>JAJEJO010053633.1:0-43441 GCA_020662805.1 Glaucomys volans
TCTTGAATCTCTGCATCCATTTTCCTACACATGACATAATTTCACATAATTCCACTACATTTTGAATTGTACTGGAAAACACTGATGTATCACAATAGTATGCTGTTTTTAGTTCTTTTGGATAAATACTAAGGACTGGGTTAGGAGGATCATATGGTAATTCCCTTCCTAGTCCTCTGAGGAAACTCTGTACTGCTTTCCAAAGTGGTTGTACTAATTTGCAGTCCCACTATCAATGAGTGAATGTACCTTTCCTCCCATGTTCTCAACAACATTTATTATTTTTATTCTTGATTATTACCATTCTGCCTGGAGTGAGATGAAATCTCAGTGTAATTTTGATTTGTTTTCTCCTGATTTCTAGGAATGTTGAACATTTTTTCATATATTTGTTGGCCATACATTTCTTCTTTTGAGAACTGTCTGCTTAGTACATTTTCCCATTTATAGATTGGGTAATTTATTTTGGTGGTAAGTTTTTTGTGTTCTTTATATATTCTGGCTATTAATCCCCTGTAAGAAGAAGAGTTGACAAAGATTTTCTCCTGTTCTATAAGCTTTCAATTCACATTATTGTTTCCTGTCCTGTGTAGAAGCTTTCAAATTTGATGCTCTCCTACTTGTTGATTTTAGTTTTATTTCCTGAACTTTGAAGGTCTTGATAGGGAAGTTGGTACCTATGCCAATATGTTATAGTATTGATCCTGTTTTCTTCTAACAGTTTCAATGTTTCTGGTCTAATTCCCAGGTCTTTCATCTACTTGAAGTTGACTTTTATACACAGTGAAAGATAGGACACTAGGTTCATACTTCTACATATGAATATTCAGTTTTCCCAGCACCATTTGTTAAAAAACTCTTTTCTCCAACATATGTTTTTGACACCCTTATAAAGTATCAAACGGCTAACTATGTGGGTTTCTCTTCATGTCTTTCGATGACAGTATCATGCTGTTTTTAACACTATAACTCTGTAGTATAATTCGACCTTCAACATCACTGTTCTTGCTTAGTACTGTTTTGGATATATGGGCCTTTTATTCTTCAGTATGAATGTGGCGACTATTCTTTTTCCTAATTTTGTAAAGAATTTCATTGGTATTTTGGTGGGGATTTCATTGAATCTGTATATTATTTTTGTAATGTGAGCATTTTGACAATATTTATTCTGTCTATCCAAGAACATGAGACTTCTTTCCATCTTCTAAGGAATTCTTCAATTTCTTTCTTCAATGTTCTATACTTTTGACTATAGGGGTCCTATAGTGATTATTCACTCCTTGGTTAGATTTATCTGATCTGCACGTATTTTATTTTTGTATTTTAAGGTTTTTGTAATTGAATCATTTTCCTGGTTTCTTTCTCAGTGGATTCATTATTAAAGTATAAGAAAGCTATTGATTTATGTATGTTGATCTAGTAACCTGCTACTTGGCTGAATTTTTTTTATCAGCTTTAAAAGTAGTCTGGTGGAATTTTTTAGTCTTCTATATATAGATCATGTCATCGGCAAACAGATTATTTGACTTCTTTTCCTATTTGTATCCCTTTAATTTCCTTCTCTTGCCTTTTTGTTCTGGATAGATTTTCTAGAACTATGTTGAATAGGAGTGGTAAGAGTGGATATCTTGTTTTGTTCCTAATTTGAGAGGAAATGTTTTCAGTTTTTCTCCATCCATTATGATGTTCACTTTGGGCTTAACATAAATATCCTTTATAATATTGAAGGAAGTTCCTTATATTCCTAGATTCATCAGTTGTTTTTTATGTTGTCAATGTTTTTAATATGAATGGGTGCTGAATTTTGTCAAAGGTTTTTTTCTGCATCAATTGAGAAGATAATGTGGTTTTGTCCTTAATTTTATGTGGAGAATTATATTTATTGATTTGCATATAGTGAGCCAACCTTGCATAAGGGGGATGAAACCCACCTGTTCATGGTATACTATCTTCTTCATGTCTTGTTGAATGTGGATTTCTAATACTTCATTAAGGATTTTTGCATTCATATTCATCAGGGATATTGGTCTGTACTTTTCTTTCCTTGTATCTTTGTCTGGTTTTGGTATCAGACTGACACTGACTTTATCCAGTGAATTTGGAAGTGTTCCCTCCCTTTGTATTTCTTGGGATAATTTTAGGAAGATTGGCATTAATTATTCTTTAAATATCTGGTAAAGCTCAACTTAGAATCCATCTCATCCTAGGCTTTTCTTTGTTAAATACTTTTTAATTGCTGCTTATTCTCATTGTTTGATATTGATCTGTTTAAATTTTATACAATACCCTGGTTCAATTTGGGTAGATCATATGTTTAGAAATGTATCAGTATCTTCTTGATTTTCTGCAATCCACTGGATTTCAGAACTATCTGTGGTGATATCTTTTTCTCTTTTTTTCCTCTTTTTTTAATTTTTAATTTTTTAATTTTCTTTGTTCTAATTGGTTGTACATGACAGTAAAATGCATTTATACATTATGGTAGATCATACATAAATGGAGTGTAATCTCTCATGTTTATGATTATACATATTGGAATAATCCAAACCCAAAAAACCAAAGGCCAAATGTTTTCTCTGATATGCAGATGCTAATTCACAATAAGCAGGAGAGGGGAGAGAATAGGGAAGAATAGAGTTACTTTATATCTGTGGTGATATGTTCTGACTTGGATCTTCTCTCTCTTTTGGTTAGTTTAGCTCAGGATTTATCAATCTTGTTTATCTTTTCAAAGAAACAACTGTTTGTTACATTGATCATTTGTATTGTGTTTTTATTCTCAACGTCATTTTTAGCTCTGATTTTAGTTATTTCCTGTCTTCTACTGGTTTTGAAATTAGTTTGTTCTTTCTTTTCTAGGGCCTTGAGGTATAGCCTTCAATTATTTATTTGTGATTTTTCTGGGTTTTTTTCCCCCTTTGTTTTGTTTTTTTAATATAAGCACTCAGTGCTAAAAACTTTTCTCTTGAAACTGCCTTCATACTGTCCTAGAGATTTCTTTGATCTCTGGTGAGGAGGCAGGTATCCAGGATTGAACTCAGGAGCACTCAACCACTGAGCCACATTCGTAGCCCTATTTTGTATTTTATTTAGAGACAAGATCTCTTTGAGTTGCTTAGTGCCTCACCATTGCTGAGGTGATCCTCCTGCCTCAGCCTCCTGAGCCTCTGTAATTGCCATCTGTGTGTGCCCTCGCATCAGGCTCCTCCTAGAGATTTTGATATGTTGTATCTATGTTCTTATTTGTTGCTAAGATTTTTTAAAATTCTTCCCTTCTGTGATCATACCTTATTCAAAAACATATTATTCAATTTCTATGTGTTAAAATGGTTTCTATTTCTTATGTTGTTTATAATGTAATTCTGTTATGATCTGATAAGATACAAGGGATTATCTCTATTTTTAATTTGTGAAAACTTTCTTTGTGTCCTGAAATATGGGCTATTTTGGAAAGGGTTCCATTTGCAGCTGAGAAGAAGGTAAATATGGTTGTTGATAGATGAAATATTCTAAAGATGTCTGTGAGGTCCATTTCAATAATAGTATTGTTTTGGTTTTGAAGTCTCTGCTTATCTCCTGGTGGGAGAGATATGTTGGAGTCACCCAGTATTACTTTATGGGGTCTACTTGAATATTTATATTGAGTAGGGTTTGTTTTATGTAAGTAAGTGTCCCAGCATTTGAGGCATAAATATTTATAGCCATTTTATCTTGTTAGATGAATCCCTTAACCAGTATGAAGGGAGCATGTTTGCATGTTTATATCCTTTATTATCTGTGTTAGTCAGCTTTTCTTCATTGACTAAAATACCTGACAAGTACAACTTAGAGAAGGAAAGATTATTCCAGCTCATGCTTTCAGAGGTTCGTTCCATGGTCAGTCAGTTCCATTGCTCTGGGTCCAACGTGAGGTAGAGTGTTGTAGCAGAAGGATGCAGAGAAGGAAAGCAACTCAACTCATGGCAGCCAGGAAGCATAGAGAGCAAAGGTAAGTGGCCACAGAGAAGATGAATGTTTCCAGGGAGTGTCAGCAGTGACCCATCTCCTACACACATCCCCCACCTGTCTATAGTCGTTACCTAAATAATTAATTCAAACTAAGATTGGTTAGGTTAAAGCTCCCATGATCTAATTATTTCACCTCTGCATTAACCAGGAGCTTTTGGGGGACACCTCATATCCAATCCATAACACTATTTTTCCACCTTTATCTTGTGGATGTCTTTGCCTCTAAGGTGAGTCTCTTGTAAATAGCATATGGTTGGATCTTGTTTTAAATATACTTTGCCAGTCTATGTCTGTTTATTGGATAGTTGAGGCCATTTTTACATTCAATGTTACTATAGAGAGATGGCTTTTACTTCTGCCATTTTGATTTATTTCTAATGTTTAATTTAGACATGTTTCTCCTTTATTTGACTCTTTGTCTAATGTGATTTGTCCGCTCACTGGCTCTGATGTTTTAAATTTCTTCCACATATAATTTTTCATTAAGTCTTCTCTGTAGTGTTGGCCCAGTGATCATGAATATTCATAGTTTCTGTTCATCTTGGAAGATTTCTGTTTCATCTTCAATTCTGAAGGATGGCTTTGCTGGTTATAGCAATTTTGTTGGCACCTATTATCTTTTACCCATTGTTACTTACAGGGTCTGGTATATATTATTTCATGCCCTCCTGACTTTTAGAGTGGGTTAAGAGATAAGAAGAAGGGCTAATTGGCTTATCTCTAAATTTACCTGCTGTTTTTCTCTTCCAGATTTTAAAAGTCTATCCTTGTTCTGTATATTAGACATTTTAATTAAATATATATTGGTGAGGATCTTGTCTATTTGGAGTTCTAAATGCCTCTTTTACTTAGATTTTCATCTCAATCTTAAGGTTTCAAAAATGTTCTGATATTATTTCACTGAAAAGTTAGTGTATTATTCCTTTAGTTTGTATCTCAGTGTCTTCTTCTGTTCAAATATTTCTTGTATTTGTTTCTTACATCCCAGATTTCTTGAGTATTCTGGTCAAGGTCTCTTTTCATTTTCTCTTTATTATTCACTTTGATTATTGACTTTGATTTCGCAATTGTATCCTTGGTCTCTGAGGCCTGAAAACCTGTCTTCTCTGTAGTCTAATTTATTGGTGATGCTTTCAACTGAAATTTTAATTTGATTTTCATTTCTGGGATTTCTGTTTTTTAATTTTTTTTCAGAATCCCTTTTTGTTGAAATATGCTTTCACTTCCTATAGTTTCTTTCTGAGTTCATTTTTAGATTATCTTTTAGTTCATTAAATATCTTAGTTATCAACTTTCTAAATTCTTTATGTAGCATTTCCTACACTGTGGCATCAGTGAGTTCAGGTGTTGTGTTGTGAGCTATTTGGGATGATTTATTCTCCTGCTTTTTCACATTTTCAATATTTCTTTCTATCTAGTGTGATGATTATCTCTTCTATCTACTTTTATAAGTAGGTAAAAAAGACAATCTTTTATCTATTTTTGCATAAGGGACTTTTTAGTGAGTCACTTTCTCTTTACTAAGTGCATTTGGCTGGGTGAATATCTTAGTGTCAGTATTTTCACTCAGTGTGAAACCCCTGCTCTCTCCAATCTCTAGCATCACATTAAGAGGAGATACTGATCCCCAGTAATTACAGCCATTTCAGAACAAAGCCAAATAGTAATAAACCTCTTAAAAAAAATTTTTTTTTTGAAGATGATTCTCCAGCAGTCCACTAATCTGAGTGGTCAATGGAAGTGATTTTCTTGAATAGGCTGAGAAATTAGGTAACAAAGAAAGTAAAATTGTTATTACACTATATTTAGCTCTTTGATCAGCTGTTCTCTCACTGCCTCTGTTCTGGGTGTGAAAGAGTTAAGCCTTACTGCCTAGTTCCCCTTCACTATCTTCTGGGTGCCAATTAATTAACTAACTTATTTATTTTTCTTGCTGAGGTTTTTATAATAGAGCCCTTTGTGTTGTTTCTGATATTGTGCAATTTGCTGATTCTCAGCTCTGACCCAAACTATTTAGACTTGTTAGGGGAGTCCGTACAGAGTTGTGTTCTCCTGCCTCGCCAGCTCCTATGCACCCTCCTACTGAGATCCTCAGTCCATGTGGTATGGGGAGGAGCATGGGATGCATCAGCCTATATTCTAGCCCCTTCAAGGTTTGGAAAAAGTGACCCAGGGATCACCAGATCTGTTCTGAATTCAACTGGTATCAGTTTCCCACCCCCATCCCCCAGCGTCAGCCTACCCCTTATTCTAGAGCTCAGATCACCTGTTTCAAGTGAAAGTCTTTCGTTTGACTCAGCTCAATAACACAATGTACCAGTGCTAATGGCCATTCTGATTCAATCTTGGGGAGCTGCTATGATAATGTGGATTCCTCTGATCCATCTTATTCCATCCCCCAAATGGTAACCTAAATAGATAAAAAGGATGTGAAATATTAAGAGTAAAGGAATTGGGAATGAAGGCGAAAGGAAGTTTAGTGTATTCCAAAGGTAAAAGGAAATATGGAAGAGAAGTAGCATAGGAAGGCCATAAAGAGGAAGGAGATGATGGGAGGAGGAACACAAGATACTTTGGGAGAAGAGAGGACAATAAGAGTTATAAAAGCAAACAAGTGGAATAAGACAATCAAAAACCAAGCAAACAAACAACAACAATCACTACCTCTTAGAAAACCAAAACCAAAGAGTAAAAGGTTAATAAAAGAAAAAGAAATGATAAAAAAAATGGGGGAAAAGTGGAAATGTGTGTGTGTTTGTGTGTTTACAAATATAACCTGAACAACATCAACACCAAAATAATTTTAAAAAGAAAAAAATGGAAAATATCTTAATGAATTTTCCCCCCCCGAAATTGTGGATAATTTCAGCCTATTTCAGATTGGCCTTTTCTTTTTGTCTTGGGCTATGCTCTTGTTAGAGCGAGGGTTGAGTGTTATTAAATCCACTCTCCTTTTGCCACTAATGTGCCTGCTGCACTGACCTGGAAATGTAGCTGATTGAAATAAGTCTTAACTTCTCTGTTCATCAGTACGGGATGGAACTAGAAGCATCTTCTATTGCAGTTTTGTCTGGATGTCTTAGATCACTGCACTTCCAGGTTGAAAGTGGCACAGAGATCAACTTGGAAAGTTCTTGTGGCTAGGTTTGAGCTCTAAGTGGAACTTTGGATCTTTGTCTGGGGCATTGACTCCAGAGCAATTAAGTCACTGCACCCATAGGGATGGTCAGCTGTCAATCTCAGCAGGAATATATATGGGTCTCCAGCAGCTCCCAAGAGTTCTACTCATATGATGAGGTAACTATTCACTGTGGGTGGATGGGGCACAGCAGGTTTCCTATGGCCCCCTGCCCCCAGTGTGAGCTTCCAGGTCTCCATCCCAGAATGTAATCACACCCATCTGTTCATTTTCCCTCAGTCTTTTTCAGCTGGTCCTTCGGCCACAGAGCTCAAAGGGATAGCAGGTCCCACTCTCCTCTTTATCTCTGTCCTGAATCCCCCTGGAACCACTGTTCTCTATACCCGTTGTGGGATTGTTATCTGCCAGGTGCACTTTTGTTCACGCAGAATGCACTGAAGGGGATAGAATGGAAGTATTTGCTAAGAACTTTCAGGTTTCTGAAGGAACAGAATTCAGTGTAACTTCCTTGAGCTGGATCTTCGCCTCAGTTCTTTACTTTTCAAGCCCCGGTTGGCTGTGGAGTATTTGTATCAGCTAAGTACAGACTGCCTTCTACATGTATTTATGTGCCAAATTTGTCTTCTGTTTCTCTTTGCCTTTGTGTTGCTTCTTCCATTTGCAGTGACACAGTACCCCTGCCATCACCGGCCAAGATCTGGTGTATTCTTTCTGTACTGTTTCTAACACCAAAATCTTCAGGCTACTCCAAACTACTGAGAGACAAATATTGATTTATAATTAATTTCTTCAGATACCCACCTTGGTATGAAGCAGTATTCCTTTTGTTTTAATTCAAAATAGCAGAGCATCTGGGAAATGCATACTTCCTCTACTCCACCATCTTTATTCCCTCAATTAAAATTTTTGAATGAGTGAAAGAATAATAGTATTTTACATTAAAGAGTACTGAATCAAAAAGAATCCTAGTTCCTCTTAAACTCATATCCTTTAAGGAGAAGTTATGTAAACAAATAATTAGTAAATATCTTAGTGGCTAAAGAGGTAAATATTGGATCAGAATACCTTGGTTGGAGTCCTGCCTTCCTTCTATACTAGTTTTATTATTAGTTGAAGAAGATTATCTACCTAAGGCTTCATTTATTCATCTGCAAATTATAGTACCTGTGGTAGACAGTGCAGACTGACTTATTACCCATTTCTGTTCTATTATAGCTCATGATGGTCTTCTTATCAAATCTTCTTACCTTCTTGTCACCTTATCTCTTTCAAAAACAAAACTGCATTCCTAGATTCCCTTAAAGCAAAGCTTTCACTTGGAACTTGGTTTCACTGAGCAAACTTAAAGACAAAAGGGAGCTGAGAAGAAAGAAAAGGAAGCAGCCATAAGTGACAAGCATGGTGGTTTCGATGTCTGGTTTTTTGGGTATAGTTTCAATAAAATGCCTTAAATCTAGATGTAGGTAGAAATCCCCATGGATAAAACCAATCAGTAGTTCTTCTAACATAGTCAGGCAGTATGAGTGGTTATTTCTTCTGTTGATTTTTACCCTGTTTGCCTTGTTTCTGGTTGTGAAACATCCAGGCTTGATTCTCCAACCCTCCCAGAGTTACTTGATTTCTAGAATAATTCATGTCCAAATAGCTTAAAGGGATTCTGTGGCTTTCAGCAATGAAATCTAGAAGATTAACTTTCAAATTGTTTGTTGAAAGGGTTAATCTAAATTTAGGGTCTGTCCTTGAAATCTGAACACAAAGACTGACAAATTAAGCTGAGACAACCAGTACTGTATTTCCCCCAAAAACCTTAGAGTTACTTTGTCCAATTTAGTATCAGCACCATTTCCCAAAATTCCTTGAGGAGCAAGTTTCTTTTCTGTTTACATGTAATTATGGACATGGGTAAAGTTTTGACAAGTGCTCAATTCAGTTGCTACTTTAAATAAATAATTTATTGGATAAATCCAGAAGAACACGCTGCTAAATTATATAACAAGTGACCTTCTTCCTTCCTGTTTACATGTATTTAATTATTTCTTAGAAACAAATTCCTATTACTTATATATCTTTGAAAGGACAAGTTTTTTAGTTATTAAAACCTCCACATTTATATAGTGTTATCCATTTTTAATAGGTTCTCACATAATTTAGTCCCATTACAACTCTGTAAGGCATTTGGTAATATGCTGTTAAACAATAAGCAAACCAAAGCCAAGAGAATGAAAAACTGGCAGAATCAGAACTTGAATATGGATATTCTGAAAATACAATCATGTGTTTTCTTGCTTTACCACTACTGATCAGCAATTCATTGAGAGCAACTCTCTGTACAATGAAATAAATTTTGATTATCATAGCCAAAGGAAAGACTTGAATCAAAGCCCAGACTACCCACTGATTAGGTTTACAATTTGGGGCAAGCTAATAAATCTTTTCAAGTACATTTATATCTATAAAATGAAGATGCCATACACTTCTGGTCATTAGTTCATAATACCATAGCAATGAGAAGGTTTAAGACTGAAAATTGAAAAGACAAGACCAAGTTTAAAAGCAAATAATCATTTCATTTGTTCTAAAATTAAATCAAAACCCATATTTTGCAAAACTGAACCTGGGGACTCTGAAACTGATCCAGAGGTACAGTATCTGTATGACAGAAGAATTAAAACTGTTCCATTCTGTGCAAAAGTGGATACTGGATCCAGGCTTGCTGTTGGAAGCCAGGGTCAGAGACAGGGTGGAGGTAGGGAAGATGGGAGTCTGAAAACCAAATTTCAAAACAGACAAATCTAAAACTAAGAAGTGTATCCAGCAAAATCAATAGTCAGAATATGATTCCTTCCAGATGAAATTAATTTTATGAAACAGTCCAACATTTTTGAAAGCTCAAAGAGTGACATAAAGAAATAACTTTCATTCAGAAAGAAAACGAAAAAACTGTTCATCAAAACTACAACAGTAAATAAAAAAATAAATTAGAATTATTAAAAGTGAAAAATAAGCCGGGCGCGGTGGTACACGCCTGTAATCCCAGCACTTGGGAGGCTGAGACAGGAGGATTGTGAGTTCAAAGCCAGCCTAAGTAATTTAGCAAGGCCCTAAGCAACTCAGTGAGACCCTGTTTCTAAACAAAATACAAAAAAGGGCTGGGGATGTGGCTCAGTGATGGAGTGCCCCTGGGTTCAATCCCCAGTACCAAAAAAAAAAGTGAAACATATGTTTGCTGGATAGGTATAAAATATTGTGTGAACCTCTGTTTTATGAACTGAAACATCTCATACTATGAAATGGGGAATAAAGAGACTGAGAGATTCTGTAATAGACATCTAAGCTATGGACTTGGCAAGAAGTAGGGGTATGAGGATAAGTCTATCTTACTCCTCTTTAAGAGAGGGAAAGACTACCATAAAAGACAGGATATATTGACGATCATCCTCGAATTTGCATGGAGAACCACTCTTCTGGGACAACTTGGCCTGCTATATATGTAAAGCAAGAAAGGATTTGTGCCTTAAGTTACCCATAAAATAACCCAATCCTGTTTCTTGTTGAGGGAGGAGAATGGGAAAAGCATCTCAATAAATTAAGGCTATTATTATCTTTTCCTTCTGGACAAGAAAAAATAAATCACCATCTGGAGAGGACTCTGGATATTGAGAGTTTAAGCTTTCTCTAATGTGCATTTCTTTGTTGATATGAATTTGAAATTGAGCATGGAACCTGAATCTGTGTATGGTATAGTTTCATGCAAATGTGCATATGCATATCTTAATGCTTGTTCTGTTCCACTCAAAAGTGGGTGGAGATATGCATATTATTGAGCAAGCATAATTTTTGTACAAGCTTTGTGTGGGCAGTTTCCATTCTGGTTAAGCATCTTAACAAAAAATGAAAAGCTTGGATAAGAACAGTGGGATTTTCTAAGTGTTAATATTACAGCATGAATGTTTCTAATCATTCTCTAGGCCTGATGGATCTTGAATTAGAAAGAATAGAGTCATCCAGCACCAGAAGGCAAATTGTCACATGGTGCAAACTGATATACAGAAAATAGATATACAGTGATACTTCCTATCTTTTTAAAGTATGTGTGTGTGTGTGTGTGTGTGTGTGTGTGTGTTTTAGAGGAGAATACAGTCTTATAGCAGTAGGGGTGTTTGGAGTGTTTGAAGTATGATTGAGTTGTACCTACCTTACACTGTTCACTTACACTGTTTTAGAAACACTGAGAATTGGAAATGGGACTTTGATCTCCCTAAGACCTAGTAGAGTCAGTGATTCTGATAAATTAAAAAAAAAAAATGGAAGCAGAAAAGGAGTAGGAGCTAAGAATAGAAAATATCACAATCTTTAAGGTGACAAAGGAAAAACAAAGAAGCTTTCCTAGACACATAATTCAGGATTGGGAAACAACCAAAAGAGGCAAAACAAATCTCTAACAATCGGTGTTGGTGACTTTAAGGCACAGAGAAGTTTCCATTTAGAACCAAGATATGAACCTCCAGCTTCATTCAACAGGCATTTTTTCCTTGGTGACATAAAGAACTTCAAGGGAATCTTACCCAGTGATTGGTGCAGAAGTACAGGCTATATTAGGATGTGAAAATGGAGACGTTTATAAAGATCTGATTTATGTATAAAATTGTGCCATCCTAAAATGAGTAATGAAACTGTGCTTATAATTATGCACCTGCTTCTTGAATCTCTCCCTTAATTTCTATTCTCAGAGTCATCAGGTTCTATTTACCTCTTGCCTAAATTATTGCAGTAACCTTTTAACTAGCCTTCTGCATTTAATGTCTCCTCAGTCTAAAGGATACTACTGCTCAGAAATTTTCATGATTCTCCGCTACCTACTAAAGCACAAAATATGGTAGTCAGTATCTTCTGTGATCTGCATCCAAACTTATATTTCCAGCTTATCTGCTATTTCTTTTCTCTGTGTCCTTTGTGTTTCAGCCAAATTGGTTTATCACATTTCCCAAACATCCTCCAGAGTTATTTTGTAAAACACAAACATGATCCTGTTTGTTGCCCTGCTTAAAACCGTTCTATAACTTACTATTATTTCTTTATAGGCTCAATCCCAAAGTTCTTTGTCTGGAAACACTCTTAACCTGGCCACTGTCAAACCTTCCAGCCTTATCTCTGCCCACCATACTCCAATTCACCCTCCCTACAACCTGTAATCCAGCCATATGGAACTACTTTAAATTATTCAAATAGGTCAACCTGTTTCTTACCCTTAATACTTTGTTAAAGTTGTTTCTTCTGCCTTCTATACCATTCCTTCCCTATGGCCCACTTAAATAAAATCTAGACTCAACTCAAGGCCATCACCTTTACAGAAATCTTTCTATTTCCATACAACTTGATCACTGTCTTTTATACATGCCGGCACTGCTTGTTCTCCAGTAACTCCAGTGCCAAATACATGTTTTTACCATTGAACCTCTCGCTTTTTTTTGCATTAACTATGCAAAAATGTCTAGGATCTTTGTAAGGGTAGGGTCAGTGCCTTATTTGTCTTTTTGACCCTAGCACTTCACACAATGTAGAGAACAGATTAAAGTTCAATAAATGATTGTGAAGTACTAATTCCTTGAGTGTATGGCCTGTGAGGTATTCATTGTTCTTAATGAGTATTTGTGGAGAGCATGAATAAATGACGGATACTTATAATCTATATGCCATTATCTTAATATACATGACTAGTCTTATAGACAACATATTGTGTTTGTTTTAAAGCAGTGTTTCTCAAACTTTACATATGAATCACATGCAAGTCTTGGGAAAATGGTACTGTGTCAGTAGATCTGGGTTAGAGCTCCAATTCTGCATTTCCGATATGTTCCTAAGAGTTTCCAATGCTTCTAGTTATCAGGACCATACTTAGAATAAACAAACTGTAGAGGCGAGTGAAGGAAAAGATTTCACATGAGAAGTTCAAGGGAAGGACAAATAGTGAAAGGAACTCAATATAAGGTCAGGACTATTTAGTGATGCCTACAAAGGTTGCACCCAGTTGTGAATATATCCAGACAGGCCTTTTTTTGAGAGTGTGCTAGGGGCTGAGATTTTATCTTTACTGCCTTTATTTCTCTTTAAATGCAGCCCCCAGAGTCAGGCTTTCTCCCTATTTATTTCCCCAGTATGATTCAGTCTGTGTGATTTTCTCTACATAAGAGCTCCCCAGATTCCTTTTTTAACACTAACCTGAAGCTGTTCTCCTGTCTGTTTCCAATAAATTTAAGTAGTCTCTGCTTCATTGCCCAAACCCTGGAAATTCAATCTTTGCAGTTTTTAGAAGCCTCTCCAGCTGCCTGAATTGTTTTGCCTCCATTTTAATCTGAAACTGCTTTTCTTTTCCCAGTGAAGGAACATGCTTCACCTCTGCAAACACCAATTTCCAAGCAGCTGCTGCTGTGATTGATAAATACAGATCTCATTCTGAAAGACCTGCTGCTCTCTCCGCCCCACTTTCAGGGAAACATGAAGTAGTCAGAATTTTAAACTATGGGGTGGCTTAGAAGAACACCACTGTTCATACTGTTGACTGATCAAATGTCATGAAGGAAAAGCAAATGTAGGGGAGAACGCTGGAGCTTTGGCTGGCAGCCGCAGGAGCTTATAAATACATGCAATATCATGGAAACTGCCAGAGCTTTGCTAGTGTCAATTTATAATTAGAGATGCCATTTTAAGGGGAATTTTGACATTTAATGCTATTAGTTGACTTTTTCAGTAATATCTAACTCCATATTATAGTACTATCTCTTTTTTCAGGAAGTATATCCAGAGGTATCATGTTCAACCCAGGAAGCCACAAGCATGTTGTAAACCATTTTATGTCTTAAAATATAAGACATAAATATAAGCCATAACACATACAAATGCAAGCATATACATGATTATAATTTAATTATTAAATTTATAAAATTTAAATTATTAAAATTTTATTATTTAAAAGCAAGCTAAGTGGTTAACAAGCTTTCTTTTTAGAACAGTAGTATCCAGTGAACACTTTGAATACATTGTTTAAGTGCATTCGAATGCATGAAATGATGTATTTGAAATCTGTTAAGTCATGCACTTAAGATTCTCCAAAACTGCATATAACCTAGGACCTTGAGTATTAAGTGATTTATGTGCTGTTTGAAATATAAGGTTGTTTGATTAATTTTGCACTGATGGGATGAAAATTGATTAGCAAGAAGCTGGCACATCCTTATAACTGATTTTAGAGTTTCCATTGATTTTAAAAGAACTATCGATTTCTGTTAACTTTTGAAGTGTGAAAGACCAAAAAGATCTACTATGGAATGCCAGAAACTTCTAACTATACACCTTTTTTTCTCAAGATTTCAAACCTAGCTATCAGTACAGTAATGTATCTTTAAAATCTGCCAAATGCCATTAAAAATTGATCCCGTGTTAGCTGGATGCAGTGGGGCATGACTGTAATCCCAGGGTCTCCAAAGGCTGAAACAGAAGGATCTCAAGAATAAGGACAGCCTCAGCAACTTAGGGAGGCCTTAATCAATTTAGTGAGACTCTATCTCGAAATAAAAAACAAAAAGTGCTGGGGATGTGCTTAGTGGTAAAGCACCCCTGGGTCAGTCCCTAGTACCTGCCACCAAAATAAAATTGATTCCATCCTTAGTCTTCCTAAAACAGACATAGGCAATCCCAGAAGATTCTTTGGAGGGAAATACAACCTTTGTTTTGGAAGATAATCATAAGTTGAAGAATTTCAGAACTGAAATGAATCCTAATGCAATATATGCTAAGTGGGAAAAAAGAATAATTTTCATTAAATTTGAAAACTTTTCAGTAATTATCTCTATGAATATGTTTTTAGTCCCTTCTACCATTTTTCAGGGACTCCAGTTACACATATTAAGCTACTTGAAGTTGTCTTACATTTCACTAATGTTCTGTGTTCATTTTGTATTTGATTCTCCCCCCCCACACACACATTTACTTTAGATAGGTTCAGTTGTTGTGTCTCCAAATTTACCAATGCTTTCTTCTGCTTGGTTGAATTTACCCTTTATTTTATTCAGTGTGTTTTTCATTTCAGACTTTTAATTTTTACTTCTACAAGTTAGGTTTGAGTCTTTTCAAAATATCCTTCAAGAACCTACTATGTATTTTGTAACATATAGAATATAGTTTTAATGTATGTTTAAAATATTTAATGTTCTCATATGCTAAATCTAACCTCTCTCAGTTCAGGGTAAGTTTTGATTGATTATTTTATCCTCTCAATGAGTCCTATTTCCTGATTATTTTCATGTCTGGTAATTTTTGATCAAATGCCAGACATTGTACATTTTACCTTGATGCTGGATATTTTTCTATCCCTATAAATGTTCTTGAGATTTTTCTTGGATATAGTTGAATTACTTGGAAACATTTTGGTATTTTTAATTATGTTAGCTTAGAATATAGCAATGCTAAATCAAAGGCTAATCATTTCCTACTCCTGGGATAAAAATCCTTCTGTGAACCCTACCTAATTCCAATCTGGCTTTTGGGAATAGGCACATTTTCACCTCTCTGTGATTACTGGGCACTCTTTTTTTTTTTTTGCTTCTTTTTTTATTATTTAATTTTTTGATTCATTGATCACAAATGAAGTACAGCAATTGTTTTTCTGGTTGTACACAAAGTAGAGTCACACCATCTGTGTGTTCATGCATGTACACAGGGCAATGGTATCTATCACACATTCTGTTATTATTTTTACCCCCCCCCCACCCTGACCCCACCCCTCCCTTCCCTCTATGCTATCTATCCTTCCTCCATTCTTGCCACCCTTCCCCCCCACATTATGCATCATCATTCATTTATCAGAGAGACCGTTCGGCCTTTGGATTTTTGGGATTGGATGATCTCACTTAGCATAACAGTGCCATAATTTTATTCTTCTTTATGGCTGAGTAATATTCCATTGTGTATATATACTACAGTTTCTTTATCCGTTCATCTACTGAAGGGCATCTAGGTTGATTCCATAATCTAGCTATTGTGAACTGAGCAGCTATGAACATTGATGTGGCTGCATCACTGTAGCAATCTGATTTTAAGTCCTTTGGGTATAGGCCAAGGAGTGGGATAGCAGGGTCAAATGGTGGATCCATTCCAAGTTTTCTAAGGAATCTCCACACTGCTCTCCAGAGTGGCTGCACCATCTTGCACTCCCAACAGCAATGTATGAGTGTACCCTTTTCCCCACATCCTCACCAACACCTGTTGTTGCCTGTGTTCTTAATAAAAGACATTCTAATTGGGGTAAGACGAAATCTTAAGGTGGTTTTGATTTGCATTTCTCTTATAACGAGGGATGTTGAACATTTTTTCATAAATCTGTTGATTGCTTGTAGATCTTCCTCTGTAAAGTGTCTGTTCATTTCCTTGGCCCATTTGTTGATTGGGTTATTAGTATTCTTGGTGTAAAGGTTTTTGAGCACTTTGTAGATTCTGGAGATTAGTGCTCTATCTGAAGTGTGTGTGGCAAAGATTTCCTCCCACTCTGAAGGCTCTCTCTTCACATTGCTGATTGTTTCCTTTGCTGAGAAAAAGCTTTTTAGTTTGACTCTATCCCAATCATTGATTCGTGCTTTTATTTCTTGCGCTTTGGGAGTCATGTTAAGGAAATCTGGTCCTAGGCCAACATGATGAAGATTTGGACCTATTTTCTCTTCTATTAGGTGCAGGGTCTCTGGTCTAATTTCTCATTCCTTGATCCATTTTGAATTGAGTTTTGTACAGGGTGAGAGATAAGGGTGTACAGGGTGAGAGATATGGGCACTGGGCACTCTTACCACTAATTCTTCCAAGCAATTCTTTCCCCAGCATTGGATGTGCTGATCATGACTCAGATGACTCCTCAAAGAAATCCTTTTATGGATCTTGGAAGTTTTGTCTATGTGTACTGTCTCCTTTACATATTCTGATCTGACAACTCTTATTCACCGGGTCTTTCTGGAATTTCAGGTTATTTTTTCTGAGAGATGTTTCCTGATGTCCAGTGTTTTACAAATTATTTTACATATTTTATCTTTATTTTTTCTTATTTTAGGAAGGAGAGCAAATTTGGTCTCTGCTCCTCCTTGTCTGAAAGTAGGAACCCTTATAAGCTTTAAGATGCCTTTATGTTTCTAAAACATTGTTGGAAGTGGTATCAGGAAGAGCCTAACTACACACAGAAAATATTAACATGTAATAAAACCAAATTAGCCTAAAACTAGATACATCAAAATACTAGTACATGCATATACATTAACATTAAGAATGAAAATAATTTAAAAATTCTAGTAATAGTGCTAATCCCAGGGATTATGGCTGATTTGTATTCATTTTCATACTGTTTACAATTGTGTTCTATGGAAATATATTAATATTACTAAAAATTAGTATTATATAACTTTGGGGGAAAATAGATTTTTAATTTTACTGGAAAATAACAAACTAAGAATAATGGGTGACTTACATTTATTTAAATTTACACATTTAATGTATAGTATATACTATAATATAATATATGTGACATATCTAATTTCATAAAGGGAATCAGGTGTATTTACAAATGAATGGTACACAGTGGTGGAGGTAGTAGATTCACCTTCCTAGAAACTCTTCTCCACAATCTAAATGACCAGTTTTCATGGTGACCAGGAAGGCATACCTCAGTGGTTGGTCTTAGAACCAGATAACATCTAGGCTTCTTGCAATTTTGAATTTTGAATATGTTGTTTCTTTTGAGGAAACCTAAATGTTAGTAAATTTTTAAATTTCAAGAACACACTGATTCCCTTGGAAATAGATGACTTTATACAGCCTCTTTGTGGTCAAGAATGAATAATTCCTATGGAACTATTAGATAAAATGATTTCTGAGACTGCAGTGAATGAACTGGCTAAGTGAGCAATTTAATGTTATTGTGAGGAGATGAAGGATAGCGAAAAGGCTAAAAATCAAATAAATTCTAAGACAGATTCTGTTGGAAAGGAACTTATTAAGCTAAGTAAATACATCAGAGCACTCCTGGGACCTCAGAAGAATATGCTCTAGAGAAAAGCATAGTCAGAGGATGTAGTGTGGAAAGGACCATAGACATCTTCCAGGTCATTGTTCCAAAATGTAACTACAGACTTGAATCCTAACTCTGTCACTTTAATGCTACAATTTGCTGCCTAAGTATTTAGCCTCTTTGTCCCACAACATGTCCCACAACTAACCCTAACCCTACCCTAATTTTCAATCTGTAAAATCAGGATTGAAATGGGTGTAGTGAGGATTATATGGATAAATGCAAATAAAGAACTTAGAATAGCATTTCACAACTGTGAGCTTTAAATAAAAGTTATTATTTTAGGTATGGATGAATGAACTTTTAAAAACATTAATATCTTTGTATTTAATTTGCATTGAAAAAATATATAACTGCTCATTACACTGTGTTTATACAGACATTATTGCATAGGAACATTTGTGATGATATAAAGTTGAAAACATTAATTTAATTTTTTAAGTTAAGCAAATAGTACAATTATGTGTGCATGTTACAAAAATCATACTGGTAGTATACAAAAGACTTACATACAACCCTTTCATTTAATAAATGAGGAAAGGAGACAATAAATGAGGAAAAATATAATTATATAAGGGTGTAGAAGCAAGGTAATATGAAAATCTAAATAATGTGTTTGTTAGTCCCCTTTTATTTATTATATTCTTATTTTTTTGTGGTACTGAGGATGGAATCCATGACCTTGTACATGCTAGGTAAGCCTTCTACCACTGAGCTACATCCCCAGTGCTAGTCACTTGCTTTTATATTTATTCTTCTAAGCCTTCATTCCTGCTTTTTAAACTTTGACTTCTGCTTCCGTAGACACAGTCAATAGCTTACTTTCTTTAGAGTTCCCTTTCTCCCTATCCTATGTAACTTATGCTGTAAAGATAAAGATAATTTACTTTCATAATTTCAATAACAATCCTTAAACTTTAACCCTGGCAGAAAATAATTAATTGAGTTAGTCCAAATGTAACAAAAAAAGCAAATGGCAGTCAATAAAGGTTAAAATATAAAGCAAGGGTTGGGGATATAGCTCAGTTGGTAAAGTGCTTGCCTTGCAAGCACAAGGTCCTGGGTTCAATCCCCAGCACCACAAAAAAAATAAAGATATATATATGTGTGTGTGTGTGTATATATATATATATATAAAGCAAATAGCATATTTAAATAAAACACAAAATGAGAAATGACTCTGTTTAGTATAGTTTATGCATGAAAATCATTTGAATCAGAACTGGAATTGAGCCCTGATTGAGAATGAGAAGAAATAATGTCATGATTCTGTGCTGTCCAAGAGAACAGAATTCAAAAAATGAAAATCACTGGCCATTAATTTTAGCTTTTGATAATCAAATGATAGAAAAGGTATATGACTACATGAATATCATGTAAAAATTAAATACAGGGATCACTCAAACAGTTCCACCTAGTATAGGTAAATGTATTTCACAGTTCAGTGGCACTTCTGTAATAAAAATAGGTAAGGCAAAATGCAGCATAATGGAAGAAATGCACAACTCTGTCCAGAAGTTAATGGAGGGCATATTGTTGAGCTGACACTTGAGTTGAAGAAGTAGAATCTTCTTGGTGGATAAAGTAGAGGAAGGGCAACCCAAACTGAGAGGAAGACACGTTAAGCAGAGTTGGGTGCATTCAGAGAATGGCAAATCATTTGATATGGTTGCATCATAGGAAACTCACAGCAGTGAATAGCAAGAAATGAATAGGTAGAAGTAGAGCAGTTGCTTTGCAGAAACTTTAATGATTTTTTTCTTCATGGGTAGGTCAAAATACAAAACCAAAAATACAGGCCTAACTCACTACATGGATATCAAAGACAGTCATATGGAGGCACATAAATATATGCTCTTGAATTTGAGGTAAAAATATTTATGGATCCATTTATTCATTAGGTTAATCTTTGTTCTTCTGTTTTATAATGCATTAGATCACTCACTGTTAATAAGAGATACGACAGCTCATTGGTGAAGGTTTGACAAATGAAGTTTACTCTGTATAGTTTTAGAATTGCACCTCATGAAAGTCAAGCTGATTTAACAATTCTCACTGTAACTTTGAAGAGACTAATCTAAAAAGAGACAGTTTGAAACAAGTAAATATTTATTTCACCATTTTCTACGCAGGTACTACACAGGGCTTCCTATTCCCAACTCACTATAAATGTATGGCAGGTAATACTAAGGAACACTTTCATGTTAAAAATGAGAGGAACAATGTTATCCATTGCCTTTAAGCATCTAGATGTTGTCAGTGCCATTTGTTGATTAGTCAAAAATTCTGACATCATTTGAAGATTCCCATTTGCTAATCAACAGATAATAACCCTTTGTGCAAAAAATATATCTATTACAGAATGACTCTAGAAATGACTCATTTAACTCAGATAGCCTTCTGCCTGGAAAACTGTAGAAATCTTTCCTAAGATATATTTTGATGTAATTATCAAAATCCAATCCTAAAATTCCACCAAATTCTTCAAGAAATTTTTCTAATAAAACTAATTATTATACTTTTTCTTTTTTTCTTGAATTAGGAAATTGAATAGTGTAACTTGCTTTGAGGGAAAAGTAATACTCTAAAATTTTGTACTTATCAAGAGGGAATCATTTATTTCTACCATTCCATTTAAATGTAAACTTCTACACTACATATTATTGCATATACTCTTTTTATAGTGTATATATATCTCAATGTCTAATAATATAATAATTTTATATGTAATATATATTATATAAGAATCTTATAGTGTGTATATATATCAATATAATATATAATGTATTATATATTTTATATATTATATATATCAATATAGTATATATAATATCAATATATATATATATCAATAAAAGTTGCTGTGTTTTTCTTTCCTTCTTATTCTCCTCTTATTTTTGGCATGGTTCTAACTAGTACATTGTATGTACTTTAAAATATTTTGTAATTATAAAATCTAATGCAAAGTTTCTGAACATTTTTTGACCATTTGAAACTATCTGCCACTCTTTTTTAAAAAATCTAAAAAAAAAATTTTAAAGATTTTTAAAAAAATCTGCCCACATGACACAAATAAGTCAGCTGAGCTTTGACAAAGTAGCCAAAGCAACTGGATGGAAAAGAATGTCTGATAACAGATGGCACTGGAGCAACTGGGCATTCACAGGCCAAAATAAAAATAATTAAAAAAAAAATCTGCCCACATTTTTGTTATTAATCCAACATCCTGGGTGCTTTCCAGTTTGAGCTAGGTTCCCCCTGGGGGATTCAATTTGCATAGAGAATTTTCCTTCATTTCCAACTCTGAATGCTGGTGGTGTTACTTCCATACTGATACCTACGACATCAGTCTCTCTCCATACCCAGCAGCTTTTATGAAAATAAGAAAATTATACTTTATTTATTTGTATATACACCCTTTTGATACAACACAGTGTATATTTAGTGGCCTATTTAAATGACCCCCTTTTCTTTTTAATTTTATGGATACACACAATAATATGCAGAATCTGCATTTGTTTCTTTTTGTGTACATATTTTTCAACTTGCTGGGGTTCCTGGTAATGCCATAGAAAGCCTATTTAGCATAGGGCTGTAAATTTCTCACTGGCTTATCCATTTCTAGCTTTGTATTGGCAAAAGCAAGTTCTATCTATTTAAGAAATAGAGAATAAGAAATGATGGGATTTTAAACAGTGCTCCCTGAATATACATTCTTTAGTAAAAAAAAAAAAAATAACCAGAAGAAGAACCACTCTAATATCAATAGGTAACATTTATTAAACACTTGCTGTGGTGTCTTATATTTAATAGCTTGTTTAATTCTCACAAAGCACAATTGAGTAAGTAATATTTTTTTCTTTTCTATTTTAAAGATGAGAAAGCTAAAGCACAAAGATGTTTCATATCTTACTAAGAGGCACATAGGAGCAAATTATAGAGTCATAATTTAAATTTAGGCACTCTGACTATAGCATTTATACTTACATTAGGATTCTCCAGAAGCAGAACCAATTAGATGTGATAGATGGATGGGTGAATGGATGGATAGATAGATACATTAGACAGACAGACAGGTAAAGAAGAACTGGCTCACACAGTTACAGAGAAAGGCAAGTCCCAATATCTGTAGAGGGAACAGCAAGCTGGAGACCCAGCATAGCTAATAGTTTAGTCCCAACCTAAGTCTGAAGGCCTGAGAACCAGGACAGCCAATGATGTTGCTCCTGTTTGAAGGAAAGCAAACTTGAGAATCAGAAAGAACGACAGTTTCAGTTTGAGTCCAAAAGTCAATGTCCTGATCTGAAGGTAGTTAGGCAAGAAGAGTCCTCCCTACAAGAGGGAGAGTCAGCCATTTTGTTTTATTCAGGCCTTCAACTGACAAGATGGGACCTGCCTATACTAGGAAGGGCAATCTGTTTTACTCAGTCTCCCAATTCAAATGTTAATCTCATCCAAAAACACACTTACAGATGCCTGACTAAATAAAGCTGATAATATAAAATTAACCATTATATACTTTTAATCACCATTGTAATATTTCAGTTATGTGGCATCCCAGGAATGAGAGATCATAAATAATATATTCTCCCATTTTCAAACATGAGTTGCATACATACAATTATCTATTAAGGGAAGATTGATCACAAAACACAAATTGTGGTTATGCAAATATTTTGAAACCAATTTATCTCTAAACTATTTTAAATCAGACTCATGATGTAGATTTCTATGACCAAAAGAGGTAAGTGGCTTGGTTTTTTAGCTTTCCAAATGCTAAGAAGCCATGTTCCCTAGCAACATTGTGGATTCACATAAGGAATTTTCACATACCATTTATAGTAAGTTCTTTTTTTCCCTACATTGCCACTTCACTCCAAACTCGTGATCACTAAAGAAAAAACTAGCTTCAGAGATTTTAAATAATGTTCTTAAGAGGACATCATAGTGTTTAGCTAAAATGAATGTTGTTCGTAGTATTGCTTAGACTTATTTAAAATTCAGTGGAACCTCACTTTATTTTGTTCTCATTAGTGCACTCATTATAATATATGACTATTAGAAATGGATATCAAAATGCAGTGTTACTAACAATGAGGATGTTAGTGATTGTCTTGAAATAAAGTAGACAAAGTGTAAGTATTATTTATGCATTTTGCTTTATGTGTCTATGTAATATATTTATGTATAATTAGTTACATGCGTTTATATAAATATGTGCATATACTATGCACAATACACATATATTAAGATATGCCATTCGATCTCTAATATCAAGAATTACACTTTGTTACTTCTATTTTAAAAATGCCCTGGAAAGCAGAGTTTTCTGCTAATTTTATCAGAACTGATAGGGTCATAAAAACATACTGGTTGTTATCACAGGAATACAATGTTTCAATATGTGGAAAACTATCAATGTCAACAGATTAAAGAGAAAGAAAACCCATGTAATTATCTCCAAAGGTACTTAAGAAATATTTGATAAAATGCCACACTGAGAAATAAACCATTAGCAAACTATATATGGAAGAAAATATCTTAAAACTGATAGTTATGTATCCCAAACTTTGCAAATATGCATCATTGCTTACAATCAAAGTATACTGGGGTCCTAGTTAAAGTAATAAAATAAAAGAAGAAATACAAGGAGTAACAACTGTAAAGGAAGACAAAAACTGAAATTATACATATCCACAGAAAAACCAAAAGGAACTACAAATTATAAGGGAAATTATTATCAAAGTTTTTAGATATAAAATTGATATAGAGAATCCAATAGCATTCCTATATCCTTGCAGTATACCTGTATAGCACATATAGTGTACATGAAGTATATGTTATATATGTATGATGCTAATGTGTAAATCACACATATATATGTAAATACATGGTGCCTGTATTATAATACCCTCAACAAATCCATAAATTACCTAGGTATAAATTTAATAAAAAATGCATGAGAACTTTGTGAAGAAAAAAAATCATAAAGCAGTTTTGAAGGATATAAAAGATGTAAATAAATGAAGCTATAGACAATATCCAAAATAGACTATCATAGAGATATCATTTATCTCCCAATTCTAACACCAAAGCCATTGTAATATTTCAACCGTTTTTCACCAAACTCGACAAGCATATATTTGTCAAATTAATGAGGAATAACAAGGAGTCAAAATAAGTAAAAAATGATTCTGAAAATATGGTAGGACTTATTTTGCCAGATACCAAATCTTACCATGAAATTAATAGTAATTATGATTATATGGAATTGATTTCTCTTTTGATAAAATGCAGCAAATGATAATGACATAGAAGAATGGCACTCAAAGCAAACCCACCCATAAATAGAAATTTAAGGACAATCACTTGCATATCAACCCCTACTCAGTATAATCAAATGTTACTTTGCAGTATTTTCATTTTTAAAATAAAGCTTCTTATGAACCTCTCTACAAATCTATCCCATAAAAAATTATAAACAACAAATTTAGGAATAAGTAGGGGAAATAGATTAGAGAGTGATAAAGAGTTTCAAATATATCTGTAATATGTTATGTCTTAACCTGAAGCAAATTCATAACGCTGTCTCATGACTACATTGATTCTTGTTCTCTGTACTTGCTGTAGAGTTATGATATTTAAGTCTGTCTTTAAAAAGTTAATGTAAAAATCAAATAAGATAAATGCCTTTATGTCTAATATGGTTAAATAAGCCGAAATCATCCAGTTGTTCATTCAGTCATTTGTTTAATAAATAATCAGCAAAAGGTGAACTTGAGAGACAAAGAAGCAAGGTGTATTTGATGCTGAGCTGTTTTGAACTTTTAATCTTGGGATTGCTGCCTATGAAAGAGCACTCCACAGGAAAAAGCTGAAAAGGTCAGAAGGTAGGGCCAGGGACCAAAATAATCATTTCATTGTGCTTTCCAAACCTGTGGATGCTACCAGCCTGGAAAGGTAATAATGGATACTGTGATCAATGAGAAAAACCAAAATGTAGAATGATCTCCAGAGGCTAGAACACTGGACAGAAACCATTAGGATGAAATTTACAAGGAATAAATATAATATCCTGCCTTGGTTACAAAAAACCAATTGCAGAGGAGCAGATCATAGGATACCAGTCTTGAACATTAGTCATGTGAAAATGAACTAGGAGATTTGATTGATCTGGTTTGCAATCAGATGCAGCTTTTTAAAATGCTTATAAAATTATACTCTAATGTGAGAAGTACAGTGACCAGATCACCAAGAGCTCTTATTTCTTTGTACATGATTAGGTGATATTTATTTGTGAATTTTTCATTGTCTTTGATA
Source organism: Glaucomys volans (assembly GCA_020662805.1). NCBI lineage: Eukaryota > Metazoa > Chordata > Mammalia > Rodentia > Sciuridae > Glaucomys > Glaucomys volans. Next base: position 25,569 of record JAJEJO010053633.1, read on the forward strand.
TGTTAGCATCCAGTGGATAAAACCTGGATCATCTAGAAACCACCTGTCATGTAAAATCATCAAAGAAACTATCGTCTTATTAGATTACATGGAGGGCTCTAAATACCTGTATGTATTCCTGTATGTATTGTTTAACTTGTAGAGGACTCCGTGGCGAAAGTTTTGGAGGTTGGGAGGACACATAAGAAAACATATTCTGGACAGTCAGCTTGTTGATAATGTAAAGAAGGGTCGCCTAGGAAAGTCTTTCAGATGGGTTGCAGTGGAGTGTTTTGTTTGCTTTGGTTTGGTTTTTTGCTTGTTTTTCTGTTTTACTTCACTTAGCATAATAATCTCCAGTTTCATCATGTGGTCGCTAATAACAGATTTTGTTCTTTTTTTTCTGGTTAAATAGTACTTCGCTGTATATATGTATTACATATCTTTTTTTCATTTATTTATTTATTTATTTTAATTCATTTATTTTTTAATTTTAGGTCATTGTACATGAATGGAGTACAACTATCATTTTTCTGGTTGTACACAAAGTAGAATCATACAATTTGCATATTTATACATATGCATACAGTATAGATGTTTGTCTCATTCTATTATCTTTCCTTCCCCACCCTCTCCCCACCCCTCATTTTCTTCTATATAATCTATCCCTTCTCCATTCTTCCCAAGCCTCCCCCCACCCCTGCTATATGTCATCAACCACTTATAGGAGAGATCATTCGGCCTTTGAGTCCCCCAAATTGTAGTTCAATTTCTGTATGAATAGAAATTAAAGAGAAATAGAGTTCAACTCAGTAAAGAACACTTCACCAGTCATGTAGGCTTCCATTAAAGGAGTTCACTGCTTTAAGAGGGAATGAGCTCTCTTATTTTAGAAATCTGAGTACTGTTCAGAGCAAGGAAGAGTTGCCCAGTGATTCAAGTCATGGATGGGGTGTTGGACTAGGTAATTTTTATGATCCCTTCCTATTCCAGCCTTAGATTTCAGGAAGTGTCCTTGGTTAGTCAAGATTTCTTGACTATTTATATATGTAAAGAGAATTTCCTAAGAAAGAAATTTGACTCCTGATTTTAGCTTTAGAATACCACTTAATTTCCCAAGAAGAATTTTGATGTAAAAAGATCTTTTGTTTATGTTCCCAAGGACTCTGAATTGATGCATTCCTTCTTTCTCTAAAAAGATATTTCCTTTGCTTCTAAAAATACTTCTTTCAGAACTAGGATATCTTCACAAGCTTTCGTCCTGCAGGTCACATACTCATTTAGGTAAACAGTACTTTGAAACTGCTACATTTTCCAAAGCTCTTGTCATCAATTTAGTGATAGTCCTTGATAAATGAGTCTAAGAATTAGGAGACAATTTAATTTTATTTAAATTAACATTATTAGAAAATACATAATACATAACATCATCACATTAACCTTTTAATTAATGCAAGGGGATGTTAACATATAAATTAATTACTAAAGATTCAAGATGACTTCCTAGCAAATTCAGAAATGAACATATTAAAATGGACTACAAAACCATAGTATTTCATCTACTGTAAATGACTAGTGTTGGAAATATCCCCAGAACCTATAATGAAATCACTCAAAAAAAACAAGTAATTCTCAGTAACCTACTGGTATATGAGCTCAAGGTAGCATAAAAAAGTACCTCATCAGAATTAAAGAATGTCTCATTTATCCATTATCATAAGCCTCCCTTTCAGCAAAACCTCTTTGTAGAGAGCTGTCAGCAGGAACAGCATCGTCACACAGGAGTTTGCCCTCCTAAGTCACTTTCTCTGATGGGCAAAAATTAGTAAAACTGAACAGTAGGAAGGTGAGGGAAGAGCTAAGAATCAACACTGCACAGGAAGAGCTCAGTTATACGTTATTAAAAATATATAATAGGGCTGGGGTTGTGGCTCAGTGGTAGAACTCTTGCCTAGCATGTATGAGGCACTGTGTTTGATCGTCAGCACCAAATAAAAAAATAAATTAAATAAAGGTCCATCAACAACCAAAACCAATATTTTTAAAAAAAATTAGGGAGAGTGAGAGAGAGCCTTCTGCTCAAATGAAACCTACCTACTTAAGAAGGCCTGCCCTGCCTCCCTGATTTCAAATAGTCTCTAACTCCTCTACTTTGCTTTATTTTTCATATAATTCATCAGTATTGTAATTATATATTTGATAATTTTTATTATCTACATCTATAAGATGAGTACAAGCACTTTGTCTAGTTCACTACTGAAATCCTAGGGTTTAGAATAGTGTTGGCACATAGTTTATTTGTTTTAAATAGATATGGATAGTTGATTAATGAATCAATTGGCTGATAGGTCACTGGAGCCACAAGTTTTTCTCTTTGAAACAGGTGAGATCAGTAAGATGGCAAATTGAAGTAAGATAGCACTTCATCTATGATAGCTTTTATAAATTTAGATTTTAAAGGCAAGCCCATGATTTTCAATAATATGCCTTCCCCATGTGAATATAATTTTTTAAATCATCAGTAAATGAGGTGTACATTTCCAATAGCATAGTTCTCTCAGAGTTGACTTTATTGCAGATAAATTGACTTTTATGCAGATGTAACCATTCTAATCAGTGTGTTCATTTGCTAACGTTGCTTAATAATGTGGTGACCCTTTTTCACTTATCACAAAAGCTAACATTTGAACCCCACTTAGCCTAAAGAACATGATAACAAATCTCTGGACCTTTCATAGCACCTGATTTTATGTCCTTATGATATGTAATACTGTAGTCAGCTTTCAACATATCCCAACTTTTAGCATACTTTGGTTTATATAGAATGTGTTTCATTGACTAGGTGATAAGCAATAAGTAAGTCAAAACTACATGGGTTCAATGAATCAATAAGTAAATTAAAAAAAAAAACTACATGGGTTTGTATTCATAGCTTGATATTTTGTGTAAGAGAAGAAAAGTCAAATATATGTTGCCAAATTTAATTCTTTATGCTGCTTAATATTGTGGCCCTTGTTTGACACCAAAAAAGCCATTGCATGAAGGGAAATTAAGAAGATTCTTAGATGAAATTGTTTTCTTTCAAGCTACTATAAAATTTCATATGCATGACATATCAGTGAAAAACAATGTCAGATTAACCCTTCATTCATTCCCTACCTACAAATCTTAACAACATGGCTTCCAAAGACTGTTTTCAAGGGGAATCAGAGTTTTTTCAACCTGAAAAATAATTTACTTTAATTGAGCCCAGTTGACATTAGTAGCTAAATAAAATGAAATGGTAAAGCTGCCATTGTTTTCCTGCAAGGCAAACAGATAGTCCTTGGTGCAATATATGTGTTCCTGGGAGGAGAGCACATAAAATACATTTTTTGTAAATAGCTTCATGTTTTTAATACAGAAAGCAATTTATTATTTAAATAGCAAAACTGGTAAAAATTTCCCTGTAAATCAAACAAGTTTTAGTCATGCAAATAACCAACATAACATTTATTCTGAAAAATCTGATTTTCATAGAAAGTCTCTTTACATTGGGATAAATCTGTACTTGTCCCATGGAGAGAATCTCTTCAGCCTTAAACATGTGTGCCTCCCTTCTTAGTATAGCAACTGCAGCAGACCTAAGATCTGATGCCGTTCCCTGCACCTGTTCTCTCTTTCTGATAAGAAATCTTTTCAGTGCACATTCTCCTACCCAGAATTGCTTGGTCTGCCCTATGTTCTTTTAGCACCACTTGAACAGATTGCCCTTTCCCACTTGGAAGTGCAATCTCCTAGTTGCCCTTCTTAATTCTAACCTTGTTTGATCCTGCTTTCTGCATTGTCTTACCCTTGGTTTCTCTCTTTTTTCATACTACACTGAACACTTTTTTATACAAAACATTTGCAATTGTGTTTATAAGTTTTGGTGATTCCTGTTACTATTTTTTTTTTACTTGTGTTCATGTTTCCCCCCTACCAGAAGAATTTATCTTTTTCTCCACCTGATTTTAAACTCTGTAAGGATAAAACTAAGTATATTTAGATTCACTCAGTGCCTGGCTCGTAGTATATTCTCAATGTTTTTGAATGAACTCTTAATTGAGTGCTTCAGTCATCTTTTTCACCACTGTGACCAAAGCACCTGACAGGAACAATTTTAGTGGAGGAAAAGTTTATTTGGAGCTCAGGGTTTCAGAGGTCTCAGTCAATAGATGGCTGACTCAATTGCTCAGGGCCTGAGTGAGGCAGAACATCATGATGGACAGAATGGTGGAGGAAGGTATCTCAGGACTTGACAATTGGTAAGCAGAGAGCTCTCACTCACTAGGGACAAAATATAAACCCCAAAGGTATGGCTCCTGTGACCCACCTCCTCCAGCCACACCCTACCTATCTAGAGTTACTTCCCAGTTAACCCATTCACTTGGATTAAGGTACTGGTTCAGTTAAGGCTCTCATAACTCAATCATTTCACCTTTACACTTCCTTGCATTGTCTCATGTATGAGCTTTTGAGGGATACCTTACATATAAACCATAACAGTGAGTAAATATATTGTGTAGATTTAATACATAAATATATCTTGAGTGAATAAATGAATAAATACATTGTGAAGTCCCCTTGATCACAGGATTTTTCACTCTTCCATTTACATATACAAATGTGTTACAGCACATAATTCTTGTTCAATATCCCTTTGTTTCCTTACTGTGTGGACAGTAATTGTATCCATGCACTGAGAGGAAAACTGTTTTTCACATTTTTTTCCTGTTGCGATAGTTAATTTTGTATCAGCTTGACTGAGCTAAGAGATGCCCAGATGTCTGGTAAAACATTTTTTCTAGGTATCTGTGTGGATATTTCTGGATGAGATTATTATTTGACTCAGTAGACTAAATAAAGAAGATCTACCCTCACCAGTATGGATAAGCATCATCCAATCCATTGAGAGCCCACAAAGAATTTTAAAAATGGAAGAAGGGTGAATTTGTTCTCTTCTTGAGCTGGGACATTCATCTCCTCCAGTCCTTAGACATCAGAGCTCCTGGGTCTTAGACCTTTATACTATTACCTATACTTTAAGCTTCCCTGGTTCTCAGGCCTTTGGGCTCACTGCATTATACCACCAGCTTTGCAGGGTTTTCACCTTGCCAACTGCATATCATCAAACTTCTTGACCTCCATAGTCATGTCAGCCATTTCCCATAATAAACATCCTTATTATATACGTACATATCCCATCATTCTGTTTCTCTTAAGACACCTGATAAATACACCTGGTAACCAAGCAGCACCTTCTTATTTTTTTTCAGGCTTTACATCTACGTCAAACTGTGAACCAAACTCCACGTGGTTAAGCTACACCTCTAAACTTTCATGTGTGTACACCAAACCAGACACAGACTCACCCATAGAAAGAACAAGTAAAATTAGATTTATATACATTTTATCTACCTCTTACATGTAGTGAATTTTGAACACAATGGGGTTTTTTTCCTTAAATTCTGTAGAACAGGTGATCATGAGCCTTTTTGTCTCTAGCTTCCTTTTTTTGGAAAAGTGATTTGAAAATATATAAACAAAACAAAATCATGCTGCAATCAAATTATTATTGTGCTCCATGGAGTTTATTATAATTGACTTTGATCTATGTTTGTTTCTTCATTTGCAAATCTGAACTTCTGTGATGTTCTAAATTAGTAGATGTTCAATAAGTATGTGGGACAAAACAAAAGGTCTACCGTGTCATCTACATCATGGTTAGTGTTGGAAGGATAGTTTACCTATAATTATCTATAATTCATGTTCTTCTGAAGAATAATGAGCTGCATTCGTCCTATTTAGCAACCACTCATTATCATTATCATTAGATAGATCCACAGATCTGTATGAAGTCATTTGGGCATCATTAAGATATCCTTCTCCTAAACCTAATTCTTTTGGGATTTAATACTCTTGATTAGATTTTTAATTTTACTTCTTTTAATGTAGCTTTCTCCCTCCTAATAAATTAATTAAAACATTTATTTTTCTAAATCAAAGTAGTAATCTGGCATTTTCATAGATTCCATTCTCTTCAGGCTGATCAATTCATATCAGGCTTTTAGTATTCAATGCAGCTTGTGTCCCAGAATTGATTTGATTACAGCTGTCTGTATTGACCAGGAGGACAAATCAATAAACAGATAGAAGGAACTGTGATTTGCCCACCAAAGATGAGAACAGCAATAGATTTACATCATTCATTATCCCTTTCTAGGAGAGGCAAGAAATCAATGAAGCAAGTGCATGTTACTGGAATTATGTAGGTATGGTAACTCAACATCTAATATCAAAAAGAAAAAACAATATGCTTCATGAAAGAATAAAAAATGAAGAGTTTTTTAAAAAGTACTTGTTTTGAAAATTTTTGTTAGTTGATTACTTTCTTTTTCCTAAGTATGGGCATACATATAGCTCTGTCCCATACTGTTGTCAGAGTATGGCCTTTGGAAAACTGTATGGCCATTTACTATAAAAGGCAATAGGAAGTGAAGGTTATATAACGAATAACAACCACCATAGACAAAGAAAACACATTACTCAAAAGTAATAGGGTAGAAGCTTAGGACAGAAAAAAATTAAATGTACTATATTTATGCTCATTTTCATTATAATTACAGTTTAAAAGGAATTCAAAAGGAAAAGAATTTATAGAAAGGTTTGCTATGAAAATTATGCCTATATTTCATATGATATTGACATTTTTATATTCTGTTTTAACTCTCAAGCTCTCCTTCCCACTCTTCAGAACCTACAAACATGAACTTGAATAAATGGCCTATGGTCAAAATTGCAAAAATAACTTAAAGGTCAGATATAGCCTTGTATTTCCAAATCCATGGAAGCAGAAATTTTATACTAACCACTTATTTTAAAAAACAAAGAGAGGCTGGGGATTTAGCTCAGTTGGTAGAATGCTTGCCTTGCAAGCACAAGGCCCTGGGTTCAATCCCCAGCACCTCAAAAAAAAAAGATCTATGAAGATAGAAAATAAACAATATCAATTTCACTTCCCTGGTAACTGAAAGATTAGAAAATGGAGTGCATGGCATAAAAAAGATATTCTTAATTTTCAATATTAGCATTTTCTAACTAAAAGTTTACCTTCATATTAATATAGTGGCTAAATATATGGGCTATGTACTGACAGAGAGTTAAGCTGAAATTCTAGTCCCCTTATTTAACAGTGTAATCTAGGCCAAATTATTTATCATATCTGAGCCCTTCTGATAAAATGGAAAGATAAAAATTCTTACCTTATAGAACTGACACAATGATCAAATGAGAACACACGTGGTCCAGTGTCTGGTACCTTAGGAAACATTCAATAAATGTTAGCTGCATAATTATCAAACCATGAATTATTAATTGTTAGACATCCTGTTAGTTCTAATCCTGACAACTCTAACTCTAGAATACCTGGAATATGCAGGCAGATTAGAAAGAGGAAGCACAACTAGGAGAACCAATGGTCTTCATTTAAAGAGTTCCTGTTTAATGCTTTAGTTCAGATGTACAATCTCTCTCTCTCACACACACACACACACACACACACACTCCTCCCTTAATGTTAAAGTCACCTAGGATCATAAAAATTTGGATTAATGAGAAAGAAAGCAAAAACCAAATATAAAATTAGTCTCTAAATTCCAGGGAAACTTGGTTAAAAATCTGGAGATTTGGATTGATCATGGAGAGCTATATTAAAACATGATTACCACGTTGCCACTGGGAAGTCTTCTTAGAATGATCAGGCTTGAGAAGGTTAACAAGAGAACATTGGAACCTGTGCTTTCTGCGGAGTCACTTGGCTGAGGAAGGAGAAGCTAAACCCACTGTGAATCTTAGGTATTGAATGAAAGCCACTTGGAACCACATGGAACCAATCAAGGGAAGAGAAGACCATCATTTTCGTAATTTCCAGTCTTTTCACTTATGGTTTTCCTTTAAGCAATAGAAATTTTAGGATCTGTGACTTCTTGAAGGACAGGGACTGTTTTACTCATTCTTATCTCCAGTGCCTCACCCAGTCTCTAGCATGTAGCTGGTGCTGAGTACAAGTTTGGTGGATTAAATGAATTCAGTAAAGTTTCTGAGTAAGGGAAATAGCTTAGTAAAGGAGATTCTGTTTATGGTTTTACAAGACATCTTGAAAGAGGCCTTGATTTTACATTGGTATTCCATGAGCTTCTTAAGGACAGAATTTTACTCATCATTCAAAACATGGACAGGGCCCAATACATGGATTTTGTTGATAGTTATTTTAAACAAGCACAACAAAATACTTTCTAATCATTGCCTCTGTATGTCAGAACTATGGCTAGCTTCTTTTCTTTTTAATTCAAATATTCTTTTGAAAATAACTAATTTCTGATGGGCCTGGAACTTTCTGGGTTTTATTCATGTAATGTTTGGGGAAAGTTTCTCTTTGTTCTAATTTATTAACTTTCCCGAAGTCACCAGAGATAACTCTAACCTGAGACCTCTTTTAAATTCTGCTAACAAAGTTCATGAGCTAAATTAAGATGTGTGGTTTTTAAAAATCCATATTTCTAAAATGCCATAATCTAGCTCAACAAACACAACTGGCAACCTTTAAGAAAACTGCAGCTTTAAGTAACATTCAACTCCTCACAAGCTGCCCAGAGAAATACCATTTTATAAATAAGTTAATGTGTTCTAGTTAATATTATTTATTCCCATACTAGTTCAGTCTTTCCTTGGAGGCATGTTTGTCAAATAGTCAATGATTCATTTGACAAATATTTAGTGTTTGTTTGTCAAAGGCATTTTTTGGCTTTAAGGATACCAACGAAGTAAGACAAGCAAGGTCTCTGTTTTAACTTTCATCCCCAGTTTGAAAAGACAGATAAGCAACTAAAGTAAACAAATGCGCAAAGTTAATTTCAAAATTGTAATTAATGCTGCAGCATCAATAAAGCAGAATGTTTTGAAGTGGAGAGATGAGGAATATTAATTTAAATTGAGTAGTCAGGGAAAGATATTTCCGAGGTCTGAGGATGTTACTTTTGAGCTGAAACCTGAATGGGTGCAAAGGACCCTGCCCTGGGAGTACCATGTATAAAACACACACACACACACACACACACACACACACACACAAGAAAGTGTTAAGTGATAATCTTTTAACCTGCAAAGGTCAGAATAGATGTTAATCTCATCAAAAACTAGCAGACTTTATACAAATTGGCAAACTGTTTCTGAAATTCATATGGAAATGTAAAGGACACAGAATAATGAAAATATCTTTGAAAAAAGTTGAAGTTGCAAAACTTACACTAACTAACTTAAGACTTACTCTAAAGTCATAACATCTAAGATTGCATGGTATCAGTATAAAGATAAATAGGTCAATGAAATAAAATACAGAGTTCCAAAATAGATCCACATGTACATGATCAATTGATTCATAGCAAACATATAGTTCAGTGAAGAAAGGAAAATCTTTTCAACAAATATTCCTGGAAATATAGATATCATTTTCAGAGTATTCTTTTATACCTATTATCATTATAAACTTAACTCAAGTGGATTATAAAAATAAACTATAAAATTACTAAAAGAAAACATAGGACAAAATCTTTGTGACTTTATGCTAAGCAGAGATTTCTTAAAATGATATTAGAAGTATAATTAATATGAAATGTTGCTGTGTGCAGTGGCACGTGCCTGTAGTCCCAGCCAGCTGGGGAGGCTGAGGCAGGAGGATCTCGAGTTCAAAGCCAGCCTCAGCAATTTATCAAGACCCTAAGCAACTCAGTGAGACCCTGTCCATGTGCTCAGTGCCTGAGTGCCATGAGTTCAGTCCCTGGTACCTACCCCCCAAAACAGAAAAGAAAATATTGATTAATTTGGACTTGATCAAAATTAAGTACATCTGCTTTTTGAAAGACATTGAGAATTATAGGACAAACCATACCCTGTGAGAATATATTTCTAATTATCATATTAGAATATATAAAGATAAATCCAATTATCAGGAAATAAACATTTCCATTTAAAAATGAGCAAAGGTTATGGACATCTCTCCACAGAAGATAAAAAGATGGGAAGTAAGCATGTGAAAAATGTTCAACATCATTAGTGATTAGTCTAATACACATCTATTACAAAGTTTAAAATTAAACACTGAACCACACCAAGCATTGGTAAGAATCTGAAGCAGCTGATCCTCTCAATAATTGCTGGTACAAATGTGATATGGTGTAAACACTTTGGAAAAATAGTTGACACTTTTTTAAAAAGGTAAGGAAATGCCGGGCGCGGTGGCGCACACCTGTAATCCCAGCACTTGGGAGGCTGAGGCAGGAGGATCACGAGTTCAAAGCCAGCCTCAGCAACTTAGCAAGGCCCTAAGCAACTTGGTGAGACCCTGTCTCTAAATAAAATACAAAATAGGGCTGGGGATGTGGCTCAGTGGTGGAGTGCCCCTGAGTTCAATCCCCAGTACCAAAAAAAAAAAAAAAATGGTAAAGAAATATCTACCTCAAGGCCTAAGGCCTAGCCATTTTCTCCTGGTTATTCATTGAAAAGAAATGAAAGCAAAAAAATACTTAGGGTAGTAGAATCTGATTATTCTTTTTCTTTGTCATTTCTTGGTTTTGCTCTCCTGCTTTGCAAAGTATTTATTATACAATACCATAAAAACTATTCTGCATTTTGTTCTTATACTTCTAAAATTTTGTTTTTAAAAGAATAGATTTCAAACCTACTTGCACTTAGTTGCATTAATATTGTAAAATGAGAGGTTTTATTTATTTTTAGAATTCTGTACATTTTTAAACATTACAGGTTTGTTTTCAGATTCTCCATTCTTTTCCAGGTGCATCTTTGTTTCTTCATGTAATAATAAAATACAATTAACATACTAAAAAAAAAGATTTGTATGCAGATGTTCATAACAACAATACTTGTAACAGCTTAAAATGGGAAATAACTCAACAGGTAAATAGATAAGCATATGATGATATGTTCATACAATAGAATGCTGTTTGGCATAAAAGGGAATAAATTATTGATATAAATAACATTAATAAACCCCAAAATAATTAAATTGAATGAAAGAAACTAAACAAAAAAAGAATATATGCCATATGATTCATTGTATAAAATTCTAGAAAAACTAAATTTATCTGTAGTGACCGAAAGCAGATAATTTGATGTGTGGAGGATGAGAGGATAATGAAGGGCATGGATGACAAATTACAAAAGAACAAAAGGAAATTCTTGGATAATAGAAATACCTATTGTCTTGATTGTCATTGTGGTTTCATATATATATATATGCAAATGTCAAAATATCATATTGTATCCTTTAAATGTATTTGGTTTATTATATGTCAGTTATAATTTTAGTAAAGAGAGATACACACACACACACACAAAGATGCCAATGTGACTGGAGAGTAGCAAGGGAAAGAAGGATCCAGGATAAAGTCATGGATAGACGGGGACTGGATCACATAGGATCTCAAAGACTGTTAGGAAGAATTTAAACTTGATTTCAATGGAGACCCAATTGAAGATTTTAAGTAGAGAAGTGATGTGATTTACATTTTAGAAGGATCATTCCAACTGCTACATGGCAAATGAGTTACAGAGGAAACAAATTATTAAAATGCTTTGCAGTGGTCCTGGTGAAAGACAATGGACTGAAGTAAGGTGGCAGGAGTGGAAATGGAAAGAAAATATATAAGGAAATGAAATCTTACTAAAATGAATGACTTTTTAGATTTTTAAAATTTTAAGGACTTATGGTTTAGAGCGTTCTCTGCAAATTACTATTATAATCTAGGCATCAGTTTATAAATGCGTCCATTCCATTGCCCAATTCACTTGCAGCCTGTTTTTCTAGTTTCTCTACTTTGTATAAGTACTAGCAGTAGGCTAAAGCACTGGTCTTCCTTCTCTCTTTACTACTGTCCAGTTCTTTCCCCCAAAGAATTTAGCACAATTTAAATCTAACTGGGCCTGGAGGAGGGTTAGGAACTTGGAATATAATGTGCTTCAGCCTGATGCTCCGATTGGTGAATCCCCTAAGATTCTCTACAGACTGCATACTATTTTACTAGATAAGTTTTGGTGTTACTCTCGAATTTATCTCTTCTTTATAAAAAAGTATTTCTACTTTGGGATTCTTGCAGCAATAAAATGGACCCCTAGTAACCCATACCTTATCTATAATTATTTAGGAGATTCCTAAACAAAAAAAGCAGAAAATTCATTCATATTTTCATTCATTCATTCATTTAGTTTTTCCATTCATTCTTTCAATAAGCATTCAGTAGTATATTTTGAAAGCAGAGAAATGAAATAAAAGCAAGAGATTGTGGCAGAGTATTATTTCAGCTACCCCTGATTTACCCAGAAAACATTTTCTCTCTTAAGTAAAACTCTTTTTTTTTTCAGAGCTAAAAGAACCCACATTTGCATCAAAGAAAGCATACACTTTCTTCAAAGACAGATGATCCTGAATCACTACAAGGTGTCTAGCTACAACAATAGGTTTTAACAGCTGCAGTGAAAGGTCTACTTAACCCAGCTATTTATATACAGATAGCTCTTCCATAGCACTGAACAAATCCTCTGAAATTAAATTATTGGTATGCAGTTAATGTTGAAATAATGGTACACTGGTGCCAAGTGATAAAGAACCCGTTATTCTTTCCTCTCTCCAGCCGCATTTTAGGGATCACTGCCCCCACTTTAACCCTTTGCTCACTCAGAAAACAAAGGAAGAAAGCAAAAAGCCATAATGAACACCTAATAACTGTGAGCTCTATGACTGAAATATTAGGTAACAATTGAAGAATAATAAGGCTCTTCCCCAGTCAACACTGCTGAACTATATGATTCATATTTGAGCATCTGAGAGGCAAAAAATGGAAGGAAGCCTGAGAAATCTGGCATCTATCCAGAATTTCACCAGGGGTCAGGAGTGATATTTATCTAGGGCATTCTAGGTCTGTGTATGCTTTCTCCTGCTACCTCTTTTCAGCCTTTGGTTATCCTATGACCCAGGAATTATTTTCTGCATTTTTCATTGTGGAAACTGAAACTTGGAAAGGTCACATAAAAATGGACACCTGCATTCAAACCATTGTGGTTCCTCTCATTCAGTTTTCTTTGACCTAAACGTGAGAATGCCCTGGGCTTAGTTCTGGACTGTCTATCTCTATCACAGTGAACCTTAATAGTTTATTATTGTGTTCATGCTGAGGATTCCAAGCTTTTTATCTCTAACCTGGGTCTCTGCAACTTTTGTATTCAGCTGCCTACTTGACAGTGTGACATCTACTTGAATGTCTACGAGGCCTCTCAGCCTTTACATTTCCAAAACTAAATTCCTAATTCTCACAGCCCCCAAACCTGTTTCTCCTACAGTTTTTCCATATCAGTTAATGACAACTCCAGCCTTTCTACTTGCTCAGAAATCCTTGGCACCTCTTTCCCTTTAATATTTGTTTCAACATATCTACAAACTTCGTTTTTTCCAGGTCCTTATGTGACAAGATGTAACCGGGTGTCACTAGATGCACAGCTAACATCTTGGACCAAGCCAGTCTTCTCCCACCTGTATTCTTACAATAGCCTTTCAACTGGTCTCCTGCTCCCACCTTGTCTTCCTTACAGTCCGTTCTCAACAGAGTAGTCAGTGATCCTTTGAAAACACGTGTCACTTCACTCCCACAAACCTTCCAATTTCTCATCTCATATGTTACGGAAGCCCTGTCTTTCATAATGCAATACAAGGTTTACATGAGCTGACTCCACCACCTTGCTGACTTAAATCCCTTGCCATTCTCCCCTTTGCCCACTTGGCTTCAGCTACACGGTCATCTGTTCCTGAGCATGCCAAGTACAGTTATACCTGAGGGACTTTGTACTGTTATTTCCCCTGACTAGAATGTTCTTCCCCAGGTAGCCAAATTGCTTACTGCTGCATGTCCCGTAGTTCTCTACTCAAGATATTACTTCATCAAAAATGCTTCCCAAATCACAATTAAATACAACTTCCTTCCCTTACAATGCACCATTCCCCCTGCCTCTTTATTTTTCTCATTTGCATTTATCATTACTGGATATACTAGATATCTCAATTGTTTTCCTTTCTTCTTGCCACTAAATGGTAAGCTCCACGAGACTAGGAGTTTTTTATTTCTTACGGAATGCCCGGCAACAGAGTCTCATGTGTATTAGGTTGAACCATATGAAAACATTATTTTTATAGTTCAAATAAAGTATCTGTATTTCCATGGTTCAATTTAATTATTAGATTCTCAATAAACACTTGCTTAATTGGTAAATGAATTAAACCTGTCTATGATTTACTTCGAAAGTCCATTTTCTATCTAGTGTGTAATTCTGTTTCTCTACTAATGAAGTTGCTTTCCAGCAAAATAGTTCTTACTTATTACAAAGTCTTTTATTTGTTGAAGGTTATGAAGTTTGACACACTAGTTACAGGCATTTATATAGCCATAGAAAATTATAAAAGTGTGCTTGTACCTACTAATTGTTTTGGAATTACCTACCAACAGACAGTAATTGTTCTTTGTCTCTTAAGAAAAGCCAGACTGAATAAATTAGGTTTGAACTCTTAGTGGTGCCTCTGAATTCAGCTGCTTGGGCTAGTCTCATGGCCTTCATGTGAACCTGCACACTGGCCATAGCAAACCATCCCCTCCTACCCATGACTCAGATTTTCGTCTGCTGGTTTCAAAAATTCACAAGCAAAGTGATATTCATTCCACTGAGATAATTAACATTTAGTTACATTTTGAAATGAATTTTCCTTCAATTCCATAAAAATCTAGCTTGCAACATGTACTACCATAAATAATTTAGATGGCATCACAGAAAAACCCTAAATCTCAATGGATCAACACAATAAGTGTTTATTTTTCATTTGTGTTATCATCCTTTATTCAGGGACCCAGACACCTGCATTTTTGTGGCCTCACCTATCCCTATTTATAGAATTCTCTCCATTTATTCAGTAGATGAGAGAAGAGAGTACGGATCCCTTCAGGGAGGGTTTATGGTGTGGTCTGTATTAGAGGTCCCCAGAGAGAGAACTAGTGGGATGAAGTGTCTGTGTATACACGTGTATGTATGTGTGTATTTTTTTATCTGCATTTTCTAAGCAGTTCAGATACCTTTGCAAAATCTTATCTTGTTCCTATTTTTGTTAATTTTAAGAACATATTTTACAATATTCAGTTGTACTTAAAAAGCTAATCAGCATTTGTCGAAAGATAAAACATATATATATAGATATAGATATAGATATAGATATAGATATCCCCACAGTTGCATGATTCTGTTTATATGAGGGGTCCAGAATGGATCAATTTATAGAGATAGAAACTGAGTTAGTAATTGCCTAAGGCTGAGGGTGGGAAGAAGGTGAATGAGGAGTGATTGCTACAAGGTTTCTTTTCAGGTGATGGAAATGCCCTAAAATTACATTAGGGCAACAGTTCACAATTCTTTGTACTAAAAATCATTGAATTGTACACTTTAAATAGATAGATTTTATGTAATGTAGATTATATCCCAGTAGCCTTTTTTCCTATAATAGAGCTAATCTAATTCAATTAAGCTGTTTTTTGATAGAAAGCTTTGGTCCTGCCTTCTAACTGTATCAGTCACCTAGTCAGCAAGTTAGTCAATGGCATTTATCTGTTACCAGTCTACTGAGGATTCTTTTGCTCAGTTTGGACAGGCATCACAAATAGGTGAACTGTAGCTTCCTTAGTGTTGGCAGCTCTGAGCTTTGAATGCGGTGGCTCTCTGCTGGCTCTAAATTAGCAGCTCTCTCTTCTGCTCTTTTAGCAACCAGAGCAAACAGGTACCAACAGCTCTCTGTAATGCTCCATCTTCTCCCTCACTCTCCGGCTAGTCACCTTCAATGTTACCAGCTCTGGCTGCTAGCCATTTTTAGTGCCAGTAGCCTCAATGTTACCAGCTCTTAGGGTAGCCATCACAGTTTACTCCAGAGAGAAATCATGGACAGGCAAGATAAAAACCATGGTAAAGAGGTTTAATTAGTACGTTTGCTGCAGCATAAGGGGAAACCATACACAGACTGTCCCCATAAGGCTGCTTTTATAGGAAGAGGAAAACAAACAAACAAAAACAGGTAGGCTTACACATGCACAGTGTTTTGTCACCTAGCCAAGACCTTTTGCTTAGTCATGAATAGGAGACAGGCTCCTTGCAGACTGAAGTGAGGCAACTGAAGCCACTGCAGAGGGTTGGAGCTAGGCTGTGGAGGCATGAACCCATGACCCAAAATTGCCACAGCCAAAGCAAAAGTCTCCTAGTGGCTGTGAGGCATGTAGGGTAGTCACAGCTGTCAAAGATGGAATGAAGAAAAATAAAAAATAGCCCTTGGGGACCTCCAGCCCTTCTCATCTGTCTCAGATTGAGGGCATACACTTAATAGTTCAGGTACCAAGCTGGGCTCTGGAAATGGAAATACAAATATGACTGTGACATCTGTCTTCAAGTTCACAATCTAGCAAAGGAGTCAAACTAGAATAAAGTACAACGTCCTGTACTTTGGTGCTATGATTCAGGTTAATGCAAGACAGAAAAAAGTTGATAGTAAATATTTTTTTACTATCTAGGGCAATTTAATTTTCTAGTACCAGGAGAGGCTTTTACTTCCTTAGTTTCAAAGGGGTTTGTACTCTCCACATTTTTCTTAAAGAATTTCCCTTTCTCCATTAATTTCATTAATTTACATATTAATTTAACCAATATGTGTGCCAGTTAGGTTGTTAAGTATTGGGAAATGGTCACATACAAGCAGATTATAAACTATCATGCAAATTCCATATTTATCTCAGCTTGGAAAAGTTTCAAAGGCTTCTTTGAGAAGGTGATAGCTGATGTTGGTCTTGGACCATAAGTAAGAATCGAAGGGGAAGAAGATCAAAATGGGGTACACAAAAGTATAAGCTTAAGAATACAAACTATATTTGAAGCACTTACGTCTTTCCATGTGTCTCTCTCTATTAGCTAATATGAACATTAGCCATGGGAGTAGACACACCCCCAAAGTTTTAGTGACTTGACAACAGCAGTTTTTTTTTTTTTTTTTTTTTTTTTTTTTGCTCAAGTGAAGTCCAAATGATAGGATCTAATCACTGGGATTCATTCAGAGAGTTTGCAATATTCCATATCTGACTTCCAATATCAGCTTGGGCATTAATATCTTGCCAGCAGAGGGGATGGTAGAAGATTGCATGGCATGAGAGGTTTGCCTGTGCCAGAACTGGACATGGTGTGTTTCATTTCTGCCTGCCTTCTACTGGCCAGATCTCTGCCTCAAAGTCCCATCAAAATGCAGGGGGATAGGGAAGCATAATTTCCAGGTAGGCAGGCAGTTGCTTCCTGGCACCACCACAGCTCTATTTCGTGGAAGAAAATATAAATCTTTGATGGTTTGATGGACAACTTGTTTTCTGACATTCTCACATGAATAGTGTTGTTTTTTATGTCACAAAGTACAGAGTTACATCTATAGATTGTCATTACTTTCATCAGTTTGCTTGCAGATCAACTAATTATGCTGAGAATGATCACAAAGCATTTTAGAATGATTTCTTGACCTGAAAATACAAATATGTATTGTTCAGGGTATCAGATGAAACCTGTTCAGCAATAGTCTCAAGGGTAAAACTTCACTATGGTTTGTTCCACCCCATAAAATCTGTGTTCAATCTCATAGTGATCCGGAATCTACTCTTTTATCTGAGTTCCCACGAGACCCATTGAGTGATTCATACCCATTTGAAAGCTCTTAGTATCTTGAACTAGATCCTGACTACCTAGGG
>JAJEJO010053633.1:43541-64229 GCA_020662805.1 Glaucomys volans
GGGGCACTCCACCACTGAGCCACATCCCCAGCCCTATTTTGTATTTTCTTTAGAGATAGGGTCTCACTGAGTCACTTAGCACCTCGCTAAGTGTCTGAGGCTGGCTTTGAACTCTCGATCCTCCTGCCTCAGCCCCCCAAGTGCTGGGATTACAGGCATGTGCCACCGCGCCCAGCTCTTTATTTTCTTATACTTCTCTCTATTAAACAACATTCTTTTAATTCTTCAAACCCTTTTCTGATGGCATTCTTAACTGCCATTTTTCTTTATGGCATCAAAATAACTTTGATAAAATCCATGAAAGAATTCAGTGATTATTTTATGTTTACTTTTACTCTTAGTTCTGACTGTGGTAAGGGGTATTTAGAGGTAGTCTTCCTTTCATTGGGTATTCTTGTGAGAAACAGACACAAGTTTTAAAATAAGATGTTCATTACTAAGAACTTCCTGGCAGATAAGAATGAATGAGAAGGGAGTACTTATTACACAGATTAGATGGAGTCTGGCAACCATTATACTCTCTTATTTTCAAAGTCATGACTATTTTTTACTAAAAAGTTATATATAACATTAAGATTAATTTTAGCATAATTATAAAAGCATGGGATATAATTTGCTCTAATATACTCTGTGTGTGTGTGTGTGTGTGTGTGTGTGCATGTGTGTGCACACCCATGTGCTAGGGATTGAACCCAGGGCCTCATGTACACTAAGCATGTACTCTACCACTGGGCTACACCTGCATCCCCACACTCAATTTTTAACATTTCAAAATTACAGCATTTTATATTTGAATATATCCGTAGTCTCCTTCTTAGAACTACCTTGTTTTCATGAAGGAAGGAATGTCCTCATGAAAGGTCACGGAGAAAGAAAGGGAAATATTGACTTACCTCCCAGAATGTATCATACTATTTATCTAATAAAATATGAAGGAACTATAACTAATATAGTTATCCAGGGAAATAAAACATTAAATAAGTAGGAAAGGGTCTCTGTGTTGAGACTTCAACCTTCTTTAATTATTGATATGTAACATAATCTTATTACCAAGGAGATGATTTCTTCATCTGGTGCCTATTAATATGCTAGGCACTATTTGATGTTTTATAAATATCTGATTCAATCACCTGAAGAAGGTATTATCATCCATATTTTATTTTATTATTTATTTATTTATTGTAGTGCTGGGGATTGAACCCAGAGTCTCCTGCATGACGGGCAAGCACTGTACCACTGAGCTGCACCCTGTGCTGCACCTTGCGCTAGCCTTTGTTTAAAGATTAAGTATGTTAGTTTTCTGAGGTTCCCATAACAAATACCACAGACCTGGTAGCTTAGCCAACTTAATGCTTTTTCCCGGTTCTAGAAGCATCAACCACCAGACATGTGAGTGAGAAAACCTTTCAGTTGACTCCGGCCCCACCCGCTGTCCTGCAAAACTTCAGTTTTATGGTATTGTTTTATATGGTCATATATGACAAGAATTAGTTTTAGTATTTGGAAAAATGGTGCTGTGATTGTAGTATCTTAAAGCACATAGCATTAAATTTTGAACCAAATAGTGGCAAAAGTTGGAAGGGTGTGGGAAAAAGTGTTAGTGACAGTGTAGAGGTTCTCAAGAAGAATGTGGGTGAAAGCCTTCAAGGACCAGTGTTAGCAGACACCTGAAGCACCTTCAGCAGGCTGTCACTGGGGCCTAAAGGAAAGTAAGGAAAATGTGAACAGAAGCTTTAGAATAAAGTGGCAGAATGTCTGGCAGTTCTGTCACTTAAAATGAAAAATAGTAAGGGAAATAGTAAATTTACTTTCTGATGATCGAAGACCTCTGTGCAGTGTATGCAATGTGCCACCTGCTTCTTGCTATCTGTGACTAAATGTGAGAGGGCAGAAGTAAGCAAAAGATTGGACTGTTAAATACAAAGAGGGGAAGATTCTCCATATAAAAAAATCAAATAACACTGCTTTCTTTCTTAGTTTTTCCAGAGGTCAAATGAATTAATATTAATAAATGACTTCTGGGCAGAGTTTACATCCAGAGCACTATCAGGGAATTGTGGTCTAAGGTACAATCCCAGGGTGAAATTATAAAACTTTGTATTATGTTCTCAAAAAGATCAAAGACTGTGCTTCATAGGAAGTTCCAGACAGACAAGAGACCCAGGACCTTAAACTCATGCCTGGGGCTCCTCCCCTACTAAATGATGGGACTTCTGAAAATCTAAGGGCATCACTCAGCAGTCTTATAGGAAACACGTGGTAGAGAAGGGCTTGTCTGGAAGAGATTTATGGGCATGACATTTATCTGATGATATGGGTTATAAATTAATTCACACAAACTCTACCATATTTCCAAGATAATTATTCTGGTGGAAGCATCCTTGTATTGTACTAAAAGGGGAAGAGCTAGTATGATATGTTGAGTTTTTAGGCTCCTAGGATTTCGTAGACAGAATGCAGGCATACCAATTTTTCTTAGGTAAAAAGAAGGATCATTCAGAGGGAGGAACCAAGAACTTGGAGACTAGAACTAAGAGCAATAGTGAACAACTCCAGTGCAATTGGACTGAACCCTATCCAAGAAACTGGCAACCTGTACCCCGCTGCGTTTCAGAATTTCTATAGACCACTAACTGCTATGTGAATCGATTTTCCCTCTTTCTGAATGCTAGTCTCTAGTGGTTATCCCATGTCTGTCCCACCACTGTATGTTGGACATAGTGGGAGTAAAAATGTGGGCTCTTAACAGGTAGTTAGATAAAGAGGAATGACATTCAAAGAATTGTACTCTGTAGAAATTGTGCATGAGGGGTCTAATCTACACCAGGGTCTGATTTAAATGATGACATCCTGTTTTTCAGATTATTTTATAATGAGAATAAGACTTAGGATTCTTCTGGGAGGAACATAGCAATAAACAACTGAAACAGTCATTATTTATCAAAATACTCTTCATATCATTTTAAATTAGAACTTCTAAGGATAGTTGAAATTGTACAAGGTATTCTCCATATATAAGGTGATTTGGAGATATTTGTCAGGGTCAGTGATAATATTGCATGATTAAAGTAATGACAAATACATTCTATAAGTAGGTGAGCATCTTGAAAAGGTTATTGAAGCTTATAGAAAAACATTTTGAAGCATATCATCCAAAGTGACTTTATAATGAAGTCATTCAAGTGGTCTTCTGAAGGAAGAGATTTTCTCCTCACAAATTATTATAATCTAAACTCCCAAAATAGGTTATGTTCAAATTTTCTGCCAATTAGCAAAGAAAAGGAAATCACTTCATTCTCTACTTCCAATTTTGCTAGCAAAATACCTGTGAAGACTAATTGTTGGCTTTACTAATGTGGGACATTTTGGAAAACTGAATTTGTTATGGAATTAGGATTTTTTGTAGCAGGGAAGAGTGCTGGGAAATTTAACCCAAGACCTGGCACATGCTAGACAAGTGCTTTACCACTGAGCTACATCCACTACCCCTGGAATTGTAGGATCTTAAATCTTTTTGCAACCACTTGTAAGATTCTTATTCTATTCATGGCTTTCCAAAGGTATTGGTACATAGACAGTAAAAAGAGATCTCCTCTGCTACTACCCCTATATAACACTAGTTGCTTAAAAGTATTTTTCCGGTAAATAACATGTATTGATTTTATTTTTTTGTCTTCTGTATCTTAAGGCTGGCATTGGAGGCTTTTATTCTGGAAACACTGTCCTGCCTAGGATGAGCTAATTCCTAGAATTATGTTTAAAATTCCCTGATGAGCTCACCTTTGATAAACGAACCAACCAATCCAGAGTTCACACCCTATTATCTCTTTTATCAAACTCTCACACTTGAGTCAATATTTCCTGTATCCATAATCACCTCAGAGGCCAAACAGCTAAAGACCACCTCTGCAGCTGCTTTTGTGATGTTATGGTTTAAATGTAAGATGTCCCCCAAAAGCTCATATGTGAGACAATATGAGAGGGTGCAGAGGAGAAAGGATTGGATTATAAGAGCCTTAATCCAATCATTGAATTAATCCCTTGATGGGTATTGAGTGGTAAGTGAAGGCAGATAGGGCGTGTTTGGAGGAGGTGGGCCCCTAGGGGCGAGGCCATGGGGTATATATTTTGTATCTGGAAAATGTAGTCTCTCTCTCTACTTCCTGATCAGCATGTGAGCTGATTTCTTCTATCACACACTCTGCCATGATGTTCAACCTCAGTTTGAGTCCAGAGGAATGGAGCCCGCTGTCCATGGACAGACCTCTGAAACCATGAGCCCCCAAATAAACTTTTCCTCCTCTATAGTTGTTCTGATTGGGTCCTTTTAGTCACAGCAGCAAAAATGCTGACTAAAACATGTGTCATCCCATGTATTTTGGTATATTGTGTTTTTGTATTCATTTTTCTCTTTTTTAATGTCCCTTGTGATTACTTCTTTGATCCATCACTGGGTGTTTAATTTCTAAAAAATTTGTGAATTTTCTAATTTTCCATTCCTTAGTGATTTTTAATTTCATCTTTTGTGGTCAAGGAAGAAACTTTAGGTATAATACCTCTTCTTAAATTTACTGAGATAATTTGTGATTGACATTTGGTCTATCCTACAAAATGTGTCATGTGTACTTTAGGAAAACATGTATTCTGTAGTTGTTAGAGTTTTCCATATGTCTGTTAGACATAGCCGATATATTGTCTTGTTTAAGCCCTTTGTTTCTTAACTTGGCTTCCGTTTAATCCATTATTGAGAATGGGGTATTGACATCTTATTCTAGAACTGCCTATTTCTCTCTTTATTCTGAGAATTATTGTTTCATATATTTCAATGATCTGTTATTAGGTACATAAATAATTATAGGTATTCTATCTTGCTATAATGAATGTCTTATTAATGTATGATGACCTTTTTTGGTTATAATTTGCATGGAATATCCATTCCCTTTCTTTCACTTTCAACCTAATTATATCTATAAACATAAAGGGAGTTTCTTATAGAGATGATGCAGTTGAGTCATATTTATTTATCCAATCTACCAATCTCTGTCTTTTGACAGTCTTTCCTCAGTTTTTGCATTGATGTTTTTTGTTTGTTTGTTTAGTTGAAATATTTTCATACCTTCTAATTTCCTTTTTAGTTATTTTCTTTGTGGCTGTGATGGAGGATTACATTTAACATTCTAAAATTAAAATGTTTAATTTGAATTTACAGTAGCTTAACTCTGAAAACATACAAAACCTTTGCTCCTTAATAACTCCATTCCCACTCCTTTCAGTTGTTGATTTCATGCCTTAAGTCTTCATAAATTATGTGACCAAAAACATAAACATGATTTATAATGACTAGACCATCAAATTATGTAGAAAACAAAATGTGAAGTTAACAATTCAAAGTTTTAATAATATTTACTTTTAGACTAATTGCTTTTTATTAAAAAAAATGCTCTTTTAAAAAGGTAGAAAACAAAAAGTGAAGTTATACATCATTGTTACAATAATAGTTTTATAGTTGTTCATATATTTACCTCTAGCATCCTGTAGGTCCTTTAGACTCTCTTCACTTCTCATCAGTTTTCTTTGTTTCTGTTCCTCAGGCTTGATAGTTTCCATTGTTTTATCAAATTCATTAATTCTTTCTTATGCTTGCTCATTCCTGCCTTTCAATTCCTCTAGTGAATTTTTCATTTCAGTTAGTGTATTTTCTGCTTCAAAATTTCTTTTTTGATTCCTTTCAGGTTTTCCACCTCTTTATTCATATTTCCATTTTGTTCATATGTCATTTTCAAACTTTTTTCATTTATTTCTTTACTTTTTGACCATCATTAACACAACTGTTTTCTAGTAGATCTACCATCAGATCCTTTACAGAAAGAGTTTCTTGTGATTTATATTCTTCCTTTAAATAGGGCATTTTTTTCTGTTTCTTTGTATGCGATGTGATTTTGTTGTTATTGTTGAAACCTATTTTCATCTAATGGTGTGGTAAATCTGTAGTCTCTTCCTCCCCTTCCCCAGAGTTTGCTCTTTTTTTTTTCTTTTATTGTTGGAGATCATGTCTCTCCTGAGAATCATCCTAATTAATGGATAAACTAAAGTCTGTTCAGGTCTTTTCTGATCCTGAACTTCTCTTGAGAATATGCTACAACATCATAATTTCACTTTGCTTTTGGATATCCTAGTCTTCAATCTCTTGCTTCCAAAATAGGGAAAGAAAAAAAAATGAGTCTTGGCTTTTTAATTTCACCAAAAGTCACCTTAGCTCGATGGAGAGGGGATTACAACCATGTGGAAAGATTCAACAATGACTGCTGCTTTTTGCCCGATCAGAAGTAGCAATTGCAGATCAGAACAGAGATTCCAGGCATTTTGAGACAGGGTCCTCTTTGCTTACCCTGGCTTCACAAATCTGTGTGAGTTGCTGCAGGAATTGTTACACAGCTGCCTGCAATGGGGTTGAAGGGTGGAAATGGGCATCTGCTACTGTGATGAGTCAAACTTGACTGGACTTTACCAGCTTACTGTCTAAGCCTTCCTTTGGAAGTTTTAAGCTATCAACAGAATCCAGATTTCTAACACGGATTCTGCCAATGCATTTATCTCGGTAGGGAGACATATTTCAGGTACTTCCTCCTCTGCCATCTTCCTGGAATCGTCTCTTGCCTGCTTCTAAAATGTTATTTCTTAAACACTAACAAAGTATTCTGAAAATCATGTCCTGTTCACATGTCCCTTATCTATTATGTCTGACAAAGATGTAACCACTGAGTTAGCTTTGCAAAATTGAGAAACAGTTTCCTTCTTTTACTGCAATCATTTGTCATTGTACATTGTCAGAACAATATCATAACTGAAATCTAATTGGAATAGGGCTTACTCATTTCTGAATCTACAGTGTCTGGTTCATAGGAGACGATGTACTTATTGGACAACTTGTCTTACACCAGGGACTCTGGTTCCTCATTTCTATTTTTTATTCCAAGTTGTTGTTTTAGAAGCAACCCAGTTCATTTTCCCTGGTTCCTTTGGGGTGTTACTAGGTAAATATTGATTATCATTGATTTAGCCTCTCAGTGAAAAGACAAAATGCAAGAACGTCTGATATCTGGAAGTTTAACTGATAATTATGCTACTATTAACTTCTTACCCCCATTCCCACACAAACCTTTGATTTGGTAAGTATGAATGCAGTAGTATCTCTCAAGAGACATAACATTTCTAATCAGTAAATTCAACTGTTACCTCTAACCCTTACTTCACCCTAATCTTGATTCACCCTTATTCCCAAACCAGCAAGTCCTAGGATGCCATGTTGCTAGCTCTTCAACGTACCAGTTTTAGATACTTAAGCTTTCTAGTATTTAGTAGGTACTTAATAAGTATTTGTTGACTGACTGAATGAATACAGTATAACTTATACTAGGAAGCACTCTGAGCAAGCACTCAACAAGTAATTGATGTTATGGGCCCTTCCTCTCATTAATTTTATAACTACTTAACTGAGCACCTATTCATACCCTGTGACGGGAGCTAGGAATACTAATTTAAAGATTACCTTGATCTGATCTCAGGAATCTTCCACTTGGAAGGATATATACACAAATAAATAATTATGTTTCATGTGGTAGGTATAAAGGTAAAGATTTTCATAAGATATTATGCAACAACAGCAAAGGAGTACCTAACCAAGAGTGAGGTAGGGGAAACAAAAAAGAAGGCTTCATGAAGTTGGTGGCCCAAGAGCTGAGTCATGATGATGAGAAGAATTAAGCAGGTGGTAAGAGGATGAAGGGAGCAAACAAAGGCATTCTAGGCTCAGGAGATAGCTAAACTAAAAGCAGAAGGGCAATGTTTAGTCAGCTTTGCCTTCCTGTGACCAAAAGACATGACAAGAACAGCTTAGAGAAGGAAATGTTTATTTTGGCTCTTGGTTTCACAGGTTCGGGTCATGATCAATGGGCTCCATAGCTGTGGGCCTAAGATGAGACAGAAGGGGCATGGCAGAGGAAAGCAGCTCAGGACATGACAGGAGGGAGAGAGAGAGAGAGAGAGAGAGAGAGAGAGAGAGAGAGAGATTGAGAAAGAGAGAGAGAGCGCTTCACCAGGGACAAAATATAAACCCCAAAGCCTACCCACCCACAGTGACCTACTTCTTCCAGCTACACCCCACCTGCCTGTGATTACCACTCATTAATCCATTAAAATGGATTAATTTGCTGAGGTTGCAGCTCTCATAATCTGACCATTTCACCTCTGAACATTCTTGCATTGTCTCACACATGAGATTTTTGGGGGACACCACATACCCAAACCATAACAATAAATAGTGTGATGAGTCGGGAGAGTTACAAATAGTTTGAGTTTGCTAAGATATAAATTGCAAGGCAAGAGGCAGTGAGTATGGTGCCAGGGAGAGTGTTAGTGTGTGTGTGAGGGGAGGGTGTCTGTGAAATAGAGGAGAAGGCTTTGGGCTTTATCTTTTAGATCAGTACATTCAAAACTTACGTGAGGACACATCTATTATTTTTTTCTATGTCTATAAAGGAATTTATGGTTTTTATTTTCTCATCTTAATAATATTTGTCAAATCATGAGCTTAATGTGTCACCTATTTGATGGTTTGTTAGAATTCACATTAAAATAAACCATTAATGTCTTACTTGAACAACTTAAAATACCACTCTTTATGCTTTGTGAGTATTCACTTGGATGATAAAGAACCACTGAAGAACTCCAAATAGTGGTGTGACATGATTAGATCTGCATTACGGGGAACGGTTGAGCATTAATGCAGAAAATGGATTTGAGGAAGGTAAGGCTGATGTCAAGGAGACCAGTTAGGGAACTCACAGTTACCCACGTGAGGACCTGAATTAGGACATCATGGATAAGTGTTTTTTCATGCACTTGCAGCTTGTCAGAGAAGGGACTGAGTACTAGGATTCAACAGTTTACTGTGAAATCATTGCTCCATAAAGCTTACATTCTAGTGACAGGTGTGAGGGCAGACAAGAAGTAAGAAAACAAAGTAAGTGAAATAGAAAAAAAAAAACTGAGTAAATGACTGGAGGAGATAGGAGGCTGTGAGGAGTACATGGGGTAAGAGCTAAAGAAGATGGTCACTTAAATTAGAATCAAAATAGGTCTCTCGGAGATGATGTTTGAGCTGAGAACTTAATGAGAAGGAGCCAACTATGAGTATGAAAGAGTGAAGTGCTTAGATTTTAGAAATATTTTGGACATAAAAGCAGATGATCTAGGATGATTACTAGGTCCAAGAGAAGGAAGAGTCAAGGATTGCCTAATTTTAAATTTATATTATGCCTTCACATCCTATTGGTTAACATAACTGGGATGGCTTCCAAATTCCATATAGCCTGATCTCACTTCCACTCCAATTTCTATTAATCAATTTAATTTTTGTATTAGATGTTTGAATATTGCAGTTATCTTTTTTGAAAAATTTACTGCTCATCATTCTTTGGTTTAATGCCAAAAATCCTCATCTGAAATGTCTCCACATTTTTATCTCTAACGAACAATGGCTTATTCAGTTATCAAGTGCACCCTGGTATCGCCCATGTAAAATCTGCTTTTAAAAACCATGAACAAAGCTTTCAAATTGGAGAATTTAAATGAAAACTTGTGACTGAAAAAATAAATAAATAAACATACTCTGCTTATTTCATTCCAAATAAATTAATAAAAACCCTAAGGGGTTGTTTAATGGAATTTTTATGCTAAGCATATTCAATATTGTGCTGGAATGATGGCTTCCTTTAGCAGTGTTAGAGACTGCATACAAGAAGCTTTTAATTATGAATGCCATAATTTGCTCAATTGATGTGTCTCTTTTATCTGCAAACCATAGATAATTTTCCCAAAATAAATGTAACCATGAAAATAATATTTAAAAGAGGAAAATAAAAATGCATTTGCTTGACATAAACCAAACACTGCATAGTCAAAATTAACTGCCCTAGTGGCAAATAAGCATTTCTTAAATTCAAGTGGCAAAGGTATCATCTGTTCACTTAAGAGCAGTTTCCCAGATAAAAGTTAAAGGATGTATTTTTATAAGTAATTTGGGGATTTTATTTTCAATGGGAAGCTGATCGTAAATATTAAATATTAAATTTACTCATTTTTGTATTTTAATGCTTTCCAGCAAGCCATTACATAACATGACCAAAGGAATCTGGTTTTACGTACAATGAATTAATAAGGAGTGTAAATTCCAGTCTCCTCCCCAAGCTAGATTATTATTCTAACCATAGAGCCCATTGTCTCAAATGGAGTTCCCTAATGGAAAAGATAATGAAAGTGGTGAATATTTGAAGATTTCAACTCTCCTTATATTGTTAAAGTTGCACTTCTGAATTTTTCTACTACTTACAGCAGCTAGAGTATAAAACTGCCAAGTGGTTCTTTTCTTTAAATTTAGAATCAGAAGGCAGAATTATGCTTTTCTATTACATTTCTCACTTTATACCACTACAGGAATATGGGTCATTTTATGACCATTATCTTTGTCTCCAACTCTTCCAAGTGGTGACTCAGGCAGTGAATATCAACTGGGGCCACAAACTACAGGGGTACACTCTGTGTAATGGACACCAGGGGAAAAGGCCAAGGTGACACAGACACAGCAGCTAAATCAATTGCCTTAAATGTCTTAAATGTTGATGGAACTGAGAACTTATCTGGTTTGATTTTCACTCAGCCAATATTCCCACTTCCATTTAGAATAAAGTGGATAAGTTCTACCCGGGGATAAGCAGCTGCTTAACAACTCAGGTCTTCCTGCCCCTCCCATGAAAGCTCAAAACACTTACTTCATATTTCTGCTCTTAATTCTAGTAGTGTTCAGAAAAACTAAATTACTTTTGATATGACAAATGCTGGGATTGCTGTCTATCGAGATTCTCCATCAGTTGCCTTAAAATATACATCTCCCAGTTCTTGAATGAAAGATTGACATAGATGGCTTTTTAAAAAGAGTGAGGAGCTCTTTTTATATTCTAATATCTATTTTTTAAGTCTGTTGAGCTATACTGTATTTCTAAGTTTGGAATGTTACACCAAGAAGGTAACTGATTAATTGTTGAAAGAGCTCCAAACTTGGAACAAGAGAACCTGAATTTTCCTCCACTTTTGTGGGTTATTTTGATATGTTGCTTATGCTGCTCAAATATCGCAGCTTTTCTTTGCAACCTTACTTTCCACCAATCCCTTCAAGTCCTGCTCCATCAATCAAACAATGATTACACAGTTTTCCCGAGCCATGTGGGCCTTCCTATCTCTATGTCTTAGCTTATGCATTTTTCCTCTGCTTTGATACCTGTCATTCATGTCTGCCTGTCCTACCTATTCCCAATGCTCATTTTTTTCCCAAGAAGAGTTTATTTGGTAGTCCTCTATATCTCACAAAACTTCTTTAAAAGTGTGTGTGTGTGTGTGTTATAATGTATCTGGTCGCATGTTTCCTGACCATAAACTTCTTAGGAAGATGTCTCATATTTTATTAATTTTTGTCACTTCCGTTGCCACACAGTAAAATGTGTGTTTGTTGAAAACTGAATGAATGAATGTTAAGAAATCATTGTTTTCTTATTGATAAAATGTGAAAATAATACCTGCTTCACAGATTTTTCCTGTGTTTCATTAAATTAGACATTGTATTTGAATATCCTTTGTAAACAATAATGTGCTACAAAAATGAAGAATATTTTAATATTACCTTATGAGAAGAACTAAAACAGAACTGATTTGTCTCTAATACAGAGTGAAGAGAGAAAATAAATCATAGGACTAGGTCATTCCTCTTTGTCATGAGTCAGGCATAAGAGCATGACTTTGGAAAGGTGCATTATATGGAACATTCATTGCCTGAGCATTTGAAAGCAGCTCTTCCATCTCTGAATCATTCATGTCAAATTGGTCTGGATGGTAAGAGTTGACACTTATCACTGATGAATGATAGTGTCTGAATGGCACTGATTTGGAGACTGAACTGTTTTAAAATCTGGAGCCATGAAGCCACAGAGCTCCTTATAGTTGCCCTCAAGCTGCCTATTTGTTCCCAATACTTAGATGACACTTAAAGAGTTGGTGAAGTTTTACGTGAATCCATCAGTGGCAATTGTAACAAGGGCCAGTTGGGAGGAGAGTTTATCAGTAACCAGGCAATTCACCAAACCTTTCAGCTCAGGCAATTGCTCTGCAACCCAGCAAACATCAGAAACACAGCACCTAGCTTAGTGTTAACATGCAATAGATGTGCAATAAACATTAAGAATGAATGGAGGTAAGAGTTAGGATGCAGATGGCTTTGTATATTTCTCAGAATGAGAGACAATAAGAAAAATATCAGAATTACAGTGAATTAATGTGTTTTTGCCTATTAACTACTAAAAACATGACTGAATTTGGTAGTGGTAGAGAAAATGGATCCAAAAACAAACCTCAACTGTGTGATAAAATGATGAGGTATAAAGATTTCTGAAAATGTGGTACTTTTTCATTTTCCATGCCATTTTATTATTCTGCAAGCTAATAAACATAGGCAGTAAAAGGACAACCTCCAGAATCAGATAGGACCCAAACATTGGCAGTTTGGCTCACAAGTTGTATAAATTGGACAGTTTATTGACCTCTCCACTTTTGCTCATCATCTGTAATGATGTAATGAATGTAAATAAGATAATGAATACAAAATACTTAATACAATGCTTGGCTCATAATAAAGACCCAGTAAATGTTAGTCATCATTTTCTGCCTATCAAAGGCCCTTACAGAGTAGATTCTCTACCCACATCTCTTCTATAGGTCATTTAACCCAATAGGCCTCAGTTTCCTTATCTTTAAAATGGGAATAATAAAATGGACATCATAGGAATGTTTTTCAGATTAAATCAAATGATGCATGTTAAGTAGCACTATGGAATTATGTGGGAAAAGTTGGACCTTAAGAGGGACATAGGAGATTTCTTGAAAAGCAGGCATTTGAATACATTTCTGTTTCACCTCCTGTCACCCCTCAGAAGTAACCAACAGATATAAAAACAAAAAGGAAAAACCCCTATGTTAGCATGGGAAATTAATAATGAGTGACATCTACATGTCAGTTATTTCAAGAGTTCTGCAAGATAAAAGGGAAAACAAAGTAGATTGAAGATACACAAGATAAGGGATTTCTCACATGTGAAGAAACAACACACCAAGGTAGTACCTGGACAAGACTTAGAAACTTAAGGGCAGAAGGTGAGAAATAACAAGGAGGCAGTAAGGAAGTAAGGAAGCATCATTGGATCCACCAGTCCCACTGGGGAACTGCCAGAGATCTGCAAGCAAGTATCATGTAGCAGGCTCAGTCCTGACTTACACTTAGGGGAGACATTGTCACAGTTGGTTCTTAATGAGGACAACTGTGACAAGTAAAGAATGAGGACACTGCCCTAGTTAACTCCTGGCTGTTCACCAAAATACAGGAAGGAAACATTAGAACAGAGAGAAAACCCCTCTTGTGACTGCCTTTAGTTCTTGTCCTCTCCTAACTCATGATCTGTAGACGAGAGATTCTCAATTCTTAACAAGCATCAAAATTGCATGAAGAGTTTGTTAAAAACAATATACTGCTGGACCCACCCCCAGATATTCCATAGGGGAACCCAAGGAGTTGCATTTCTGAGGAATACCCAGGAGATGCCAATGCTGCCGGTCTAGGGACCACCCTGTGAGAACCACTGCTCTAGATCTGTGTTGTCCTTTACAATAGCCATTACTACATGTGACTATTTAAAATAATATTTAAATTAATCAAATCAAATTAAATTGGAAATTCAGTTCTTGGTTTGTACTAGTTACATTTAGAATAGCCACATAGGGTGGTAGCTACCACATTGAAGAACAGACATTGAATATTTCTGTTATCACATAATATTCTGTTGGACAGCCCTGCCCTAGTCTAAAAAGTAAAACTACAGTGAACAGGGCCACCACCATGCAAAACTGCAGGCAGTAATTTGTACCATGTGATCAGCTGTCCCTGGAGTTGTACAATATGGCAGAGCTGCACTTAATCTAAGCTCTTCCCTTTTCTGTTTTTATGAATCCTAAAGATGGAAAGAAGGAATTGAAACAGTGCCATCCTATAAAATAAAAGTATTCTTAACAAATAGGAGTCAAATGGATCTCAAAAGGGTTCAGTAGACTAAGGCTGTGTGAAACCAGAATAAATAGTTACAACGAGTTAAAATATAAGACAATAAAGTCTTCATGTACTTCAATAACACTCATGTCGAATTCAAAACTGTAATGGAGGTAAAAAAGACATTGGCTTGTGAGAAACCCAAGTCAGTGAAGTGGAAGGTTAACTTAAGATATTCAGTAGACAGAATAAATGTATAGAAAAAGAAAAATTATAAAAGAAAAAGTAGAGGAAAGATCCAAGAGATCCAATATGTATATGATAAGAGTTTCAAAGGTAGGGCATCAAAATGAAGAAAAATTATCAATAAAAGAGAAAATTGAAGAAAACATTTAGTTTTAAAATCTTAAAGAATAAATATCAGATTTTCTGAATATAGGCAAAATTTCTTAAAGAAATAGACTTTTATGGTGTTTTAGAATTTCAAGGATAAGTATTTAGACAGAATTTATATAACAAAACAGGTTACTTATAAAGGAATAAAACTTGTCTGATGTTAGACACTCTTCAACTCTAAGGACCTAGTAGATAATGAGGACATGTCTATAGAATGTTTAAGGAAATTTATTAGAACTCAATATATACAGTTATATGCCCAGTCACAGTGTCAAAGATCATAGGAAGGAAGTAATTTTCAAGTATGCCTTAGAAAATAAACTATTGTTTTGAAATTATTGCTCATAAATATATTTCAGTTGATCAAGAATTGAATAATAACAAAATTCTCAAGATGAATAGGGAAAATATTAGTATAAAAGATTTTGGAATGTAAAATGCAAGTTGTAAGATATAAAATATGTTTTCATACAATTCTCAATCTGGTTGCCACAATTTATATAAATACTAAAAGGTTAAAAGATATGAAATATACAATCACATAGTGTAAACACTTTGTCTAAAATCTAGATTACTTTAATATAAATTGGTAAATGGAGTGTGAACTTGAATAGGGAGTTTGGGGAATCTAGATAACAAATGTTAATTTTCTCATTTTAGGAATGCAAATGGTTTAGCAGTCAGGAGCCTGAGTACCTTGTTCAAATGCTGCTCTAACACTTTTTTAATTTGTTATTTTTAGTTATACATGACAGTAAAGTGTATTTTGACATATTATATATACATGGAATACAATCCATTCCAATTAGGATCCCATTCTTGTGAGTATACATAATGTGTAGTTAGACTGGTCGTGTCCTCATATATAAGCAAAGAAGTTATGTCTAATTCATTCTACTGTCTACCACTTACTTAGTAACTGTGTAAACCTTTCGTAGTTACTTAACATCTAAGTGTTAGGATCCTCATCTATAATGGGAATGCTATAACATCCTAGAGTTGTATGGGAATGAAATCAGCTAATGCAAAAATAAGGTACTTGACATCTATAAGGATTCAGTAAATATTAGCTATTAACTTATAAAGGGAGAAATAAAAATATACTCTTGTAAACAAGGAAATAGGACTGAAAATGATTTTCGTTACAAAATTATGACTAAAAGAAATCACACACAAGCCGGGCGTGGTGGTGCACGCCTGTAATCTCAGCACCTGGGAGGCTGAGACAAGAGGATCGCTAGTTCAAAGCCAGCCTCAGCAACTTAGCGAGGCCCTAAGCAACTCAGTGAGACCCTGTCTCTAAATAAAATACAAAATAGGGCTGGGGATGTGGCTTCAGTGGTCGAGTGTCCCTGGGTTCAATCCCAAGTACCAAAAAAAAAAAAAATTAAGAAGTCACACACATACAAATATACCTCAAAATGTTTTTTAAAAGACCAAATGTACTCTATGAAAAGAAACAAGATAAAATATATCAGTTCTTTGAGTATTCCAGTGATTGATACTATATAGCCATTAAAATAAATGTGTTCTCATTTTTAGGTGATATTTAATTTTTTTAAAAAAAATTACAAAAACACAGTGAGCACAGTTTGAGGGAAATTATATGCACATAGAAAACAATAGCAAAGATACAGTAAATATTGCTAGGTGTTGGAATTGTGGATATATTTTTCTCCTTTTCTCTTTTCGCTAATAGTGACAATGAAAAATATCATTTTATAAACAGAAAAATGGTTATTTTATTTTAATAGTTTATTGTTAAAAACTGTTAACATTTAAGTGTCTATTATTCTAGAATTTTTTTTCACATGCATATATCTGTATATTTCATTCATTCATTCAAAGAACATTCATTGATTATCTACTATATCCAGGCTTTATTCTAATCTGTGGATACAACAGTGGAAAAAGGGATTAAAAAAACCCACCTGCTGAAATAGTAAAAATAAAGAAAATATATAGTTGGGATACTAGCATAATTGAGTAAAATATATTTTTAAGTAAGTGGGTGGTATAGAGAAAACACAAAGTAGGAAAGTAGGTCAGGATTAGTGATTGCCATTTTAAACAAGATGGAAAAAATTATAAAGTAATGTCTCAGAAGGATAGACATTTACAGAAGGTGTTGAAGGAGATCATGTGGCTCTGAAGAAGGGAGTTCCAGGCAGACAGAGCTACTAGTACAAAAGTTGTGACACAAATGATCGCCTGATGTTTTGGAGGAAGAGTAGGAGACAATATGGCAGATAATGGTAAACCAGAGGAATTCACATTATCATAACAGCCCCCCAAGCCTGAATTAAAATGAGTGTTCTGCAGTTGAGGTGGGACACTGTGGGAGAACACAGGCAACTCAAGAGAGCTAGCAACCAGGTGAAAACCAGAAACAATGGAGAATTAACAAAAGTAAGACTATAGTGGTGCTGGGCACAAGGTTGCTCAGTTAGGGGAGCTCCCCTCCAGTGACCCAAACTCCTACTGAATTTAAGCTAAACAGGTGCCTCTGTCCAATTAATTTGTAATCTGAGCAGAAAATAAACTCAGATATGGTGGGCTCTCCTGCGGCACTCTCCAGTGGAATTAGTGAGAGTGAGGAAGCAGTGACAGCCTGGAAAAACTCTTTGGATTTTCTGAGCAGGAGACTAGAACTCCCTTCAGTTTACCTTCATTTTTCATATTTTGCTGTTTATTTTTATTTTTGTTTGTTTATTTGTTTTTTGTCTTATTCTTGGTATATTTACTTTTGAGTACCAAACAGCCACTTAGGCTTTACTTTTCACTGAATCTGTGGGCCTCATGAGTCAGTCTGGGCACAGGAGTGAGACAGTAACATACACTTGGGAGTAGGTCTTGTTTGGGGCGTCACAACTGTCTGCCAATCTGCAGGGTGGGGAAGAGGGAAGGGTTTTGTTTGAAATTGGCAGTCTGAGTCCAGGGACAAGGAGTATGGCTGACAGGGAATGGAACTAGGCCAGATCAAGATAAGATGGAAAACAGTGACTCTGTAACACTTTACTGCAGGATCCATGTCACCTCCCCCATGTCCAGAAGGGGTCTGGAGGATAGAGGACACACCCCACACACCTCCCCCAGCACACAAAATGAGGCTACAAGAAACCTCAAAAGGTTCAATAATCAAATGGAATAAAAATAAAGGGTGTGATGTAATCCAGATTGATCTACAGGCTGCACAGGTGAGAGGGCCAACAGCCCTGCCTGACTTGTGCTCCCATTCCAGTCACAGTAACAAAGCCATTTGAAGGATGAAGTCTACTCTGAATCAGATAATGATCCTCTAATATATGATACCAGACAAGAAGGGGATGGAGCTCAGTATCAGACTCTCCTAACAAGTTTGGCCATTTAGGTCAGCGTTAACAACAAACAAATAGCATGATATTTATGTCACATAAACTTCCTCATAGGTAGGAAGTTTAAAATTTTAAAAACATCGACAAAAAGATAACCAGATCTCTTTATGACTACTGTTTCTTTAACTACTTTATGTAAATTGATTCCCAATGTTTTCCAACATTTTAAAAAAGTTTTACCTAATTTTATGTATTTTGTCAATAAATGAATCCTATTTGTTTTCTTCTTTCCCATTTCTATTTCCTTCCTACCTTCTTCATTCTTTCTCTCATTTTATCTTATGTCTCCCTTCCCTCCCCCAACCTTTTTCATCCTCTTTTTTTCTATTTTCTTTATTTTTTTCCAGTAAATCATCATTAAAGCTTAATCTTTCTAGCTATCCTACATTATTTCTCACCCACTTTTCTCTTGGGTTAATAGAATTGTAGAGATCATTATTAATAACTATTGTAGCAGCTGTTGACATCTGGTTTGCACTTACATTACCACTGTTATTGGAAATTACTCTTTCTTCTCAAATTGGTACTGGTGATTGAACTTAACACTTTGATTATGCTCATCAGATGTGTTGAAGCTAAGATATACTTGCAGCCTAGGGATTATTATAAAGAGATAACTGCTCACTAAAAGATCCCCAGGTGAAAGAGGAAGAGGATTCCATCTCAACAGATGGACAAATATAGGACCTCAGAAAACATGACGATACCAGGCCAACAAGATGTCTCCAGATGTTTAAAACCCCCTTCCAATAACTGAATTCACAGATATTGAAATGGATAAAATTCTGGAAAAAGAAATACAAAAGTAGATTTTAAAACAATCAATGAATTTTTTAAATCTAAAGAATAACCTAAGGGAGAACATATAGGATGTTAAAGAGCATTTTGATAAAGGTAGATTCTGAAAAATAATCAAACAGAAATCTAGGAAATGAAAGACTCAATAAATCAAATTTTAAAATTCAGCTGAAAAGCCTCACCAATAGATTAGATTATGTAGAAGACAAAATTTCAGCCCTTAAAGACAAGATATATGAACTTGATCAGAGCAATAAAGAAAAAAAGTAAGAAATCATGATGAGAATATACAAGAACTCTGGAAGATCATTGAGTCCAAACTTAAGACTCATTGACATCAAGGAAAGGGGAGAGATACAGACTAATGGCATTAACAAACTGTTCAGTGAAATAATAACAGAAAGATTTTCAAATCTTTGGAATAAGATAGACATCATAGGATGCATTTAGAGCTCCATATAGACAAGAAGAACCTCTCCATAACACATTATAATTAAAATGCCAAATCCATGGAATATGGATAGAATTCTAAAAGTGTAATTAGAGAAACATCAGGTCACATGTAGAAGTAAACCAGTCAAATAAATGTGTGATTTCTCCACCAAACCCCTAAAATCCAGGAGGACTCAGAATAAAGTATTTTCAAGCCCTGAAAGAAAATAACTGCCAATCAAGATGCTACATCCAGGAAAGATAGCCTTCTAAATCAAAGAAGATACAAAAACTTCCAAGAATAGCATAAACTAAAAAAAAAAAAAAAAAAAAAATCATGATTACTCATCCAGCATTGCAGAAAATACTTAAAGAAGGACTACACAGAGAAGAAGATAAAAACAAACACACTAGAGGTTGGGAAAGAATAAATATCAGAAGAATGGTTAAATAAATGAGAATAAGGATTTAACTAAACATTAGAAAGAAATCCAAAGTGTGGGAAATAATAAATGTCTATCTATTACACTTAATGTAAGTAAATAGTTTCAACTCTAATTAAAAGACAGACTGATATGGGCTGGGCATGTAGTTCAGGGGTAGAGTGCTCACCTAGTATGTGCAAAGCCTTGGGTTCAATCTCTAATACGCTACTAGAAAAAAAAAGGTCAAATACAGATTGGCAGATTTGATATAAAATAAGACAGAACTATATGTTGTCTGCAAGAGACACATCTCTCAGAGAAAAACCTCCACAGATGAAAAATGAAAGGATGGAAAATAATATTCCAAACTGAGCCCAAAAGCAACCAAGGCTCTCATATCCAATAAAGCAGATCTCAAGCCAAACCTAATTAGAAGAGACAAAGAAGGTCACTTTATGCTGGTAAAGGAAACAATCTAACAAGAAGATATAATGGTTATAAATATTTGTGCCCCAAATGTCAGTGTACCTAATTACATAAAACAAACACTACTCAACATAAAAGCTCAGATAGGCCGCACTATAATAATACCAAGTGATTGCAATACACCTTCATCTCCAATAGATAAGTCATCCAGACATAAAGTCAATAAAGATATATCAGACCTAGAAATAGTATACACCAAATGGACTTAACAGACATCTACAGAATTTTTGATCCAACAACAGCTGAATACACTCTCTCTTTTTCTTTTTTTGGAACCAGGGATTGAACTCAGGGACACTCGGCCACTGAGCCACATCCCCAGCCCTATTTTATATTTTATTTAGAGACAGGGTCTCACTGAGTTGCTTAGGGCTTCGCTAAGTTGCTGAGGCTGGTTTTGAACATGCGATCCTCCT
Organism: Glaucomys volans; assembly: GCA_020662805.1. Taxonomy (NCBI): domain Eukaryota; kingdom Metazoa; phylum Chordata; class Mammalia; order Rodentia; family Sciuridae; genus Glaucomys; species Glaucomys volans. The sequence goes on from JAJEJO010053633.1 coordinate 64,012, forward strand.
GACTCAGCCTCCCAAGTCGCTTGGATTACAGGCGTGCGCCACTGCGCCCGGCTTACACTCTCTTCTTGCTACTCATGAATCTTTTTCCAAAGTAGACCACCATATTAATGTTCACAAAACAAGTCTGAGCAAATACAAAAAATCCAATATAATTCTTTGCATCTTATCAGGTAACAATGGAATTAAATTAGAAATCAACAGCAAAAAAAAAAAAAAAA
>JAJEJO010053634.1:0-76931 GCA_020662805.1 Glaucomys volans
AAAAAAATCAAAATAGAACTACAATATGATCCAGCAATATCACTTCTGTTTATATATCCCAGAGAACTGAAAGAGATTTTTGCACACACATGCTCATAGAGGTATTATTCATAATAACCGAAAGGTGGAAGCAACCCAAATGTCTATCAGCAGACAAATGGATAAATGAAACATGATACATACACACAATTAAATATTATTTAGCTTTAAAATAAAAAGAAATTCTGCCACATTTTACAGCATGGATAAACCTTGAGGATATTATGCTAAGTGAAATAAGTTACAGAAGAGAAATACTGTATGATTCCATTTATATGTGGTATCTAAAGTAGTAAAATTCATAGATACCAAAAAATGGTGTCCACCCCAGCCTAGGGCAGAGAACAATTTGGGGAGTTGCTGTTTAACAGGTATAGAGTTTCAGTTCTGAAAGATGAGAAGAGATCTGGACATCTGTTACACAAAAACATAAATGTACTAATCACCGCAGAACTCCACATTTAGAGACAAAATAGTGAATTTTATATCATACGGTTATTAGCACATTAAAAATGTAAAGAAGAAATATCTCAATTACACCTAAGTAACTCAGTTTACAACTCAGTTAATATAATTGGGGCTTGTTTTCATTACAACTTATTGGTCTATTGCACTTGAATTGCTTTCTGTGCAGATAGTTTTTCCCAGTGATGAAATCATGCTTCTTATTAGAACTAGAACCACAGTGAAAGAGGGTATTAGTTGCAAAAACTAAAAAGGTGACAAAAAAACAATAATGAACACAAATTATATTTTAATGCAATTTTTTAAATCAAATGAAAAAAATTTTAAAACAAAATGAATGCAAATATTTCATGATGACAAAATATCAGATTTTAAATAAAGTTAGGATCAGTAAAAGTGTCCTGTCGTCCTACACTGGAGCCAAAGGCAAAAAGAAAAATCAGTGATACTGATCCAAGGTTCAACCTGTTTCTCTCTACCTCCTCTCAGGTGATCTTGACACAATCTTACCAGTAAGACTGAATGCATTGATTGAAACGCCATCATATTTCTTCCTCTTTACCTCAGAACTCTGAGAATTTTTATTTCTCTCTTATTCCTCTCTCTCAGATGTTTTCCTGGCAGGAATTTGGTGTATGTGGGCTTGTGTTTCCCATACAGGTCTTCCCCTGATGATGCACTTCTGTCAATGTTTCCAAAATAATCCCAGATATTCAAGCCTGAATCTGTTGCTTTAACTCCACCTTTTCTGTCAGCAGCTATAAGTATTCGATTATAAGTTCTAATTCTAATTTTGGACCCCATCCTAATCTGTGTCTATTCCTGCTGCTCCGTTTTACTCAACATGACAGTTATCTTTGCTAAATTTGCCAACACTGTTTCCATCTATTCCCTTTAAATCTTGGTAAAGTGCATCCTTCACTAGGCCCTTCCTCTCTTGCCACTGCCCAACCTCTGGAAGGAGTCTTCTTTTGCTCTACAGCAACAAACATTTTGCTAGTTCCCAAGAGCCAATCACCTCTTCTACTAAATCTTTGGTGATTGATATAGACAGAAATGCCTCTGCATACACCAGTCACGTCACTTAAATTCCCAGATCTTGTGACACAAATGTTATTCCTTATACACTGTAAGTTTTCCGAAAGCAAGGTCTATGTATTTATTTTCAACACTCAGCAGAAACCTAATATGTGTGTGTTGTATATATGTGTTGAATGATCAAATAATCACTTTGAATTGCCTCATCCAGTAATTTCTCCCACATTATAAATAATACAACACAAGGCACTTAAATGCTATTAGCTCTGAGGAGAAAACCAAGAGAAGTTCATAAAACTTCTGAGATAAAATGTCTCCTTAGGGAATTGAACATTTTTTGTATTCGTTTACAGGTTAGAAAGCTAAAATGTTTTAAAATGTTCAACACATTCTGGGCCCAAAGGAACCATTAGGTGCAACATAATATATTAAACTGTCATTGTAGAATGAAGTAGATATTTTTCAATTTTAGGATGATTATTATCTCAAGTATCCTTCTGAGACCAGAGAATTTTTGCATTCATTACATTCAATAATACTCTACTGAAATTGCTATTTTGAAAGAATATTACCACAGAATACTCTGCTGTATTTCTGTATAAAAATGATATTTTTATCTTGCACAGTGATAAATGGATTCTCCTGCAACTGGTGAAATAGCTTCTCTGATTTTCCAGATATTCTAGGAGAAAAAAGTTTATTCCAAAAAAAATGAGACATACAGAATGTGGGTTGATGACTTCCAAATGAAGTTTTAAGATATAGTTATTTGACAAGTGTTTATTAAGCATCAGCTCTACTGAGTACTTTTCAGACTTGGGAGGTATGTAGAATTGAAGAGGAGCCTTCAAAGGGTTTACAGCTTGAGGTGAACAAAACCTTATAAATTTTGTATAAAATAAAACAATATACACACTGCAGTGCTAAATCAGTTGATTCTGATTAAAAATACAATATTAATCTTCACCAAATATTTAATCTGTCCTCTTCTAAAAATCCATTTGACTCATGAAAGCTGGCTATATTTGTTCAAAGTCAATTAAAAAATACTTGAATTTCTTTAGTCTTATGATTCTGATCATTCACATATTCATTATCTCATTCAAGAAATATTTCAAAATATTTACTGTATTCTAAAGTGTGGCCTGGGTATGGATGCATTTAGTGACTGCTGAAGAGATTTTGATATATAGTGAGAATTTAGGACAACTTGTTTAGGGGAGGTATAGGTTTTCCAAGATGAGTATGTATAAAACAGCTAGAAAACTTGATAGACTTATAACATTACAATTTCTGTAGGTGTTTGATAAATCCCAATAATCTGTAATCCTAACAGGCAACTCCAGCTTTTCTGTTTCTGGTGGTCAACTCCACATTGAGCACACTTCCAAAGAACTGTGATTAGAACTGAATGCAAAAGCAATTCTAAGTTGGGCCACAATAGAATAACTAGGACTGAACCTACTATCTAACACATTCAGTTACACAGCTGCACAAAATGTACAAAATAATTGTTTTTCAACTTTGTATGACAGGAACTGCAAGATTGATCCCTTAGAGAAAGCAAATAAAGTTAGTCCCTAATTCACCCTGTCTTTGTGTCTGAAGACTGTTTTTGTCAGCTTTTTTGCTGCTGTGACCAAAATACCAGACACAAACAACTTAGAGGAGGAAAAATTTATTGGGGGTTCAGAGTTTCGGGTCCCAGTCCATAGATGGCCAACTTCAATGTTCTGGGCCCATGATGAGGCAGCACATCATGAGGAAAAGGCTGAGCAAAGAAAGCTGCATAGCTCAAGGTGGGGTCAGGAAGCAGAGAGAGAGGAAGGGGCTGCAGGGCATACCCTCAGTGACCTACCTCACCAGCCATGCCCCATCTGCTTACAGTTACCATTCAGTCAGTCCATTCAAACTAGGATGGGCGGATTAGTTGTCAGCTCACACAACCCAATCATTTTACCTCTGAATATTCCTCCATCTATAGAAGCTTCTGGGGGAAACCCCATAACAGAGACTTTCTGAATTCTGGTACAGATCAGAAGATCTGGAGGTCTGATTTGTTTAGAGACAGAGACCAGAACTAGGGAGGGCAAATTATCTGGATTTTTGTGGATAAAGTACCGGAAAGGAGGAACTTTAGACAAAGGGCACCAGAAATCTGCATAAGGATCCAATTAAGTCTAACTTAATACAAGTCTGTTTATAGTAAATCTTCACACCAAATGCCAACAAAGAAACTTCCAATAAAACTTAAATCTGAAAATTATGACCTCATGCATTACTAGGATACATTCAAATTCATACATACCAGAGGAGCCAGGCTAGATTGACTTAACAAGATCCTGTCTCCAAATAAAAAGTAAAATAAAAAAAAAAAAGAAACTAGGAATGTATTTCAGTGGTTGAGTACCCCTGGATTTAATCCCCTATACTGGAAAAAAAAATAAAGAAAAAAATGAGGTGAGAATAAAATATATAAACTTCTAACATCCAAATTGAACGTCCAAATATGAAAAATACACATTAGATATGAGATTAACATGCATGGAAACTATTTTTTAAAATGACCAGTGAATTTGAATACATGGCAAGAAAAGCTATTCTAATTACAGTACATAAATGGAGGAAGGAAGGAAGGAAGGAAGGAAGGAAGGAAGGAAGGAAGGAAGGGAGGGAGGAAGGAAATCTCATGACCTATGAGATTAAGGTTATCTATTATGCCTTAATTGGCGTCCTAGGTGAAAACAAGAAGATAAAATATTATTAAACTATGTGTAGAAATTATGATCTAATATTTCTAAATTTGATGAAAACTATAAACTCACAGATTCAAAAAGTTTAATAAACCCTAAGCTACCAAAACACAGAGAAAACAAAACAAAGTCACATCATAATCAACTTATCAATCTGATCAGAACCATATTAAATCAAATCCTGGTGTGGGGGCGAGATGCAAAAAAACAAAACAAAACAAAACAAAAAATCCACAGTCTAATTAAAGGAATGACATCATAAAGAAAAATAAACTAAAGAATATTATCAGACATCTCATCAAAAACAATGAAAGGAAGAAGACAATGAAATGGCATTTTTGTAATGCTAAAAACATTACAAAACCAAAAGGCAATATGGTTAGTCTAGATTATATTGGCAAATTCAATTTGCTACTATTTTGTTATGTTTTGCATTTGTGTTCATGAGAGATATTGGTCTATAATTTAAATTTTTGTCACACTTTTGAAAGGCTTTAATAATAGGATTATGGTGACTTCCTAAAACAAGTTAGAAAGTATTCTTTGCTTTTTAGTTGTTAAAATATTTATGTAGAATTAGTGTTACATCTTTCTTAGGAATTAAATAGAATTTACACATTGATAAGGAGTTCTCTTGGTGGGCAATTCAAAAACCTATAATATCAAAATAGTATGGTATTGTCAAAAAAGATAAACATAGTGGTAAACAGAACATAGTCCAGAAATAGGCATATACATACATGGTCAGTTAATTTTTGACAAAGGTACCAATGTAAATTATAGGGATTAAAGTAATCATTTCAATAAACCATATTTGATCAACACCATGGTTTTATGGAAAAAAATAAGCCTTGAGTCTAACCTCATGCAGTACATAAAAACGAGTGAATTGGATTATAGCCATAACTGTTACACAACAACTATAAAATTTGAGAAAAAAATATTATTTTGTAGTAGGCAAAGATTTTGTAGGGTTCATAAAAAACATAAACCATAAAAACTGAAAAAAAATCACTTAATCAAAATTAAAATCATTTATTCTTACAAAAAGCCAGCACAATGAAAGCAACAAAGAAATAGTACAAAAAAAAAGAAGACAATGTTACCAATATATGTATCAAGCAAAGGGCTAAAAATAAGAATATATTAATAATCCCTACAACTACAATTTTAGATTTTAGGAACTATTGACAATGCAATTATGGAGAAAAAGCAATAAGTAAGGGTCAAACAATCCAACTAAAACTGGTCAAAAGATTTGAAAGATAATTCACAAAGAATATATGCAAATACCTAAAATGTACATACAAAAATGCTTAATGTCACAATCATTAAGGAGATAGAAGTAGAAACCACAGGAATTACCTCTAATCTCACCCTGGAAAGGTTAAATTAAAAAAGACTGATAGTAAAGTTAAACATTTGGGCCAGGATGTGGTAGGGCAGGAGCCCTCATCTTTCCTGGTGGGAATAAGAAATGGTATAAATATGTTGGGAAAGTTTTTATATGTCTCTTATAAAGCTAAACACACACTTAATGCAGAACCCAGCAATCTCACTGGTCTTTCACATCATTGAAAACAAATGCCCACAAATATGTCTACAAATGTTCACAGTGGCTTCATTCATAACAAATACAGGAACCAACCTAAATATCCATCAATAGATGGATTGATAAGCAAATTATGGTATATACTCATAACAGAATAGCTCTAAGCAATAAAAACTATTGCTAATGCAACTAATGTGGATGAATCTCAAAGCAGTAAATGGAGGGAAAGCAGTCAGACTCAAAAGTTTCATATTGCATGATTTCATGTATATGCAATTCTATCGGCACATCAAATTTTTAATGATATATCAGATAAGTGGTAGGTCAGGATCCAGTATATGAAGAGGTTTGACTCTAGAGAACATGAAAGAAGTGTTTTTGAGTGATGGAAATACTCATCTGTTTTTCCTTTCCTCTTCCTTTCTCTTTAGATTATTGAAACCAATACTATATCCTGTGCTGTTTAAAAATCCCCATCATTTTTTAAGTACTCCTTCACTTTATGGCACAATATGTTCCAAATATATGACAGTGGAAGGTGTCAGGCTGAGGCTCAGATCCTAGGAAAAAGATTTGGGATGTCTGAAGGTGGAAGAAGATACAAGGTATGGTTGGAATAGTAGACATGCTTTAATCCAAGGCAATAGCAGCCCCACACGCTGAGTCATTTCATAGGCCATTTTTATATGCAGGCCAGACAAATAAGGTTCATTGCCAACAGGACAATATAAGTAAGCACATGCTCCAAGCAAATGATTATGACCTTGAGTACATGTGCCAAAGCAGGGTGTTCATGATCTTGGCTACATACTAAAAGCAGAGCCCACCAGAAACCTCAGAGAGGGAGTCTGACTACAACCATCTTGGACCTTCCCTATATCGTAGGTATGTGTAACTGTTTAAAAATCACTGCACTCAAATCAAGTTAAGCACCTTTTCAAACTCAAAATACACAGCAATCAATTGCAGCTGACTGCAAAGTCTTGAGAGGCCTAGGTCATGAAACAAGTGGGGGTATATGTGAGTTTGTTCTCTATACTACAATACAGACCAACGTGAGGGACAGATTAGATGCCGCTGCATTGAATAAGGATTGTGGAAGAATCTCCCATTTATATAATAAGTGAAAGATTTTTTTTAATCCCTACTCAGGGTTGAAATTTATATATCTTGTTAGGAGGAAACAAAGATAACTTCAGTGAGATTGGGGTAAATATCAACCCACTCAGTCACTGAAATAACCATGGGATGAAAAATACTGAGTCTCTAATATAAGACCTAATTCTGGACCAGAGCCTCAGAGGACTAGTGGAGGCAGCCACTGATAAGTGGACAACCTTCTACTCAAAACCAAATTAAATCCTAAATAACATAAAGATGGGCTAATAAGGCAACAAAATAAACAATATTGAACTGACAAAATTCCAGGAATAGAAAATTGCACCAAGAATTTTAGAATAACTTTGTGTAAAGTTTGCTAAGAGGTCAACATGAAATAGTTGGTTTTTGCCTCAAAAACATCCTTTACTCCGAACAGATTAAAATGTTGGATGAACAAAATAAATCCTAAAGTCATAGTATCACAGTTTGGTAAGAGATAATCTGTGAGTTCACCAGTGCAATACAGAGGTAGGTAATTGTGAATTTGTGTCCTAAATGTTAAAGGGACCCGAAAGAGTATAATAGGATATGGTAGTCTAGAGACAGGATCATAGCTTGAAGCTAGAAGCTCGGCAAACCTCACAGCATGTGAAGGCTAAAAAGTCACTGCAAATCTCTATGCCTATGAAGTGGGGCTAGGCAGGCAAACAAAGTCTCACTTCTTATTTCTAGGAACTGAGCCAACCACCTACTGTCACCATAATTGCTTTGTCAGAGCCTCAAATCCCCAGAGAGGCAGTACCTCCAAGCCATGATTACTTGGCATAGTGCAATATAAAGGGAAATTATTAATCAATATTCTAGTAAAATATTTTATTTGATTTTTTTAGGTAACTGTTTCATCAAGTGGCAATAATTTAGTCAATGTCATGCCAACAAAAACAAAGGGCCAGATGGCACTGCACAAGGGCCACTAGACCAGCATCTTTTGGAGGAAAATTCTGGGAGACAGGATCAGTAACAGATTTGCATATCCTCCATTGCCCATCATAAGCTTGACAGCACAGAGCAATGTGGCAGGGCATAAATGAGACTGGGAGCAAAAAGATCCTGATGTTTGAGCTACAGGGCTTTAAACTGCCTAAATAAATAAATACTTTTAAAAGGTTCTGACTACTCTTCTGGTGTTATCATGGGTTGTAATATAACCACAATATGTGACAGAATGTGGATTTAGCCATTCCTCCACATCTTCACATTTGCAGCTGTAGTTGGAGGGTAAGCACCCAGCCTTGGTGCAGTCAGAGACCAGCATCCATGCCTTGCAGATGCTGTTGTAAATGAGGGAAGCAAACCACAGGATTTACCATCAGTGTTAACGGCTAGGTATGAACTGGCCTCCTTCCGTGGCACTGTCAGGAAGCTGGAATTCACATTTATGGTTGGCCAGAATTTGTTTCCTTAAGCAGTTGGATTTAGCTGGTTTATGAGGAGCTTTACAGAAGGCATAAGCCTCTTTAGGAGACCAGCAGGGAGAATAGGTTTTGAGTAATTGCTCCTTACCTCTTGGAAATGATAGAGAAAATTGGAAAAATACCATTAATAAGCTTGATCTAATGGATGTTTATAAAATATTAGTCCACAAAATCAGAATATACATGGTACAATTTTTAAAAACAGAAAAATTATTTTCTAAATGGTCAATTTTTAAATATTACATTTATCTCATTATCTTCACCAATGCAAATTAATTTAGAAACCAGTTACAAAACTATGATTTTAAAAGTCATAAATCTAGAAATTGTAAACATATTCGTAATGCAATTTTTAAAAGTTACAATGTTAAAATTAGGAGGACTAAGTTCTGGTGTTCAATGACATAGTATGGTGAATATGGTTAAAATAATGCATTACATATGTTAAAATAGCTAGAAGAAAAGAATTCAACTGTAATCATCATAAAGAAATGACAAAAGTTTAAGGTATTGGATGTGCTAATTACTTGGATTTGATAATTATTCAATATTACAAGAATCAGAACATCACATTGTATCTTATAAATATGTATAATTATTATGTCCATAGAAAAATTAAAAATAAAGTCAGTCAAATATAAAAAATGTTATCCCTAAATTTGAAAGGAAAATTAATTAAATGTATCTAACTGCATATCTAGTTGATAATATAATAAAAGATGAATATCTCCAATTAATTTAAAACAGTATATACAATGGGATGTACATTGTGGACAAGAAAATTATAAACTGTGTCTAATAATAATATTGTTAAAAACAATTCTGCTGTTATTCTGAATATACTATGCATGTGCAGGTACCCATAATTGTGTATGCATGTGTGTGCCAAGAAAGGGGCTTTATTGGTGAGACAATTTGAATACCAAAAAGCATAATATTGATGGATTAAATGACTACTTTGGAAAACTACTTGCCAGAGTACTAGGAATATATGTGCTAGGAATATATGAATATGAATACATGTATATATTTAATAAAATTTAACTTTTATTCATAATAAAAACTTCACAAATTTTTAGTGAAAAAGAAAATTTCCTACTGTGATCAAAGGTATCTACCCAAAGCTGACAGCATATGGTACAGATATGCATAAGGAAAAGCAAAAAAAAATAACCTTTAAAATCAGAGACGATCTAGGAATCTAGGTTTTAATTTCTATTAGTGAACTCAAGTCCCTAACCAATATAGTAAGATTAGAAAAAAAAAAAAAACTATGGGTATAAAAGTCATAGTAAATGAAAGAAAATTTACAGGTGACATGAAGAAAATGAAAAATTTCTTTGGAGAGAATATGAAAATTAATAGAGTTTGGTAATTTGGTGTCAGAAATCAAAATCAATTAGATATTAAAATAATAATTTACTTCAAAATCTAAGTGGATTTTAGAAATATAATTCAGAAAACAGAACATTTATATTAACAAATTCCTATACTTTATAATTTGTTCCAGAAAATAGAAAAGAAATAAAGGTGCTCAGCTTGCTTAATGAGGCTAACATACTCTTGATTCTTAAATCAGATTGGAATATTTCAAGAAGAGAGAACTATAGGCAAACTAAATAAATATCATTTATACAATGGTACAGCATCTTAAAATAGTCATCATGATCAATAACTAACCCTGAAGAGAAATCAACAGAGGAGCTCAGAAGTAGGAAGAAAATGAAGAGGACATTTTTATCCATTTATTTACCTATAATTAGTGCACTTTGGATGCCTTGTGCAAGTCACGGGGTATAAAGAAGTGAAAGAAAATACAGTACTAATGTTGGTAGCATTGATATGAATTTGTGATTAGCTTAATATGATACAGATCAGTATTATAGAAGTGGTTGATTCTAATACTGAGGCAAGAAATATATAAGATGAGCCTGTACTATCTTGTAGTTCCGTAATACAGGGAACAACAACTCACATTCACACACATATATGTAATGATAAGAATATATCAAAAGGAGCCAGAAGCCAAGAGAAAGATCTTCTAATAACCAAAGCTGAAACTCTTGAAAATTAAATAGTATCATAGCACAAAGTGTGAAATAAACACATTTGAGCAAATGCAGACACAAATGGTTGTATAAATAAATAAATGGAGAAGAAGAGGCAAATCTCCCTTGCAGAAAAATTCCAGATAATTTGTGTAGATTCTTCGTGCTCTGGAGATGGACCATTGCTCCCCACTTCTTGGGTGCATCTGTGCATCATGACTTCCCTTTAAAGAATACAGCATGAAAAGACAGGTGGACAAGTCTGACAAACATACCTCTGCTAGGTGACCATGCTAATGTCAACAGTGATAAATCATGTTGATCATAAGTACTTTGGCTATGATGTGATGGCAGTTTATTTCTGTTATCTTGCACCCAAAACCTATAAACTCAATCTAATCATGAGAAAAACATGAGACAAATCCCAGTTGAGGGATAGTCTAATTAACACCTGACAATTACTCTTCAAAGTGTCAAGATTAGTAAAATGCATTTGAACAGAATAGGAATTAGAGGCTGTTATAAGTCATCCTTCCCTTGCTCAAATTAATTGATCTCATTTCAATCCTACTATTCTTAAAAAGGCCAAGAGGCAAGAACAATTCAAGACTGTGCCAAAGTCAAGGTCTTGGATATTCAGACAACATACTGGAATAAAGTGAAACTAAGAGATACAAAGAAGAAAAATCATGATATTAGAAAATGATACCTAAAACTTTATGCATTATAGTTTTCTGTATTTTCAGCAATAATTGGTCTCAACCTTAATTTTTATTTAGACTTCTCACCTCTTAGAGGAAAGCAAATGGGATATCTGAGTGAGTTTGACATTTGATTGTATTTTCTAAAATTTCCTTAAAACTATTAATAGAGGCTATTATGCATAAAACTATTTTTATTTCACTTGTCAGAAACTGATAAAAATCAATACCTATATTAAAATTGAGAAAAATAAATATTGCATGAAAAATTCAAAACCATGATTTTTGATAAATACTTGACAAATATGCTAGAATAGTCTTTCTGATGGAAACTCCGTCTTTAAATTTTTTTTTTTATTTTTGCAGTGTTGGGGATTGAACCTGGAGCCTTGTGCATGCTATGCAAGTCCTCTACCACTGAGCCATATCCCCAGACCAGGGAGCTCCATTTTGATTTGTCTTCCTTTCTTTTCTTTTCTCTTTTTCATCTAAATAATATTATATTAATACAATAATTATAAAAAACAAGAAATTAGAGTCATACATTTACATACAAGAGTTTTTTGGGGTTTTTTTTTTTTTTTTTTTTGCGGCGCTGGGGATTGAACCCAGGGCCTTGTGCTTGCAAAGCAAGCACTCTACCAACTGAGCTATATCCGCAGCCCCATACAAGAGTTTTTTAAGTAAAATAAATTTAATTTACTAAGAACATATTCCCTAGCTTTCTTCATTAGTGATTTATAGTCTTACAAAATAGTGGGGTTCATTCTCACATTCATAAATGCTTACAACATAATTTCCTCCACTTCAATCTCCAGTTGATTTCTCTTTCATAAATAATCTACACTCCCAACATATTTTCTATAATTTCCAATTTCAATTTTTTTGAAGTGAAACAAACATTAAAGGCACCTGTGAAATAATCTTCTTCAGAATCTTTCTAGATTTCTTTGGTTTCTTATATAAGATTTAATTTACAATGACTCCTCATCATTCCTTACAAAGCATTCAACTGAATTTCAGGAAAAAACACTCTTTTTGTATCACATAATTAATTTACATAGGATTTAAGCAAATTCATACACAGATTTAGGTACAAAAACAATTGATCTTGGAAAACACCAAAGCAGCTAAGGAGAGCAAAATCAGCTATAAAATAAGAGCATCCTGGGTTATGAAGTTATCACATAGGCGAGGTCTACCCTCAGTAATTGCATCAGCCCACAAATTTTGTGTAAACAGGAAAAAAACCTATAGTGTATCAAGCAATTGAGAGTTTGAAGACGTATGTGAATTCAGCATTACCTAACTTATCATTTTTATTGTGCCAATCCTGAAAACCCTTTCACCTCAAATATACACTAATTTCCCATCTGCCCTTGCAGTTAATGTCATGCTTCAAAGTTCCTTCCAGCGAGAGCTTAGAGAATATTTTTAAGAAGAGTCTGGGTGAATATCTACTTTCCTCACAAAATGAATATATGCAGCTGGTCCTGCATTTACAGACTTGAATGTAAATATGATGAATGTAGCTGCCACAGTCACCTTATAACTAAAGGTGACAATATGAGAACAAAAGGTCAGTCAGTGCGCTAAGAATGCTGAGAAGAAAACTAGACCCTGGGTCTGTTAAGCAGCTCTGCATGCTGGTGAAAGCTCCTCTCCTTTTGCAGAAAGTGACAAGCAGTTGTGGATTATCTTCTCAGAGTAGCACCATTCCAAGATCCCCTCTGAAAACTTTAGAAACAACGTATTTGTAATTTAAGGTCCTTTTAGGTACCATTAGAGCTAAAAGCTTAGTTTTAAGGCATGTTTTACAGATAGAGCATAGAAAATTCTGGGGTGTTTTTCTCCTAATAGATTTAACAAGTTTTACTATCTTTATTGTGTATCCTGTGACAAGAAATCTTTTTGTTTATAATTTTTCATTTTTCCTACATCAAGGAATACATATTTGGGGCATTTCAAATAGGAAACAGAGACTTGCATTTAATGAAAATATGACATAAATATAATGCAAATAACTAATAAGACAATGGGTTCATATCATGAAGGCAACAACAATTATGTCACAATTAACTTCTCTGTCAAATATATGAAGACTTCCCTTTACCATGAAATGAAGGGACATCTTTATATTAGAAATTCAAAAATAGAAAGGAAAAATATGTCCCAAATTTGAGACAATAGCTTTATGATGTCCTAGAGTTTTGGGCCAGATGATTCAAAGAGAAAAAAATTTCATGTTATTAAATTCATTTTAATCCTCTTGTTTAACTTTCATTAGACAATGTTCTTTTAAGTCTTCAATATTATACATTAAATACGAATATTTTAATGTTAAATATTGTCTATATCACCAGAACTTCTAGAATCAAAACATCTATATAGATGAGGGAATACTATATTGATAAAGTAGTCTCACAAAATGAGATTTGGGAACAGTTCAAGAATTGATGCAATTCTTGTAATCCAGAAATTGTAAGAAATCCAGAATATTGTAAGAAACAAATTCAAAAAAAGCATACAAGAATAATAGAAATATTTATGATTACATTCAAAATAAGAATATTAATTCTATATTAGTGAAAATATAATTGTATACATGAATAGAAAAACTTAGAGTAAGAAATGTAATCTGGAAAATCCCCTAGCAGAGGGGAGTGAAGGGAGGGGAGTGGGTATGGGTGTAGGAAGGACAGTAGAATGAATCAGACATTATTACCTCATGTGCATATATGACTACATGACTGGTGTGATTCTACATCATATACAACCAGAAGAATGAGAAGCTATACTCCGTTTATGTATGATGTGTCAAGGCACATTCTACTGTCATGTATAACTAATTAGAACAAAAGAATAAAAATATTTATAATTAAATTCAAAGTAAGATTATTAGTTCTACATTATCTGATAGAAATAAATACTTCTTAAATTAACCATCATGGAATAAAAACAGTTGCTTTGGTAATTTTTAATGACTAAAAATTGATACTTTTGTAAAATACAACAGAAACAAATTCCCAGAAAACAATGATCATATTCTTATATGGCATAGCAATATGAAATTTCTATAAAAGTTTCTAAGTATTTATGTTAAATTTCTACATTTACTTTGTCAAAGAGTGGGAACAAATAATTTGCATATTGACACCATAGACTAAACTTTCAGTATTGATTGGTTTGGTTAATTTGGTAACCAAAGGATACTAATAACTCTCACAGCGATTTTCTGATTGGTAGATTCATATTCTATATTTCTTGAAAATGGAAACATATAATAGGCAATGATGCTTTCCATAGTGCTATGGGCTGATTGAATTTTTGTGTCCCCTCCCCCAATGCATTTGTTGAAATATATCTGGAATTGGGGTTTTTGAGAGGCTGTAGGAGGTAGAACCATTATAAATGATAGTAACAAATGATATTAGGTATAAGAAATAAGATATAAAATGTTCTTTCTCTCCACCAGCAAGAAGTAGTCCTTTTGCAAACCATGGGGAAGTCCCTTAGCAAAAACCCAATCAAACTGATGCCACAATCTTGTACTTCTACCCTGTAAGAAATCATATTGTTGTTTCAGCCACCCATTAACATGTATAGTTACAGCAGCCTGAAATGACCAAGACACAGGGAAACTGTCATGTGACCTGCACAGGTATTTTGCCTCAAAAGAGCAAGACGATGACACTGCAGTTAACTACCATTATACCCTTTGTATTCCTAATATTGACAGTTGATCATCCTTACTACGTAAAGTCATATTTGCTTGCAAATAACAGAAATCACTTCCGGCTATCTTCACCTTAGATAGCAAGGTACCTATAATAGACAGAAGAATCAAGTTGTACAGAAAAATAGCTGAAGATTCACTTTTATACCTGAGAGAGTTTCAAGAAGAGGAAGAACCATTGTAATATCAATTTCTGTAGGAGAGATATAATCCACTAACACCTGTGTGAATGTGAAAATTGTACTCAAACACAATATTAAATTCAAAAAGATTATCACATTGCAAATTATTTTCCAAATTAATTTAGACAATACGCATTGTGCCATATATTTTGTCCAATGATCTTTTCCCATTATAAAAGAATTGAAAAAATAAAATTCTGTAAAATAAAATCATCATGGGGATGGATATACAAAGGAATATTTACTTTTGTCTCTGTGAGGTACAAAGGAATAGGTTGAAACGACTAGAAACCCAGGCCTTATATATGTAAACAGTTTTCAGACATTAGAGAGCACTGATCCCAGGAATGAAACATCTAAGAAAAGGGAAAGAAATGAGGTCAGCCCTATAACTGCTTCAGTTTCCTAATGCAAGGGAGTTTCCAGGTCACTTAGCAAAGAAGGAGAACCCATAACAGAGCCAATGTATTGTTGAGTTAGGGAATCACAATTCAACGTAGAGTAGATGCCGCTTACAAATAAATGATCTATACCATTAATGGCATATGCCACTTCTGATCCATAGCTAATTGCTCAAAACTTTCTCAGGCAAGACCTTATTCAACTAAAAGATGAGCAGTAAGTGAAATGCTCCCACATGATCAGAAGTGATGAAGATCAAATTATTTGGTGAATGGAAATTTTGTGTATTAAATTTTATACTTTATTTTCCACCTAGAGAAGTGAAAGAGATAATTAAAAATCACATTTTTGCCTATTAGCATTAGCTATAATGTTTATGAATAATTTTGTAAAATAATTTGCATATGTCATTAAAAGAAAAAAGTAGAAGATATATTATTTGTAATTGTTTCTGTGTCATAAGGATACCATTGATATTAAAAATATGTATCACTAAAATATTAACAAAATGCAAAAAGAGAAAAAGAATAAATTCTGTCAAATGTTCAGTTTTTCTGCATGCTTTTTTATTTTTCTCCTTTAATCTTCCTAGATTAAATCAATTTTGAAACCTGGATACACAGGAAGTAGAGCAAACCTTCAGGCATCAATTCAAAAGCATCAGTAGTCAAATTATATAAGAATTTCTTCTGTTGAAAGACAAACCAACTGTTTCAAAATAACCACTTCAAGGAGGTGATATTAGTTTCAGAAGGCCAATTTTCAGGTTCCAATTGTATTCCACTATAGTACTAAAAGGCTGAAGTTGTGACTCAGTGGTAGAGAGCTCGCCTCGCATGCATGAGGCCCTGGGTTTGATCCGCTGTACCACATAAAATAAAATAAAGATATCATGTCCACCTAAAGCTAAAAAAATTTTTTTAAATTAAAAAAAAATGAAAGTCATAGTTTAAAGGCATCTTTAAGTGCTTAATTTAAAGATATTAAAATATTTAGCTGAAAAGTGATAAGAATCATTTAATTTGTTTAATTTTGTCTTTGTTGAATACATCACTGTGTTAAAAAAATCACTCCAAACTTCAATATTTAAAATATCTCTAATCTTAAAGCTTTAAATTTTTATTAGGCAAATAAGGATCATATATTTTTCTTATTCTTAATTCTCCCTAATACTATTTGCATTATAAAAACATTATATTCCAATTTTTAAGAAGTTTTCATAATCCTAATTTTATTGACTCAGAAATCACAGAATTCAAGTAAATATCTCTATAGTTCCCTGTAGTTCTGGATGTCCTTATCATTTTCACTGGTGCTTTGAATCAACTCATGTATCAGTAAATATTTTATTATGTCTATGTGAATAGGTAGGAAAAAAAGATTCTTTTGCTCTAAATGGCTTCACACTGCAGTTATTCATGCTGACAAACTGAAAAAAAAAAAAAAAGTTGCAACACTGTGAATACCATCAAGTTTATGATAAAAGGGTTAGAAGAACAGTCCCAAAGTTGATGGAGGATTTACAGAGCTCCAAAGGATAAAAGATAAAATAAAATACACCTGGCCTTAAGGATGAATGGGAGTCTACCAGTTTATAAAATGGGGCAAAGTTTTCCAAATGAAAGGATCAGCATGCACCAGTCAGAGGAAGTCCTCATGTCATGAGACACAAATGATTCTGTCTCATCTAAGCAGGTTGCTTTCTTGTCAATGGGCCTTATGCATTCCTTGCATGTAAGAGATATGTATTCTCTCTCATCTCATTTTCATACTTAATTAGAACAAACCTATAAGCAAAGGAAAGATTCAGAGATGAATCTCTGAATGGTTGCTCTATACTTTCCTGATTTCCAAAGGGTCAGAGCAACAGTGCCACCCAGGAACAAATATGCATGCTTGTTCAGACTCCTTTTTCCAAACTTCTTGGAGAGCTGCTCAGTTGGTGCATCAACTAACAACTGTGGAACCACAGTTCTACCAGCCTCATTTATTCTCCCTTAAACAGTAAAACCTATACCAACAATCTATAGTAAGTTTATCAAACAGACAAGTCTTTGTGAAGGGAAAGCTTGCAACATACATCCTGATGTGGCCACATGTTTCACTGATTTATTCAATATAGTACCATGTACCAGACCTGTGCTTGGTGCTAAAGACATGGACCATGGTTGCATCTATAGGTTATTGGGAGAACATAGACCCTAAACAGGAAATCACAGTACCAAGTGCAAATTTTGAGAAGTTGGGAAATGCTGCCTAGAGGAAGTAACATCTAAACTGAGACCTGAAAATATGGCTGTATATCAGCCAGGAAAAGAGATGTGTGGAGAAGAACAAGAAACAAAACAAACAAGATTGCCAGATCAAAAAGAAAGTATTCAAATCTATCATTTGTCATTAAAATAGACCAGTCAAGTCATACAGATGAGGTTTTTGTTTTTAATAGCCTGGTTTCAGTTTGGCAACAATCATGTAGAGGTACACAGGTAGGCATTAGGGAATATAGTGGATATCCATGGAAGAAACTAATCTCTACAAAAGGTGAGCCTTATGGCACAAAGACATAATCACAAATAAATGCATGGACTATGGAGTGACAGCAGCTCTAAGGGTCAGCTGACATCTGTAACAGAGCCTTTTTTGGAGACACAGGCTAGTCCACCTGCACAGTATGAGTCTAAACTCTTCCTGACTTAAGTGTTTTAACTCCCACATGGAGAGAGATAAAGGGCACAAAAGTGCCCTCATCACTCTATCTTGGTAATAGTCACAAAAAATCTGTTGATAAATATTTCAGAATGTGAATTTTATTTTGTACTTTTGAATGATTACTCAAGTGACAGAAAAGTAGAGTAACAATATAATTTATTATTGAGCCAGGATGTTAAGTTAAAGGAGTTGAGATGAATAATTATACTAGAGAAGAAGGAAGTCATTTTCCCTAAGCACTCTTACTAAGGAGGGGACATATTGCTCCATATCTAAGAAATTTTATGTTGATGAATATGTGGTATCAACAACTTTAAATTTCAGATAGTGTTTTAAGGAGAAATAAATGACACCTAAAATCATGTACTTCAAAATATTTCCAAACTACATCCATACATTACCATATAAAGCCAAGACAACACAATATCTAAATTCCACTACTAATTTATCAATGTCAAAAGTTTAATGAAGTGCACCCATACACATTTCAAATGTGCTTTGGTTATTCATCTTGTCAAGAGCAAATGACTATTTTAACTTAATTGCATGGAAGATAAAAATGTATGTTTAAAATGCATTGTATGTGCAAATAATTTAAAATATTAATATATAATGATCCCTCTATACCAACATCTCTTCTTGCATTTAGCTTACATTATTTCATACATTTGGATGTCTTATATTTGCAATAAAAACATGATGCTATAATCAAATATCATTATATATACTTACAAATTAATGATCTCTTTAAATATGTTTAATTTTTTTGATGTAATATTATGAACCATTTGGGTTTTCGAAATTTTTTTCATTTGCATATTCAATCTCTGGAATCTAGATATCAACACTATAATTGTCGCCGGGCGTGGTGGCGCACGCCTGTAATCCAAGCAACTTGGGAGGCTGAGTCAGGAGGATCGCGAGTTCAAAGCCAGCCTCAGCAACTTAGCGAGGCCCTAAGCAACTCAGTGAGACCCTGTCTCTAAATAAAATACAAAAAATAGGGCTGGGGATGTGAGTCAGTGGCTGAGTGTCCCTGAGTTCAATCCCTGGTTCCAAAAAAAAACACTATAATTGTCTTTGTTGCAGTGAAAATTGTGTTTGAGTGTGTTGAAGGCTCAGGTTCATTGCTATAAGCTGCTTGGAGTCTAAGCATATCAAACTGGGACAGTATTAGAATGGCTGTAAAGCAGGATTTTTTTTTTTTCAAACAAATATGTTTTGTCCTTTATGTAATTTTCACTTAAATCGAAAAATTCTCAGAGTTTAAAATGTTGAACTACCACTCCGCTTATGAAGATAGCTATGGGTTCTGTCACATGCTTCTCTACTTTCTAGTTCTTTGAAAAGACAAAAGCCTCCACACAGACCAGTTATTGGGTTCAGGCTACTCATGGGGAGAAGGCATAATCCTTAAGATATGCTGGTTGTTGAGCATGTCAATTTCTGGTGAGGAACTCAGTCATAAATTGGTAGCAAGCCATGCTCCCAGTGGTTGGGGGAATGGTTGTCTTGGTTCAGAAGAGATCTGAGCAAAGCCCATCTATGACAGACCTCAAACGGAAAACTCTGCTCTGCACCATTAGGCCTTGTGGACAGTTTTCAGGTGCCTCTCAGCTTCTACCACAGTGTGGGCTAAGCCTGTGGAAACACATATCCTTCCCCCACTGCTAACGAAATGGCCACCCTCCCTCCTTGCTTTGACAGTAGTGGCAAACCAAACAGCCTTCAGGGTGTTCCAGGCAAGAGTGAAACACTGAATTCTGTGGCCCCAACCTCCAGACAGTCAAGTCGAATATTTTTTTTAAGGTGACCTCAAGTCCAAGGGCCTCTCATTTAGCTTGAACTCAGATATTTCCCTGAGAAAAAGAAATTTTCCCCACACATCACTTTTCTCTAAAACAAACTAGTGATAGCAGTAGGAAAGAGAAAGAAGAAAATTTGGATATTCTTTAGCAAATAGGGTAAAGTATACAACACTTCCTTTGAAACTAGATGAGCACGCAACTTTCACTTCCATCACATGTAATGACTTATTAAACTGAGTTCCAAAAAGTTGCCAATTTATTTCGTTTTAAGCTCAAACATATTTTCTTTGAGAAATATTTCAATAATCTTCAGGGCAGTAGACACAGCATTCTTTTATTGTAATTGGCAATGCAATTGTTTATTGATATTACAACATTTGGAATTACTGAAAATTGCTATATTAAGTCAGGCCTAGTAATGGAATGTCACATTGATATTTTACTTAAGTTTCTTGTGCCTTCCCATTTTCAGGTAGTTGCACTTGTCTATCTTCTTTGAGTCAATAGGCTTTAGTCAAATAGATTAAATGTCTGACCAGGGAGTTCCAAAAATTGCTCTAAAACAAATTGTATCTCTTTTAGTTATAAGCTGGCTACATGCATTCACAAATAGAATTCAGAGTCTGATTATATAAGTTAATTCACTGATTGAAAAAAGATGAGATCCAAAAATGATATTTTGGAGAATTCATATGACTACAAATGTCCTTAACTCTCAACCTCTACTGAGATTCCCTATTCAGAAGCAGCCTTTGCTCTATTGTCTAATTAGACTTGGTTAATATTGACTGAAGTTCTAAAAATAATCTCACACTATGCCCCATTCTTACACTGTATTGTCTCTAGATCAGATAGAGAATTATAAACTCACTCCCAGGGGTGGGGAAAGCTTCAGCACTGAATAATTCCAAGGTACTCATTTTTATTGATAAATTTCTGGATAGTAGATATAGATATGGATTCAGAAGTGCTAGATCAAAGAAGAAAAACATAATCTTGGTTAGGATAATTATATTTATATTATTTATCAGAGTATCTGGATTCAAATGCTAACCTAGAAGCTGAAAATTATACAAATTCATTGCTCTCATAGTTATTTGGAATCTGGATTCAGTGCTCCTTGACGTCAGATACTTCTTTGCATGAGAGAGGAAGAATTCAATGACTGAAAGAGAGGAATGAAGTGATAGCTTTATCATTTGTGACCTATGCATCTACCTCAGCTGAGAACACTAAGGGACCCCTGTAAACATGGTCTACATTAAATTTTAGGAGACATCATGGTGAGAAGAGTATCATCATCACAAAAAGATATAAGAGTAATCCATCAGGAAACCTGAGAATGAAGTCTAGAACTTAGACTTCTGATAAAGTTGTTTCTATGAAAGTCTCTAAGGCTAATGCCATAGAAAGAACAGATTAACCGCAACGAAGTTGCCTGAACCTCCCAATTTCCCTAGAATTGTTTCAGCCAGCTAATAGTGTGGTCCCCAGTATAATCATCAGTAATACGCCTTTAACTTTCTCTCTCTCTCTTTCAGTACTGGGGATTGAACCCAGGGCCTTATGAATGTTAAGTAAGAACTCTAGCACTAAGATATATCTCCAGCTCTTTTTATTATTTTTAAATAATTAGTTTTAAAATTTTATTTTAAAGACAGTATCTCACAAATTATAGAGACTAGTTTCAAATTTGCAATCCTCCTGCATCAGCCTCCTGAGTAGCTGGGATTACAGGCATGAGTCACCTCCCCGAAAAGTCCTCCTTTAAGTTTATAAGGAACTTGGTTTGGATGTTAAATTATAGATCACCTTGCCAATAGTGATCGTTGGTCTTTGTGGAGGAATGTTTCCCTGGGTGAAGCAATCCTTTCATTTTATCTTCTAAGTGGGAAATTGGGGAGAACCGCTGTGTATCTGCTGTCCTAGAGGTTCTTTGAACTGGAAATAAAGAAATAAGATTAAGGTGATTGAAGTTTAAGGATTCATGTGGATTGCTATCAAAATGAACAGAGCTACCTAAAGTGGAGTAAAAACTATGAAAGTCCAGTGATTAAACAGGGATTATCAGTTACCTTAGTACCCAGGTTTTTTTCTTGTTTTTCATCCTGCTTAAGGAAAATTACAAAGCACATGTAGGTTTGGAAAGAAATTAGTTGCTAGACATATGAAAGTTTAAGTTCAAAATGATCTTACAAAAATGGAAGGAGAGAAGCTAAATATATATCCCCACTGTGCTCATAAAGGGAAAAATTACAAATCATCCATCAAGCAAGGCTAATTCTCCTCTAAAACTAACGTCTCTATTCTTTCTATTGTACAAAGCAGTGTAGAGGAAAGAATGTGGGCTTTGCAATCACATACATTTTACTCAAATTTTGTCTCCAATGTGCATTAAATATACTAGTTTTAGAATTTAAGCAAGTTAGTTTGAGTCTGTTTCCTTTTATTTTAAAATATGTAACTGAAAAACAAAAATTGCATACAGGCAAGGTATACAACTTAAATGATTCCACGTTTTATAATAATTATCACAATCAAATTAACACATTCATCACCACCCATGTTTTCACATTAAATCCCCAGAGTTTCTCCATTTATGACTTAAAGTTTCTACCCTTTGACAACACCCCATTTCTCATTCTCTAACCCCTAGCAATCATTACTTTACTCTCTGCTTCTATGAGTTCAACTTTTCAAAATTTCACATATAAGTAAGATCAGGCAGTATTCACCTTTCTGTGTTTGGCCTATTTCACTTAATATAATGTGCTCCAGGTTCATCCATGTTGTCATAAATGATGGCATTTCCTTCTGCTTTTATGACTGAATAAATTTCCATTACAGGTATAGATATCAATCATAATATCTTTATTCATTCATCCACTGATGGACATATAGGTTGTTTCCATATCTTGGCTATAACAAATAATGTTCCAATAAACATGGAAGTACTGATCCTTGATTTTGGTCTTGTCAATGAAAATTTCAGTTAGGATACCAAAAGCACAGGCAATAAAAGCAAAAATATAGTGAGATTACGTATTTTTAAAAAATTTTTACAGACTTCATTTTGATTCATTGTACACAAATGGGGTACACATTTTCATTTCAATGGTTGTGCATGATGTACATTCACACCATTCATGTTAATCATACATGTACATAGGGTAATGATGTCTAGCTTATTCCACCATTTTTCATGCCCCCACCCACTCCCCCTCTCATTTCCCTCTTCATAATCTAAAGTTCCTCCAACATATTTTTTAAAAAGCTTCTGCATAGCAAAAGGCCAACAAAATGAAAATGCAACCTAAGGAATAAGAAAAATATTTGAGTCTCAAAATTCCTATCAGTTAAAGAGATATATTTTACCCACTCACAGTATATGGGTGTATTTATACCCACCTGGTAGAGCTATCATAACATTAGAAATAAAGAAAACAAAGTACTCAGCTTAGTTCTGGGACAGGATAGGTGTTTATAATTCTACTAGAAGACAATATAACTACTTATGTATTTAGTTAATATAACTAGTGTTCTATGCTAGAAAAAGAAGGAAAACATTCTTATTTTTAGCTAAAGTTTGCAAACTGGGAAATAGTATCGAAAAGTCCATCTCTGCCAGAGGGTAGCTGCCAATATTATAGTAGCCACTGCCTGAAGCATTGTACATTTACAATTTCATTAAATCCTCACAAATACTTATATGATAATTAATTATTTTTCCAAAGTTACAGATCAGAAAATAGAAACACAAAAATGTCAAGTAGTAGGCACTGAAACTGGGATTTGCACCCAGGGAGTTTTCAAAGACTGCATTCCTAACCACTATAGTCTTTCATGATTTAATCCAAATGATGCAAGCTAGTATTTTCAAAAAATATCAAACTAGAGTTTCCCAAGAAAATAGTTTGTATGTTGCTTTTGGTGAAAGAATATATGAAGTGAAAGGATTTTTGCAGCTTACATAGTTACTGCATGAAAATTAATATTGATCATCTTCCAAAGAAGTTGCCTTTACTCTCTTACAAAATTGTAAGAGAACACAGCTTTTTAAAATTGCCAACAGACATGTCAACTGTCACTCTGCTTCAGCCTGTCAAGTAAACTTCAGAAAGGAAAAGGATAAATATGAAACTGATTTCAATTTAGGCTGACTTTCATTATTCAGAAATCATAAATCCTTTTAGAGAGAAATTGGTGATATCCAAATGTAAATACTACTGCTCTTCACTTGATTTTCTTTCTTGGTCATTTATTATTTATTTTTCTAAGTGACATATTCCATTGATGTTTCATTTACATTGCTTGTTTATTTTCTATTTTCTTTTTATATTTGAGGCATGGTATATAACTGCTCTAATTAGTATAACAGCCAAACTAACACCCAGTATTTTAATTTTATTGCAGATATTTTTTATTTCTAATTCTATAGGATGCACTTATTTACAAAGGAAATTTTCTAAAAGATGAAGATTTGGCATTTTCTTAGTTTAACTTAATATTATCTATTTTATCTATCATGTTGCTTTTTACTTCTTATTTTGCTCTATCCATAGGATAATATCCCTAAAAATTTTCCAATATATACATTTATTAAGAACAAAAATTCAAATTTTTATTTTATGATTCTTCTTAATATTCTTGAAAAATATTTAGAATAGAAAAAAGGCATCCCAAGAATATATTCTGTAACTACCATGTGAACATCAACTTCAAAATATGCCTTTAACTAAATTCAAGAATTTGATTTGCTAAATAAAACTCAGTAACCATTTTCTTGGTAATGTTTCAAAAAGTAGAAACAACCCCAGAATTGTACCACTTGGGACACAGTTCCTTCAAGGTCAACTTTTTATTTAATGATACTTTCCAGCCCCTGATTTTTGGTTATAAATCTGAAAACCTCTTTTAGAGTCATAAATATGAAAACCATTGATGTGGCACCTATAAGTGAATAACTGATGAATGAAAACAGGAACTTTTCTTCTGACCAGCAGGGAGGCCCTTGAGATTTTTTTTTTCCACTTAGCCCTAGCAGATGGATTTTATAGACTTATGCAATCCCAATGCTCAATATGAGGAGAAAGTTAGTTGGACCCATGCTTTGCTAACCACTCTGCTAAGATCAGGTATGAGGAGGGCTTCAGTCCTTTATAAGCTGACATGCTAGGATAATTCCTTTATTAGCTGTATGACCACGGTCTAGCATAATGTTAAGAATATACTTTCTGGAGCCTGTCTGCCTCAGTTTGATTCCTAGCTCCAGTCTTTACTAATATGACTTTGGACAAGTTACTGAGCTTCTCTGTGCCCTAGTTTCCTCATTCACACCCAGCCCAGTGTTATAATGAGGACTGGATGAGCTGATACGTATAAAGTGCTTATAACATTTAAATTCCAGTATTTAAAAAATATGTGTAATTATAATTTAGCTACCTTATAAAAATGAACTGAAATAAAATTAGCAGTGCTAAAAGATGTCATAATCCTCCATCAACATTCATTTTAGATACAAATGGAGCAGTGGTTTTCAGAGTAGAATTCAGGCCAGCAGCATCAATATCACCTGAGGGACTGCATATCTTACCACAGACCGACTAAATCATATACCCTTGGGTTAAAATCCAGCCATTTGTGTTTTAGAAATCCTAAGACAACCCTAAAACATAACCCTAAAACACAAATTCCTCTTATTTTACAGAACATATAAGCTTTCCATTTCAAGTAAATACACCACATTTTCTAAAAATATCTCATTTTTTTGTCCCATTTAGGCATTTTCCATCTTCACACACAGTTATCATCTAAGATATATTCCTAGATCAAAATTAGACAGTGATCAACATTATTGCTATAAGGATATCTGATGTCCCTTCCAAAACTGTTCTTTTGACTTGACTACAATGTGTCCAAAGAGAAAGAGAAACAATAAAAAATAATAATTTCCCTATTTAGTACTACAGCATTTTAATACACCAAGAACTTCACTTAAACTTTCTATTTCTTTTGGTGTTATGGTTTTGTTTTCTTGAAATAATTGTGGATGAGTTTAGATTATGTTTAGATTATACACATGTATATACATATATATATGTTCCCCTTCAGTCATGAAGTAGTCTTATGTGTAAATGCTTATTAGTCCTTAAAATAAAATTTATAGTGGTAAGATTTATGTCAGCACATTTTATTTTTTATATTTTGATTCTTAGGAAAAAGATATACTAACATAAGATACTTAGTTTTAGAAAACACCTACTCATATTATTTGTTACATCTGAGATTCTTAAATTTTATTTCCTCCATAATGCTTATAACAAATGATACACACAGGTTCAACATATTCCTGCATATCTATTTCAATAAACCCAAAACCAATTTATGAAGAAAAAAATGCAAATAGTTCTACTTGCTCTTTGAGGTAGACTGAACATGCAATTCATTAATGAATGTATTGTACCATTTAAAATCTCAAGAACATGTTGAAGTGCAACAAAACCTAAAGAAATATTTTTTTTTTAAGAATGTGGTACTAGTTTAGAGAAAACTGGCGATTATTACTCACATTCACTAAGCACAGAAACAGGATAGGCTAATTTTTTTTTTGTAGGCATTTCCTTAACAGCAATTATGTCACCAAATAAAGGATTCTTGGAGGGAAAAGTTGTAGTCTTACAATAATGGTAGGTTTCTTTCAAAATTTTAAATATAATAGTTTCTTTTCAAATTGGATACAATTTCTAAATCACTAAATCTCATCTCATTCTGAGTTTAAAGAGGCATTCCTTAAAATCTTTTTTCACTTTTTTACTATTTTCATTGTGAAAATATATATGTATATATATGTGTATATATGTGGATATATATGCATATGTACATGTGTGTATATATATTTATATATATATGTAATTTACCACCTTATCCATTTTAAAGTATTCAGTTCAGTAGTATTAAGCATATTCCCATTACTATGCAAAAACCACTACTCATCCATCTTCAGAATACTTCATCTTGTAAAGCTGACACTCTCCCATGCCTTTTCTATCCTCTGGCAATCACCATTCCACTTTCCATCTCTATGACATTGGCTACTTTAAGTAACTCAAAGAAGTGGGAACAAAGTATTGGGTAATTTCACTTGTATAGTGTGCTGAAGGTTCAGCAAGTATGCATTAGAATTTCATTTTTTTAGAAAAGATTGATGAGTGACTTTCATTATTTTATTGTTTATTCTATTTAGTTACACATGACAGCAGAATGCATTTTGATTCATTGTACACAAATGGAGTACAACTTCATTTCTCTGGTTGTACATGATGTAGAGTCACTACATTCATGTAATCATACATGTACATAGGGTAATGATGTTTGTCTCATTCCACCACCTTTCCTTCCCCTGCACCTGCGCTCCTCCCCTCATTTCCTTCTACACAATCCAACATTCCTCCATTATTACCTTACCCCCAAGCCTGGTCTGTTATGAATCTGCATCTGTGTATCAGAGAAAACATCCAGGCTTTGGTTCTTTGAGATCGACTTATTTCACTTAGCATGATATTCTTCAACTCCATCCATTTACCTGCAAATGACATAATTTTAGTCTTCTTTATGGCTGAACAGTATTCCATTGTGTATATATACCACAGTTTCTTTATCCATTCATCTATGGAAGGGCATCTAGGTTGGTTCCACAATCTAGCTATTGTGAATAGAGTTGCTATAAACATTGACGTTGCTGGGTCACTGTAGTATGCAGATTTTAAGTTCTTTGAGTATAAACCGAGGAGTGGGATAGCTGGGTCAAATGGTGAGTCCATTCCAAGTTTTCTGAGGAATCTCCATACTGCTTTCCAGAGTGGCTGCACCATTTTGCAATCCCATCAGCAAAGTATGAGTGTACCTTTTCCCCCATATCCTCATCAATATCTATTGTTGGTTGTATTCTTGATAATTGCCATTCTGACTGGAGTGAGATGAAACCTTAGGGTGGTTTTGATTTGAATTTTTCCAATTACTAGAGATGCTGAACATTTTCATATATTTGTTGATCCATTGTATTCTGTGAAGTGTCTGCTCAGTGTATATTTTAGCCCATTTATTGATTGAGTTATTTGTATTTTTGGTGTTAAGTTTTTTGAGTTCTTTATAAATTCTGGAGATTAGTACTCTATCTGAAGTGCATATGGTAAAGATTTTTTCCCAATCTGTAGGCTCTCTCTTCACATTGTTGATTGTTTCCTTTGCTGAGAAAAAGCTTTTTAGTTTGAATCCATCCCATTTATTAATTCTTCCTTTTATTTCTTGCACTTTGGGAGTCTTGTTAAGGAAGTCTGGCCAACATGATGAAGATTTGGACCTACTTTTTTCTTCTATTCAGTATAGGGCCTCTGGTCTAATTCCTAGGTCCTTTATCCATTTCTGAGTTGAGTTTTATGCAGGTGAGAGATAGGGGTTTAATTTCATTTTGGTGCATATGGATTCCAGTTGTCCTAGCATCATTTATTGAAGAGGCTATCTTTTCTCCATTGTATGTTTTTGGTACCTTTGTCTAGTATGAGGTAACTGTATTTATGTGGGTTTGTCTTTGAGACTTCTATTCTGTCCCACTGGGCTGCCTGCCTATTTTGGTGCCAATAACATGCTGTTTTTGTTACTATTGCTCTGTAGTATAGTTTAAGATCTGATATTGTGATGCCTCCTGCTTTGCTCTTCCTGCTAAGGATTGCTTTGGCTATTCTCGATCTCTTATTTTTCCAAATGAATTTCATGATTGCTTTCTCTATTTCTATGAGGTACATCATTGGGATTTTTTTTTTTTTGATTCATTGTATACAAATGGGGTATGACTTTCATTTCTCTGGTTGTACACGAAGTAGTCACACCATTTGTGTAATTATACATGCACATAGGGTAATGATGTTTGTCTCATTCTATTATCTTTCCTTCCCCTGGCCCCCCCCTATTTTCTGCTATACAGTCCATCATTCCTCCATTCTTGCCTACCCACTCCACCCTGTTATGTATCATTATCCACTTATCAGAGAAATCATTTGGCCTTTGGTTTTTTGGGATTGGCTTATCTCACTTAGCATGATATTCTCCAACTCCATCCATTTACCTACAAATGCCATAATTTTATTCTTCTTTATGACTGAATAATATTCCATTGTGTATATATACCATTTTCTTTATCCATTCATTGATTGAAGGGCATCTAGGTTGATTCCACAATCTAGCTATTGTGAATTGAGCTGCTATAAACATTGATGTGGCTGCGTTACTATCATATGCTGATTTTAAGTCCTTTGGGTATAGGCCAAGGAGTGGGATAGCTGGGTCAAATGGTGGTTCCATTCCAGGTTTTCTACGGAATCTGCATACTGCTTTTCAGAGTGGCTACACTAATTTGCAATCCCACCAGCAATGTGTGAGTGTACCTTTTCCCCCACATCCTTGCCAACACCTATTGTTGCTTGTATTCTTAATAATAGATATTCTAATTGGGATAAGATGAAATCTTAGCATAGTTTTTATTTGCATTTCTCTTATTACTAGAGATGTTGAACATTTTTTCATATATCTGTTGATTGCTTGTAGATCTTCTTCTTTGAAATGTCTGCTCATTTTTTTAGCCCATTTATTGATTGGGTAATTTGTATTTTGGGTGTTAAGTTTTTTGAGATCTTTATGAATTCTGCAGATTAGTTTTCTATCTGAAATATGTGTGGTAAAGATTTTCTCCCACTCTGTAGGCTCTCTCTTCACATTGCTGATTGCTTCCTTTGCTGAGAAAAAGCTTGTTAGTTTGAATCTACCCATTTATTGATTCCTGTTTTTATTTCTTGTACTCTGGGAGTCATAAATACAGTTATCTCATACTAGACAAAGGTACCAAAAACATACAATGGAGAAAATATAGACTCTTCAGCAAATAGTGCTAGAAAAGCTAGAAATCCATATGAAGAAAAATGAAATTAAACCCTTATTTCTCACCCTGCACAAAACTCAACACAAAATGGATCAAGGACCTAGGAATTAGACAAGAGACCCTGCACCAAATAGAAGAAAAAGTAGGTCCAAATCTTCATCACTTCAGCCTAGAACCAGACTTCCTTAACATGACTCTCAAAGCACAAGAAACAAAAGCAGGAATCATTGGGATTTTAATTGGAATTGCATTGAATTTGTATAGTGCTTTTGGTAGTATGGTCATTTTGACAATATTATTTCTGCCTATCCAAGAACATGGGGATCTTTCCATCTTCAAAGGTTTTCTTTAATTTCTTTCTTTAGTGTTCTATAGTTTTCATTGCAGAGTTCTTTCACCTTTGTTAGATTGATTCCCAAGTTTTTTTTTTTTTTTTTTTGAGGCTATTGTGAATGAGGTAGTTTTCCTAATTTCTCTTTCAGAGGATTCATCACTTATGAAGAGAAATGCATTAGATTTATGAGTGTTGATTTTATATTCTGCTACTTTGCTGAATGCATTTCTTAGTTCTAGAAGCTTTCTGGTTGAGTTTTTTGAATCCTCTAAATATAGAACAATGTCAATGGCAAATAGTGATAGTTTGAGTTTTTCTTTTCCTATTTGCATCCCTTTAATTTCTTTGGTCTGTCTAATTGCTCTGGTTAGAGTTTCCAGGATGACATTGAATAGAAGTGGCAAAAGAGGGCATCCCTGTCTTGTTCCATTTTTTCAGAGGGAATACTTTCAGTTTTTCTCCACTTAGAATGATGTTGGCCTTGGGCTTAGAATAGATAGCCTTTAAATCCTGGGACCAGATGGATTCTTAGTCAAGTTCTACAAGATCTTTAAAGAACTAATACCAATAATCCTCAAACTATTCCCTGAAATAGAAAAGAAGGGAACCCTTTCAAACTCATTCTATGAAGCTAGTATCACCCTGATACCAAAACCAGACAAAGACACATTAAGGAAAGAAAACTTCAGACCAATATCCCTGATGAACATAGATGGAAAAATTCTTAACAAAATCCTGGAAAATTGCATACAATAAGATAATGCACCATGATCAAGTGGGGTTCATCCCAGGGATGCAAGGTTGCATCAACATCCAGAAATCAATAAATGTAATAAGTGTAATTCAACACATCAACAGACATAAAGTTAAGAATTATATGATCATTACAATAGATACAGGAAATACAGCACCCCTTCATGTTCAAAACACTAGAAAAAATAGAGATATTAGGAACTTTCTTTCATTTTGGTATTTGTTTTTACATGTCTTATGTTTGCATTTCTACCTCCTTTACATACTTAATTTTTTGAGTGAAATTTCTTTCTTATTTCCTTTTGTGTATGTTCTATAGCTATGTTCTTTATAATTAGTATCTAGAGTAAATTTAACACCTTAAGGTCATAATATTCTAATTTGGATTCATACCATCTTAACTTTAGTACAAACATACAAAAACTCTGCTCCCTTATATCTCTGTTCCCACTCCTTTTAGGTACTATTGTGTCAAAATTAAGTCTTTAGACAAAGTGTTTCTGAAAACATAAACTCATAATTTTTAAATGAATTAACATCTTAAATCATACTAAAATGTGGTGTTACAAACTGGTATTGTATGAATGTGTCCCTCAGAAAGCATGTGCTGTGAGCAATCTCAATGCAACAGTGCTGACAGTGCCGAGAGGTAGTGCTTAATGGGAGGTGTTTAGGTCATGAGGACACCACCCTCATGAACATTTCAATGTTGATTATTGGATAGCTTAAACCTTCAAATTTGATCTCTTTCTTTCAAGTAATCTTGCCCTTCAGCCTTCAGCTATGGGATGATGTAGTAAGAAAGCCCGTGCCTGATGCCAGCACCTTAATATTGGACTTCTCAGCCTCCAGAACTGTGAGATATATTTTTTTCTTTATAAATTATCTAGTGTGTGGTATTCTGTTATAGGGACACAAAACAGACTAAGATACAAACCAGATTTATAATACCACTAGATTTTGAATTAATAATCACTTTTCATAAAAACATATGTATCTCAGAAATCATATAGAAAACAAAAAATGGAGTTACGAACTATTGTTACAAGAATGCTGTCTCTCATAACTGTTCATGTATTTGCTTTACTGAGATCTCTATTTCTTCACATGGCTGTGAATTACTGTCTAGGGGCCTTTACTTTCAACATGCAGGACTCCTTTTACTACTTCTAGGGCAGGACTAATGGAAGTGAATTTCCTTGGCTTTTGTTTATCTGGAAATGTCTTTATTTTCCTCTCACTTTTGCAGGATTGTTTTGCCAAATGTAAAATTCTTGATTGATCAGGTTTTCAGTTTGTTTTTTACCATTCTGAATATATCAGCCTATTGTTTTCTGACCTCCAAATTTTCTGATGAAAATTTTACTGATTATCCTATTGAAGACCCTTGTATGTAAGATGCCAAGTCTCTCTTATTGCTCTCAAGAGTCTTTGTCTTTGGTATATGATCATATCTCTGGATGAGCCTCTTCGAGTTCATCCTACCTTTGAGCTTTTGAGTTTTTGAGCTTCTTGGATGTTTATGTTCATTTCTTCCTATATATATATGAGGGGTTTTCAGCATTATTTCTTTAAATATTCTCTTCTCACTTTCTCTCTCTTCTGTTTCTGGAAGCTCAAAGCATTTGTCAGTATATGTGATTGTGTTCAACAAGTACCTTACACTCTTCAGCTTGCTTTGATCTTTTTTGTTATTATTATTGTTTTGTTACCCTGACTGGATAATTTCCATTTCTTCAAGCTGGCTGATTCTTTCTACTAATTGCTCAAAAATGCATTTAAATTCCTCAGAATGACTTTTTCCTTTCAGTTATTTTATTTATCAGGTCAAGGATTTCCAGGTAGATTCTTTTTATATTTTCTCTTTATTGATATTTTCAATTTGTTCATAACTATTTTCTTGACTTTCTCTTTGTAGGACTTTAGTTCTTTGAGCATCTTTAAGACAGTTTAAAACTCTTTGTCTAGTAGATCCACCATCAGACATGCTTGTGGCTCAGTTTCTTCTAGTTTATTATACTCCTCCAAATGCACCATAATTTCCTATTTCTTTGTATACATGATATTTTCTGTCGGAACTGGACATTCAAATTTAATAACATGATGACTCCAAATATCAACTTCTCCACCCTCTTACCTAGGGTTTTTTAAAATTTGTTTTTGTTTATTATTATTATTATAAACTCTCTCTGTGCTAAGGATAAGCCCGATGTGTTAACTAAAAAGTTTTTTCAGGTCGTAGTCTGTGCCTTTCTGTGTGAACAGTGATTTTCTAATTTCTCCTGTATATGTGTTGCTTTTAATTGTCCTCAGCTTTAATACCTGGTTCCCAAAGGGGGAAAAAAAATGAAGGGGTAAAAAAGGATACTGACTCTTTAAAACTTCCAGAGCTCACTTTAGCTGGAGAGAGGAGGGTTTCAACTATAGGGAAAGTGCCAGGAAAATGACCAATGTCTCTTTGTGTCTCTGTGATCACAACAACCATCAGCTATCAGAGCATACTCAATTCAACTGCTCCAAGAACGCATACACAGCTTCCTGCCACGTGGCTGGGGGACTGTGTTATGAGCTAAACTTAACTGCAACCTCTATCCAGGTTTCTCTCTGGAAGTTGCAAGCCTTCAAAACACTCCAGATTCATAAACATTTACAACAGACATATTCTGTTAACACATTTGTTGTCCATGTTGGGAAACAGATTCCCACCACTTTCTATTCTGCCTCCCCCCCGCTGCCCCAGAATCCTCTCTTAAGTTCTTAATCAAATAATTGTTGTTTGCCTTGACTCTTGTGTAGCATAGTGCTGACCACACAAATAGATTTCAATAAATATTACGGAATAATTTTGCTACTCAGAAAGCAAAATTCTAAAAGGAAATTCTAGTTAATAACTTCATTGCAAAGTTTCAATTTGAGATAATATTAGATACCTTTAATGAATGGACTCAGCACAGCACCTGAAACCTTATCTATATTATCTATATTGCTCCTAATCCTCACAAAAATCTGGGAACATATTTATTATTATCTTTGTTTTCCCCTAAGAGAACTCAAGCTTGCACATCTGGTAAATAGTAAGGACACTTTTCAAACAACTCAGTGTGCTTGAACATAAAAAAATTGCTGTTCCAGGCTATATCTCAGATCTAGGGCATTTTACATAGTTACACAAGACTGTTTTGACATATAAAACAGCATTTTGTAAAGAACAGCTTTGATTTTACCAATAAATTATTTCATATTGCCAATATAGGGCACAGAGAACACAGAAATAAATTGAGAAACATAGTCAATTTTTTTTAGTATCTCTCTCTGGCAGTGATGAGTATAGGATCTTGTATATCGATCTTTCTTTAGAGTCCTAACCTCCACTGTTTAGTTGCAAATACTAGTTAGTCTAAATTTCTATCTGAAGCACCCAAATTAAGTCATGCTTACAACAAAACCAACAATTACCTTAAAAGAAGTATTGAATCCTGCCTTCCGTCTCACAAATTCATCAACTATCCACAAACCTTCTATAGGGAAGAATCACTATCAATCATTTATATACCAAAAGAAAAAGTTGCAGAACTCTATTTCTTATGGTATTTTAAAAACAAGTAATGAGTTAACAAAACCAGAAAATTCCACTGTGGCTGTATTGAGAAAGAATTATTGAAATCAATTTCTGAAAAAGCTAAGTAACTTGGTGAACACAATCTGTCACAGACTGCTGAGTTCACTGCAAGGTCATCAGTGAAACCCTTTAATGGGTCCCTGTGGTCCAGGGACTGGTTATGCTAACTAAAATTCTTCCCTCATCATTATACTCTGGCACTTTTTTCACCAAACATACTCATTGTGACCTTTTCCCCTCATAAAATGAGACCTATACTTTGGCTAGATATTCTAAGTTATCCATAAGCTCAATGTGACTTTTTAAAAAATAATGCATCTTTCAAACATTCTTCTTTCACCTATACATCTAAAAACTTAATCATCTACCTTAGAAATGTTTTATTCATTCATTTGGCTGTAGTGTTTGAAAAAGAGAACTCATCACTCTAGAGCATTTTATACACAAATGGAAACTGAATAAAAATAGAAATGAGTTAATAAAGTGGTCTAAAAAATCTTCTCAAATTTGAAGGCTACCTGGTAATGTCTGTTGAATGTTAATGCCTGCATAGCAATTGAGAAATGAGAAGCTAAATAAAAATATTCTTTAAAAAGACTATATTCATGTAATAAATGGCTCCTTCAGGGTTCATTTCAGTGGGTATATCAGTAGACATGCTTTAATCTCATTCCATTTGTTACTCTGGAGTCAATATCAACATTAAGTACCAGATTGGGTGTTTCTTACAATTCCCCTTAGTTGTATAAGAAACATCTAAAATTTTAGATGCTGCAAAGAGAACTATTGATCTCCAACTTGCTGATAATTCTGCTTCAATCTTATATATCTAAGTAAATGTCACCATCATCGACTTGATTGCCTAAGCCAAACAAAACCCAGAATCCAAACTTAATTCAACTCTTTCTCACACCCTCTATCCAAGAATATCAATAAGATCTGTCAATGCAAACGTTAAAATATACCCCATTTCACCCAGGCCTCTGCCTTTATCTCTGCAATTCTCAGACAGAACCAACACATTTGCAAATCTCAACATTTCCCGAATCCTTTTGTTCTTACATCACTCCACCATCTATTCTCCATACAATAGCAAATATAATATTCTTGAAATACTTATTAGTTCATATCACTCTTAGCAATGAACTTAAATAAAACCCAAGCTCCTTATCGTGTGTTGTGAATCCCACACACTCTGATCCCTTTCCCCCGTCTCCAGACTGCTCTCAGCCACTTCCCTCCTCACTCATTGCATGTGGTTACTCTGTTCTCTCAGTTTCTTAAGTATTTCGGACTCCTTATGGCACTTAGTATACTTCTACACTTATTACTTCTTCTTCCATTAGCTAAAAATGCCCATAAAACAAGACATTGCTTAATTAACAAAGGGAAGGGCATTGAGAAGTTTTGATAGCTAACCTGTCAAGAAACAATGGAAGATAGACGATAAAGGAATCACATAATTAAATCATTGAATGAAAATAACTACCAAGCTCTATAACTATAGAAACTCTATAACTAGAGAAAACATTCTTATAAAATGATGGTAGGACAAAAGACATTTTTAGACTAACAAAAACCAAGAGTTTTTTTGCTAGCAGATCTGTACTAAAAGAAATTCCATAGTGTGTGTGTGTGTGTGTGTGTGTGTGTGTGTGTGTTAAATTTTTTAGTTATTTATATATTCCGGGTATTAATCTTCCACTGCAGGAGCAAAGATTGTTTTCGCATTCTGTAGGCTTGCTCTTCATGCTTTTGTTTCCTTTGTTGTGCAGAAGCTTTTTAATTTAACCCATCCCATTTATTAGTTCTGGGTATTAGTTCCCAAGAATCAGGATTCCTATTAAGAAGATTGTTGCCTGTTGGATTTTTCCTCTATGTTTTCTTTTACCAGTTGTAAAATTTCTGGTCTAATTCCTAGTCCTTTAATGCATTTTGAGTTGACTTTTGTGTAGGGTGGGGTAGAGGTATCTAGTTTCATTCATCTATATATGGATATCCAGTTTTCCCACTATTGTGTATAATTATCACTCAAAAAAGAAATTCTAAAGGCAGTTTTAGGAAGAAGGAAAATGAGCTCAGTCACAAATATGAAAAGAAAGAATAAGATGAAATGGGGATGGTAATTCTAACTAATATAAACTATAAACCACCTAGAAAATGATAATCACATTTCATGGCATTTTAATTATATATAGAAATGAAAATGTGAAAACAACAACCTCAAAACCTAACACTATTATGAACATACTATGTTTTAGAACCTAGCATTCCTGAAA
Organism: Glaucomys volans; assembly: GCA_020662805.1. NCBI lineage: Eukaryota > Metazoa > Chordata > Mammalia > Rodentia > Sciuridae > Glaucomys > Glaucomys volans. The sequence goes on from JAJEJO010053634.1 coordinate 36,926, forward strand.
CCATTCTAATTCCATTCTTAGTAAGTACCTAATATATCTATTCACCAAAAGACAGGCATAAAAATATTTATTGCAACACAATTTATAACAATAAAAATTCCAAAAAAACCACCCCAAATTAAGAAATAAACATTATCCTCCTGTTATTTTAGTTCCCTAGCCAGAAATCTGGCAGATCCAGGTGAATGTTTTAGATATTTTCATAACAAACGTACAGAGAAAATTCTCTTCTTTCTCTCCCTTGTCTCTTCTCTGTTCTTCTATCAGGACAATAAATTTTCTAATTACAGCTTTCTACATTCTTTGAGAATATGAATGGATCCAGGAAATCCCATATTGAACCTAAGAATGGATTGACTAGAATAGTTCCATAAGGTTGGTACACCCCAGGAGTGGCTAGTAAGAAGTCTACCTTTCCTTTGGCCAGGAAATAGGGAAGAAGTGTTAAAATCTGGGCCTACAACTCAGAGGAGAAAGGGTAAATGCTGCCTTTTACCTACACTCAGTCTATGGGTTTCCTTGTCTTTTTTTTTTTTTTTTTCCAGTGAATCTTAAAGACTCATCTGATACATACTGACACTTGTCATATTTTAGGCTCTATATGAGGCAAGACATGATCCTTCCCTCAAGAAGATGACTACATATTCCTTCCCCACCCACCTAAACATGTACACAGCTAGCTGTAACAAAGGAGTTAGAATGTCGACATTCTGACAATGGAAGTAAGTGCTATAGGAGAAATAAATAAGGATGAGGTGAGATAAAGAAGACCTTGGATAGTGTTCCTTCAACTAAACTGTACGGAAGGAGCCACACAGTGAAAGGAGAACTATGAGGAGAGGAGGTGAGAGGACTAATGATAATAGCAAATACTCCTTTAGGAGGTACTATGCATTGCTCTAACTGGTTTCCTTGCATTTTTTTCTTTTTGAGCAGTTATTCTGACAGGCAAGAACTTCCAGGGGATGCCCTGGTGACTTGCATTCTCTGGTACACAGCACAGCAGGGGACTCACAGTACTGATGTCTTCAATGACAAATAAATCGAACTTTACCAAATGGCAAACTTGAAATTCCAATCAACACAAATTAAATATTGCTGTATCTCAATAAGTCTAAATGGGTCTCTGAACAACTATTGGAAATCAAGAGCCAATATCAACTCCTTTATGGTCTTTCCTAAAAAATTTCTAAATCTTTCAGTTGAATTACCTCAAACTGAGTTTGAATCATCCTATAAATTGGCAGAAGACAAAATATCAAAGAGTATAGAAAAATTAAATTTTCCATAAGTTAATTTGAGCTTTTCCTCTTCACTTGAAGACAGTAAAACTAATTACTAATTATTTCCCAATGGGTCAATAAACATTAATAAAAGTAGGGATTCGTCACACCTAACCCATCAGCGAAAGTGATGAACACAGTCACACACACCTTCATGTTCAATACAGAAAAACTCCGTCATTTCTTCCTTGTTAGAGACCTCTGTGCCCAGTAGAATAATAAGAACTTTGATAATTGGGGTACACAAACACTAATCATATCCATGTGTTTAGAGTCCTCATCATTGTACTGCAAGTTTAATATGAAACACATACACATTCTTAAGAGGGTGATGAAACAAGGCTACGTTAAATTATAGGTAAAATATGGGCCCTAAGCAGAGATACACATTCAAATCCACATTTTGATAACAATAATATCCTTTCAATGGCAGTATTGGTATGATCTATATAATGGGATAGAAAGGATAAATATTCAGTGGAATAAAGTTGATTTTTCTTCTTTTTTTTTTTGAACCAGGGATTGAACTCAGGAACACTCAGCCACTGAGTCACATCCCCAGCCCTATTTTGTATTTTATTTAGAGACAGGGTCTCACTGAGTTGCTTAGGGCCTCGCTAAGTTGCTGAGGCTGGCTTTGAACTCGTGATCCTCCTGACTCAGTCTCCCAAGTCGCTTGGATTACAGGCGTGCGCCACCACGCCCGGCTGATTTTTCTTCTTGATATAATGCATCTGGCAATTAGAAAGATGCATTATATGCATTAATCATGGCTGCTGAATGTCTTTTCAATAATTGAAAGTGTTTTGCTTTGATCATTAGACAGACAAGGAACACTGCAAGCATATGATTTCTATAAAGCAACAATGTTAAACAATTAAATGATAGAATTCATGTACTTCTGCATATGAAGTCATTAATGCTACCAAATATTACATAAAGTAGTCACGTAACTTGATCTCTCGTGAAAAGAACAACATAAGAATTAACAAACGCGTCCAAAACTAATTAAATGTATTTACACTTATTTAAAATATAAAAGTAGATGATGACCATACAGAAAAGTCATCACCGAACTGTAAATACCTTGGTTTGATAGCTTCATCAAGCCATAAGTAATTAAGATTTTGGGTTGGTGCTTATGCTACTTTAGAAATATAACAGTTTATAGAACAGTTTACTTGGGGAAAAAGCTTTTCTCATTTTGAGACATCAATAAAATTCTTTACCTAGAATTTTTTAAATTAATGAATAAGAACATTGGTCCAACCTAAATGATGAAATGGTCTGCAGCTAACACTGAAGAATAATTCCAAATTATTTTCTGAATATGAAAAACAGTTTCTGGGTTTGACAAACTTGAATAATTTTTGCTGTGTTGGTTGATGGTGAGATAGTTGAAGAACACTCAGTGGTAAGAAACGACTGAAAGATTAAAACAGGATGTTTGTAAAATTCTTGAGGTGAAATCTTAAAGTTTCTGTTACTGATAAATAATTACCAGTAAGAGAGACATTAAATATATTAAGGGATTTCTCTTGAGTGACAGCTGACCTACAGACTTCAAAGAGAAAGTTCGTGTTTTATTTGGTTTTGCACCTCCCACCCCAAGCTAACTGTGCTATTGTATCTTTTTCATGCCACAGGGACCTTGAACACTCCATAGAAATCCAGGATCCACATGTGACCCGCCCATATTTGTCTTTATGTTTTCATTTTATTTATGTTTCTTATTCATGGAGCACTTCAGTGCTCCCTGAAATTCAGGGGAGGCCAATAGAATCACTGCGATTGGCTTCAACATAAAGGGCAGATGGGAGAAGAGCGGGGAGGAAAGGAGCTTCATATATACATGTCAAAAGGCACACATTCTACTATGGATCTCTAAGCAGAAATTCTGGGCATATGTATTCTCCTAAAAGTGTATATGCAAAAACTTTTTAGCTAACCATTTATGAGGCTTTCTGAGTAGCGGGTTTCTCAATTTCAACACATCCTCAAAGGCAGCCATACCCCACAAATGAATATGAATTATGTAAACAGAAAAAGAAAAAAATAAGGGAGAAAAGGAGGCAGGGAAGATGTGTGGGAAGCAGGAATGAGAGAAGATGCAAACGAACAGAGAAAGGAGAGTATGTACATTCTGAGAATCACCTTTACCTTTAAACTAAAGAAAAAAATGTGGAATAATATGTAAAAATACAAAGGAGGAATAACTGATTTCAACAAAAAACTAAAATAATGACAAAAATCCATACTTTGGGAGGTGTAAATATTTTACTAAAATACAATTCCATACAAACCACTAAGAATATTTTCAAGTATTTTGTCCAGTGTTATACATACAATACTGCTACAGATTGCTTACTTTAAAGAAAATTTTTAAAATGAGTATAGTTAATATATGCTTCAATTAAAATATTAACAGTGTGTTATTATGTAGTACTTAATCCAGTTATTGGCTTTTATTTTATTTATGATAAATACCTGTCCTGTGTATTATTGATCTCTCTTGAATACTGCCAGATTTCTAAGGGCCTGACAAAGTTGCCGGCTGCATTAAATCAGTGCTATGAGTTCTTAATTTTCTCTCAATGAAGCTATAAAAGTTACATTAAAATTAGGTGTACTGAATTCCATTCTCAATAGCACCATGGATTATTTATTCCAAGCCATTCTGCAGTATTTTTATTTGTTTGATGTTGAATGCAATCATTTTAAAACACCATTTAAATGCATAGATTAACTATTAGAAAAATAGAGAAATATTCTATGAGGACAACAGAAAACCAGGGAGGTAAACAAGTGCTGGGGCAATTTATCAATTCAAGTAGAAAAGGGTTTTGCTTTTCTAAAAAGACATGATGCAGGCCTTTCCTATAAAAGGGTGATAATAAGATCACAAGTATCACATAATCAATTCACAATATTGTACCTTAGCATAAGAATGAAACTAAGTACAATGCAGATGAAACTCACATCTTTACCTTGCCTGAGTATGACAACTATTTCTTATATATGATACAGAAGGTGCAAGCTAAGAGATAAACATCAACAAATTTAATTTTGTTGGAATTAAAATTTTGCTCTTGAAAAGATGGTTTAAGAAAATAAAACATTAAGTCACCTACTAGGAGAAAGTAGTTGCAAAATAAGTCTATGAACAGACTGACATCAAGAATAAACATTTACAACTCCCTAAGAAGATGACAATCCACCCAAATGTGGGCAACAGACTTGAACACTAAAGGAATGGTACACACATGGCAAGCACATGAAAAAATTTTCAACAACATTAGCCATTAGCAAAATTCACACTAAAACCACAAAGAGATGCCATACACACCTGCTCGAATCTCGAATGTCTAATATTAAGTACACTGACCATACCAAGTGGGGGCCAAGTAGAACTCTTAGACACAGAGGGTGGTAAGGAAAATTGGTACAAGTCCAGTTACAAGACCACTTGGCAATTGTTATATGTGTTTTTTATATAATTCCATACAATTGCTTACTTTAAAAAATATTTTTTAAATGAGTATAGTCAATATATGTCAATATATGCTTCAATTAAAATATTAACAGTGCCTTATTATATAGTATTTCATCCAGTTATTGGCTATATATATATATATATGAATATATATATATTCATGTGCTTACCATGTGTATACCATTTCTTCCTTTGTTCTTATATCAAATGTAAAAAATAGTTGCCAAACCCAGTAAGATTTTCTGTTCTTTGTCTTCTAAAAATGATATGATATTATCTCTTCCATGTAGGCCTATGATCCATTTCAAGATTTTATTTTTATTTTCTGGTGTGAATTGGAGATTGAGCTTATTGATTTGGCATAATTTAACCAATTAATATATATAACAGTTTTTAACAAAAATAGATACCTTATTTGTATATATTTGTTTACATAGTCAATAATTCAAAATAACATCTCAATAATATTGAAGTCAATATTTCAAAATAACAGTAAACTTCAAATGTTTTATCATAAGAATGATAAGGGGATAAATATGTTAATTACCTTGACTTAATAATTACTGTGTATACATACATCAAAATATCACACTGTACCCCACAAATAAGTAAAATTCTGATTTTTTTCAACCCAAAATCAATTTTTTAAAGTGACCAAAACATTTCAATATGAATCAGGCTTATAAACAGAAACAAAGGAAAAGTATTTTATTTCAAATACACTAGCTTCACGAGAACTCCTATTTTCTATAGTCGGAAATTTTTTATGACTTTTCATAATATTCCCTATTAATGCAAGGGCTCAGAATGCTAAGTATTAAAGTTTGTTAATTAATTATTAAGTATTAATTAATTATTAAGTTTATTCCCTGAGTTATGTTCCAATTGACTGTGATCACATTGAACTGGGAGGAGAAGATGGATTATGTTTTGTTTGTTTGTTTTTTTTTTGTGGTACTGGGAATTGAACCCAGGGGCACTCGACCACTGAGCCACATCCCCAGCCCTATTTTGTATTTTATTTAGAGACAAGGTCTCACTGAGTTGCTTAGGGCCTCGCTAAGGTGCTGAAGCTGGCTTTGAACTCTCGATCCTCCTGCCTCAGCCTCCCAAGTGCTGGGATTACAGGTGTGCGCCACTGCGCCCCGGCTAGAAGATGGATTATGTTGCAATAGTGTTAGAGCCGAGTCTCACCAATAGGAATCTGGGGATACTTGGAGATGTGGAGACATACTGTTAGCAATCTGATTTTTATCGAAAAATTTTTAAATATGTATTTTCATTTCTGAGATAATTCATAAATTAAAAGAAGCACATTCTGAATCAATTACTGAAGATGGCAGTACCTGCATTTTAATTTGTTTTTAGCAATAGATGTGGTACCAAGTAATACTTTAATCTTTAATCCTGGGCTAATGAGAAAAGGACAAGGAATATTCAACGCATAAAAGATGCAGTCTCAGCTGAGGGAAAGCTAATTGGCCTGCATAACATTTAAAACAAAATTATAAGAGAATTGAGACATCCAGGGCACACATTAACACAGGCATGTTGAACTTACACAGTAACAAATACTTAATTTCAGTAAAAGAACATTATGTATCACATCAATTTATATGTTTAATAGATCTTTTATGGTTTTGCAGACTTTATTTATACTTAATTTCTAAATTTGCTTTAATTGTGGGTTTTGCTAGTGTTTTATAATTATTAAAGAATTGTAATTATTTCTATGTTCAAATAAATTCCAATAAAATAATCCTTGCTGTCCTCAGAATGCTATGTTTTTAATAAATGAATAAAATAAGTTATAAGGATTCATGAACACTTTTTTCTTCTTTTAAAAAGGTTCATGCATTAATCAAGTTTGAGGTATTTAGATACATGTCATTTTGTACTCATTAATATTTTACTCCTTTTTTATCACCATGAATATAAGATCCTTTTTCTTTCCTACATCTGATAACACATAAAAATTAAACAACATTCAGTTATAGCTTAATGTATGACAATGACTTTGTGACATATCAAAATGATATAAGAAGCCTTGCTTATTAAATTTCAATGAAGATTAGCAATTTTCTTAAAATTTGGGCATATTCTTGGCTAATAAGCCAAATATTTCATGTCCTATTTTGTTCTACTCCCTTTCTGTAGTTTCTGTATTCCCACTGGATTTATCTCATTCTATCTTCAGTATCTCACAATTTCTTTTTGATATACTACATTATTCTATAGATTTGTGTGACATTATGTGTACTTTATGTGTCGAGGAACGTGGGATTTTTTCCCTTGGAGGGGGTGAGGCGATGGAGAAACAACTGACTCCTGGAGACAGGTTCTGGGACACAATCTCAGCCTTAATCTTTTATACAGGAGGGGGGTTAATGAACAAAGAAGCATAAATGTGAGCGCCTATGAGAGCGGTCCAGCCAGAAACTGCACAATGTGGAAGAAGAGAGCAGCGGGGGGATGGGGTGAGACTCTCCCATGGGCGTGGGATCACTTGAGAGTGTGCTACCCAAGCATGACAATCCTGGGTGGTCCAGAGGATTGTACCCACTCCACAGCCACAAGGATGCATATGTCTCAGTGGTTCTTCCTACATCCCCCACATTTATGTAGAATCATGTCCCAATACACTAGTTTTCACTTTATCTGTGCCAAGCTTGCTATTGAATCTGCCCATAGATATCCTTTAATTTTTTAATACAATTTTTATTCCTAAATTAATTTTTTATCATGAATATAATTTTTCAAATATATACTTTCAAATACTTGCTATAACTACCTTTTAAAAATAACTTTAAGTTTTTATTACTACAAGATTTATCTATCACCTTATGATCTCAGGGCAAGGAATAATTCTTTGATCTTTTGTACATTCTCCCTCTCTCCCTCTCTTGTCTTGGCATTTTTTTAAAACATTTTGTTAGAAATTTTTCAATTTAAAGTTCATTTCAGTGGAAAGTCTATTTTTTTGTGAGTTCCATGTACTCTGAATTGTGAAAAATCATGTTACTGGAATATTTCTCTATTTAAGTCACTGTGAAATTATGCAATTCCAGTTACATACATTGAGATTGTAAAGTTTCCATAGAGGTAGAAAATATGTAAATCAGACACATATAAACACTGTGTCTCCTTGGCACTGCATGCTGGAAGACAATGGAGCAATGTCTTTAAATTTCAGAGGGAAAATCAGTTTGAACATAAAATTCTATGTGCAAAAGCAAAAAAAAAAAAATGCAAAGACTCAAAGTTTCCAATTAGTTTCACCTTTCAGAACTTTTGTGAAAACACATTTTCATAAAAATATTGATACCCAGCACCCCCCCATAAAAACCTGGAGTGTAAATATTGAGATAATAGTTAATGTACTTGCATTTCTAAGAAATAATACAGAGATCCTCACCAATTGTCCATAGTTACCCCACAATGATAACATCTTGCACAGTTGAAACAATTTCACAACAAGGATAGTGACCATGATACATTCAAGATACAGAAAATTTCCATCACCACGAGGTTCCATAATATTATCCTAGTAGAGTCACCCACCTCTATCCTGTCCTGCCCCATTCTTTATTTCTGACAACCACCAATCTGTTTTTCATATACAAATGGTTCCCAATTTATGATGGCTTGACTTAACAATTTTTTAACTTTATAATGGTGTGAAAGTAATACGTATTCATAATATGCATTCAGTAATACTTCAAATTTTGAATTTTGATCTTTTCCTGGGCTCGTATAATACTCTCATGCTGCTTGGTAGTGGCAATGAGCCTAAGCTCCCAGACAGCAATGTGACCACAAGGGGGAACAGCAGATGTTCTGCAGTGTTCTGTGTTGCTAAGCTATGATATTTGGTAGTGTACATATATTAAATTCATTCTCAAAAAAAAAAACATATACCAGAATGCAGAAAATATGTAACCTATAAGAAACAGTGAATGAAACAAAGAGTTCCCATGGGGAAAAGAAAAAAAATTATAAGAATAAGAATTTTGTAGCATTTCTAAACAGCAATGTCCAAATTAGAAGAGAAATTCAATGGGTTCCAAGAAAGTCTATAAGCGAAAGGATGGAGTAGGGTCTAAGTATTAGTGATCTCTAGGAAAGAGATGGATGGATTGATACAGTGAAGAAAACGTAAATTCCTGTCAACAAAAATAAAAAATAAAAAATTTACCGAGAAACAGAATTGAAAGGAGTTAAGCAAAATGGAATGGAGGGAAAACACCTAGAAGTTATGAAATGACCAAGGCAATAGAGGGGTGAAGGCCTGAACTTGGAGAGTAGAAAATTAATAGGAGAGAAAACTGAAGTGTATAGAAACATACTTGGAGAATAAAATATTATACTGATATTTACCAGCACATTAGCACTCATTGGAGTCACTTAGCAATCAAAAATCTTTTATTGCCCCTACCACTCATTACTCAAATGGAAAAGAAATAACTCCACAAAATGAATCTCGGAGGTGGGGAGTAAAGAAGAGTGATGATAATTCTGTATCTCATTCCAAACAAAAGAGTAAGTTGATATATATGCTAATGTCTCTTCTTTATTAGGAGGATTGAAATATGTATTGTTTTCTCTGCTCTGGTTGCTGCAAGTAAATTTACTGTTTAACAATAATTGTTCAAATTTATTGCAGAACTCAATTTATTATTCAAATATAACAATTCTGGTTCTTTTCGTGTTTTACTGCTGCTGTATGAGAGCCTAATTTTCAATTTAAATTTCATAAAATCAGCACTACTTTTATAAGAAATTGGTCAGGCATAAGAGAGTTTACTTTGTGGGTAGTGGAGAGAATATCATAATTTAATCAACCACCAAGAAAGATACCTGGCCCAAATCCTAGGAGTTTGGGCTGCAGTCAAGCTGCATATACAAATATGGTTGCTGGTCACCCTGAAGGGCACATCCTGAAAACAGTTGTCTCCTTCTCTTGGCATGTCCAATTGTAAAAGTAGACTGAACCTCACCATCGTGTACATCCATAAAAAGTTAATTTAAAAAATACTATACATAAATGGCAGAAAGATCAATAGAGGGAAGGGAGCAGGGGAAGGAGAGGTACTGGGTTCTGAATCAGAATAAGATAGATTCCATGCCTGTATAACCATGTCAAAATGAATTCTACTGTTATGTAGAACTAAAAAGAACCAATAAAAACAGAAAAAAGTAGACATGCTTGAGAAATGGCATGTAAATGGGAGGCTTGTTTCTTTTTATATAGATATTTCTGGGTATCTTTCCTAACTGGAAGAAGAAGAAAGTTCAGCTCAACAATATTTTCTATTTACAGAACTTTATTTCTTGCCTGAGGCATTATCTATCAGAGGTGGCACACAAGTCTGCAGCAGGGAGTTCTGGAAGCACAGTTTGAGACCCGGCTGTGCCTTTAGCTGACTGTGAAACTTAAGGCAATTAACTTGAAACTTCTGAGCAAAAAGTTTCTAGTCCATAAAATATAAGACAACAATCACAGCATTCCCAGCAGAACCTGAATTAACCCTCAAACCCAATGTTTGGTCCACAGTCAGGGCCATTTAGGATAATAAATGTAAACTTTGTGGGTCATTTGTTTTTGGTGTGTTTTGGTCTTTGTCTTTACCTTGGTAATGTCTAACACATTGATTTGTTTGTCTATAAATCAGTCTCTGTTGCCCTCCTTTATCCTGCACTGCCTCTAAGAGAAATATATTTTCAACAAAATTAAATTTGTTTCTGTCTTAATGGAGTATAGCTTTGAAGCTAAATGATTGTAAATGAACTTCCCCAAATCATGCATAGCTTTATGTTCTTATAGCTTCACTTGCAGAATGAGTTCTTGAAAATTTATGTGTAAGAAGCCTATTATTTTGAATTCAGCTTGTCAGTGTTTCATTTCTGATATAAAGTATAGCTGTGAAGTAACAAAATGATCTTGTTTACTGGCACAGGGGCTCTAAATTTAGTTTAAAAAAGAACACTGAGGGCATTTTCAGCAATTAAAAATACTAAAATATATAGAAGTGTTTTAGTCAGACTTTTCACTGCTGTAACTAAAAGACCCAACCAGAACAATTTTAGAGGAGGAAAATTTTATTTGGTGGCTCACAGTTTCAGAGGTCTCAATCTATAGGCAGTTAGCTCCATTCCTTGGGGCTCATGAAGCTGAACATCATGGTGGAAGAGAGTCACACAGGGAAGCAGCTCACATGTAGATCAAGAAGCAGAGAAATCTCCACTTGTCAAATACAAATACATACCCCAAATCCACATCTCCAATGCCCCACCTCCTCCAGCCACACACTTCCTGCCTTCAATTAATTCACTGATTGTGTTAGGCTCTCATAACCCAATTGTTTCTCCTCTAAACTTTCTTGCATTGTCTCATACGTGAGGTTTTGGAGGACACCTCATATCCGAACCATTACCAGGAGGCCATGGTGAGTATTTTATATGCTAATGGTGAGTGTGTGTGTGTGTGTGTGTGTGTGTGTGTGTGTGTATCTATAAAGTATTATGTTTAACAGAAAAAATCACATTTGCATGACACTAAAAGAGGTGTGTGTGTGTGCACACATGCACACATACACACACATAGAGCAATGCTGTGTAGTTTATCATAAGTTATAATAGGAAATTGATTCCTCAACAGGTAGAGTTGATAAAGAAACCAGAATCAGACCAGGTTTGATCGCCCAGAACCACAGAAATGATAAAGAGGAAGAGGAGGAGGAGAAAGAATGGAGGAAGGAAAGGGAGAAACTGGGCTCAAATGAGCTACACTACTTTCTAGGTCACACATTTACTTCACAAGGAGAAGAAGCTGGATGGAAACTTGGGCTTTCAAAATTTAATTACACAGCTTCATTTCTATGAAATAAACACAAAAAATTTTTTGTCATTCTCAAGCCACATGGGTGAGAAAAGGCTGGCTGGGGAGGGACTTCAAAGGGAAAAGAGGTCATGTTTGCCTAATGACCAGAGAGGGCAGGCAGGAAGCACCTTGGACATCTGGTGCTTCAGCCAGGGCAGCAGAGCCTCCAACTGGTCCTCCAACCTGTGCAGAAAGGCCTTTGTCACCTTCTCACAGCACCTTGCAAACTGTGCTGGTTGCCCTTCCAAATATGTCCAGTAATTCCAACCTGCCTCCTGGCCAGTATTTGTGACTCGGGATGGTTCCTTCACCAGGAGCACATGCTCTCCTCTACCCTGCATGTCCCTACTTTTCTACTTTTCCCAGAGCCCCCAGTATGACTGTCTCCCTAGAGCTTTGAGTGGAGCTGGGACTGATGAGCCTGGCTGGGCTTTATGGCATTTTGTTACTGGCTTTCAATATCCTTCTTTGTGTCTTAGTGACTTGAGGACTCTTCCTGTGATGTAGAGCAGAGCCAGGCACCCAGAAAGGAGAGATGAGGCCCCTGGGTTATGACTGGGGGTACCAGAATCTCCAAGCACAGAGAAGTCCCTGTTGGGTGTTCTTGGGCTAGATTAATCTTGGTATTCATGGGAGTCCCTGGTAAATGCCTTACCCAGAACAGAACCACATGTTTCATTGGATTAAGAACTTGGAAGACAGAACCTCAGACAATGAAGACAAAATATTTAATCTTGAAAACAAAGTTGAACAAACAAAGAACTAATCAGTGTTTTCAGGCTCTGATTACTGTGCCTGGTCATGGAATCTGGCTAATGTCTCCAGTTAATTTACCAGGTGATGATATACCTGGCTATTTTCTCTGCCTATCACCTCTGGTTTTTATACTTAGACATGGTATCTGGCTAATGGCTCTGATTACATATCAGTTCATGGTATCAAGGTATCGTCTCTGGTTACTGTACTTAGTCACAGTACCTGGCTAATGTCCCTAGTTACTATACCTTGTCAGAGTACCTGGTCATGATTATAGGGTATTATCTCTGTTTACTGTGCCTGGTCACATTATCTAGCTATTGTCTCTGTTTAGCATACATTGAATGGCATCTGGCTGAAGTTCCTCACAGTACCTATTTAAGGTATCTGGTTAGTTTCTGGCTTCTTTACCTGGTCACATTATCTGGCCAATGTCTCTGATACCTGGTCAGAGTATCTGAGTATTGTCTCTGCTTACTGTACTAGTCATGATGTTTGTCTTTGGTTAGTGTATCTAGGAATTGTATCTGGATAATCTCTCAGTTTATTTTTTGAGGTTATGGTATCTGCTAATGTTTCTGGTTACTGTCCATGGTTACTTGGTCCTATTGCTTTGCCCCTCTGGCCATTTGGAACATGATGGCAGGGGGCACATGCTGGAGCAAAACTGCTTACTTCATGGTAGTCAGGAAGCAAAGAGGAAGAGATGATGAGAAATGAAAATAGTACCCTTCAAGGGCATTTCCCCAATGACCTATGTCCTCTAACTAGGCCCCACCTTCTAATGTGTTTCCCACCTTCCAATAGCCCAACATGTTATGAATCCATTTTGAATCCTCATAATTCATTTATGAGATCAGAGCCCTTAGGATCCAGAGCCCCACCCCTGAGCACACTGCATTGGAGACAAACTCTTCAACACATGGGCTTTTGGGGAACATTTAAGATCCAAACCATAACATTCTGCCCACAGCCCCCAAAATCTGATCTTCACTTGCAATGCAAACTGTGTTTGCTCCATCTCCAAGACTTTTCATTGTCAATATTTCCAACACGGCTTAAATATCCAGGTTCAAAGTCTCCTCTGAGACTCAAGGCAAATTCTCTGATGTGAACCACTATAAAAATAAAAAATGTTGCATACTGCCAAGGTAAAATGTACAGGGTGAATATCCCCATTCTCAAAGGAAGGACTAGGGAAATGGTAAGGAGGAGTGGTCCAAAGCAAGACTAGAACTCCAGCAGAGCAAAACATCAGTTCTTGTAGCTCCATTTTTGGCATCCATATGATATAGTGACATGATGTGAACTCCAAAGGGCTTGTGCAGTCCAACCCCAATTAACTTGCAAGACCACTGTCTTGGGCTGCCTCTGCTCCCTGCCTGCTGCTTTTGTCAGCAGACATTCCACATTCCTTTGTCTCCACTGAACTTGTACTTCATTCTCACTGTTTCTTACATAATTATCTTATGGGCCATCCTTAAGGATTTTGTCCATGAAATGCACTGCCTGGCTTCCCAGACTTTCCTTATATATCTTGGTGAAAGCCTGCAGAACCTTGTGATGCTTGCTTTCTGTATGACTATAAAATAAGCACCAAGCACAAGATACCAGGGCCTAATAATGGCAGGAGCAATAGCTGGTCCCAATTGGACTGTAACTGAAGCAGTCTCTGAGTGTCTAGATGATTGGCTCATGGATTAAAAAAATCCTTGGAAAACAATTCTCTACACAGCCCTATGCCAACAGGGAACCCTGGGGCTTTCTTCATGCGATGAAGTCTTTCAAATGAGTTTACACTTTAACACCTTTGTGTGGGATGGAGTACTTCTTGAGAAGTACTAAAAACAGCTTTCCTATGATCCCACAACAAAGTTCTTAGCATCTTTTTCATAGCACTAATCTCTTCAGCAACCATACCCTCCTTGGTCTCAACTTTATACCTTCTACTTTTCTGGCCAAACCAAGTTTAAAAAATATTTCTTCTCTGGTTTTGCTCCTATTTTCCACAGAAAACCTGGATTAAAAACAGCCAACAATACACACACCAAAGCTGAATGCTGGACTGCCTGGAAATTGCTTCCACAAGATTAATTATCTGTCATCTTTCAAGTCAACCTCATATAGTGTCTCAATGCATGGATAAAACTTGTAAAAGTTTCTTGCCAGAATGTAACACATATTACCCCTATTCCATTTGCTGAATACAAGTTTCCAGTGGAAATCTCATCAACACAGTCTTTACTCTTGCATTCCTATCAGCATTCTGTTCTTCTGGGTCACCACCAGAATTATCTATTAAAGTTCACTTACAGTGTTCTGCATTTTAGCCTGCTTCTCCAAACTTTGGCAAATTCTTTCTGCAATTCAGTTCCAAAAACTTCTGAACCTTACAGTCATGTACAGTTATAGCAATGACCCCATTTCTTTGTACCAGTTTTCAGTGTTAAAAGCTTTCTGTTGCTCTGACCAAAAACAAAAAACATAAAAAAATCCCAAAAAACAAAAACAAAAACAAAAAAAAAAAATGTGCCAGGTGCCCTGGCACATGCCTGTAATCCCATTCGCTTGGGAGGCTGAGGCAGGAGGATCACAAGTTCAAAGCCAGCCTCAGCAACTGTGAGACTCTGTCTCTAAATGAAATATCCAAAGGGGCTGGGCATATGGCTCAGTGGTTAAGTATCTCTGGGCTCAATCCATAGTTATAATTTTAGTCCATGTGTTTTTAGCCCCAGCCATTGAGCCTCTCCTAAGATAGAACTCCACAGCAGGGAACTAGAGGTGGAAGAAAGCTAATTATCTCCTGGTGGCTGGGAAGCAGAAGAGAAAGCAAGTGTGCCTAAAAATATATACCTTTTAAAAGCATGCCCCTAATGACCAATTTTCTCCCTCTGATCCCACCTCCTAATGTTTCCAACACTTCCCATAGCCTATTAAATTAAAAACCCATAAATGAATTGACCATTTCTGAGGTCGTAGCTCTTTTGATCCAATCACCTACCAAAGGCTCCCACCTCTAAACAATGCTACATTGGGCACCAACCTTCAGTGCATGAGCTATATGGGACTTTAAGTTCCAAACCATACAAGGAGGCATGCAGATATCACTTATAATGTGCATGCAGTGCACGCATTGGAGTCAAATGATTCTCAGTTCAGATCCATTTTCCTTTTCTCTCACACCTCTATGTCACTGAGGATATGACACTGATTTCTGAAAGCCTTAGAGTTCTTGCTCATTTTAGCGTCTTATTGAGCACCTACTGTATGTCTTTGTGCTAACCACCAAGGGCACACAAATCCAAGAGATAAAGGTAATTTCTGCCCAATGACAAAATGGAAGCCAAGATCTTAGCCTCGAGAACGATGGACCACATAAATGAGGCAGATCATGGAAGAGTGTATGACACATAGTAGCATTCAGTTAATATCCATTTCCTTCTGCTTTCTTTTCTTCTCTTCCCCATAGTCTCAGGAAACTCCTCAAATGCCAAGGGAAGGTCTGAGGTAAACCACAGTGTCTTGAACAGGATGTACTAGTCCCAACTTGGAGTGTGTGTTTGACTCTCTTGTATGCTTTCTTCTCTCTACTCAAGTTCAGATTGTGTCTTGGAGCATTCTGGAGGAACGTGGTCCTTTCTTGACACAGGAAATAGAAAGATCTTACAATAGTCAGATTCAAGTCAAATTCAAGATGACCAAAACATCCATCTGACTAGGTGCTTTAAAGATACCATCCGGTGACTGTTTAAAGATGGGCCAGGAGCCGGGCGTGGTGGCGCACGCCTGTAATCCAAGCGACTTGGGAGGCTGAGTCAGGAGGGTAGCGAGTTCAAAGCCAGCCTCAGCAACTTAGCTAGGCCCTAAGCAACTCAGTGAGACCCTGTCTCTAAATAAAACACAAAATAGGACTGGGGATGTGGCTCAGTGGCCAAGTGTCCCTGAGTTCAATCCCTGGTTCAAAAAAAAAATGTATGTGCAAAGATGGGCCAGGGATCCTTGGTGGAGCAGAGAGAATAGTGATGTGTTCAATGGGGGACTGCACTGGATTTCTAGTTATATTCAATCAGTCTGTCTGAACATCTAAGTCTATCGCAACCATATATTAAATGAATACTAAGTAACTCTACATATGTCTGAGTCTGACCCAGGCACAGTGTTTTGGAGAGTGAGGAATTTGAACTCAGGGTATGAGAGAAGGGACTGAGCAAGATGGTTCAAGTTCCCAGCGCCTCCCCCATTTCTTTATCTACAAAGGGAACCAAGAATGTCCAACTCCAAATTTGACCTTGATGTGACCTAAGTCCGGCTTTCCATGTGTTCCTTGTCTACCATGGTGTCCCATACTCAGGTCTTTTTGTACCTTCTTTCTTTTGAGCCCATTTATGCTCAGGACCTTGGTCCTTGCTATTTCCTCTGCCTAGAAAATGTTGCTCAGATCCTGCCAGGAGGATGTGCTTCCTCAGTTAGTTCTTGTAAACAGAAAATTAGATCTTGTTTTTTCTTCATTGTGCCACTCTCTGTCTTTTGATTAGTGTTTTCATATAGTTTCACTTAAAGCAAGTCCTGATAAGGGAGGACTGCATGTTTATGTTCTTCCCTATATTACTGATTTATATAGTAAAACTTTTTTCTTTTTTTTTTTTTAAGCCAAAAGAAGCCTTTATTTTAGCTGGCCAGTGACGATCACCCTTACACCTAAAAGTGGTGTGCCGGGAAATCGCGCGTTAGTTCTTTTGTTGCCAACTTTTATAGGGCGTGGAGAGGGATTAGGGTGGGGCTATAGGGAGGGGAAGGGATTGGGGTGGGCTGTAGGGTGGGGATTTGGGATTGGGGTGGGGCTCACTCTCCCGATGGCGCTGGAGAATCTCCCTGGGGAGCCACCAACATTTTAATCTGTTTTCTGTTGCTATAATGTTCCCCACTGGTCTTATCCATATTAACAAATCCTTGTTTAGGAAACTAGTGGTTTTTCAGTTTCCAACTTCCTAGACTCTGATGGGTTCCATTCCTCAGTGTGACCAGATTTCTTATTTTACACTAATTGCCTATCCTTAATTAGGAACTTTTTACTGCTGTAAGGAGAGGGGGCACCAACCACTCTTGCTGCTTCAAGCTGGAAGGGGACAGAGTGTGGGGAAGCAGTTTGAAGTTCCTTTTAGAAATCTGGTCAATGAGGAGCAGAAGTCTGTTTGGGAAGAGCAGGTTGTAAAGTCATCTGGGGTGGGTGCTTCTATGAGAGAGAAACAAAATGACATAAGTACCAAAATAAGATTAATACAGAATATCATGACATGGTAGAAGTCAATCTCTCACCGGGTGGAAGAACTGAGAAGTTGTTCCCATAACAAGGCCTATCAAAGGCTGGAGAGGTTGAGGCCTTTATTTGGGATCTTGAGTTATCAGGTACATTTGCCTAAGAATCTCTCTTTTGTAGTCTCCAGTCCTATTCTAGGGGCTAACACAAGTACATCTTAAATTACATTAAACTATTGTTTCTTTTAAATACCCAAGAATGTCTATGGTTTGGTTTGGTTTTAACTGTTTTGCTAGGTGTTTAAGATCAAGCAGGTCAAATTGATTTGTTTCTGTCTCTTAAGAGTCAGCCGAGTTCTCACAGGGGTCACTCATGGGGAATTTGAGAGTAGCTTATTAGCTTTGTTCCTGTGCTTGGGTGGTGGCAGTTCCTGCATTTCAGCAGCTCCTTCATTCCAGCAGCCTCTGCATTCTGGGGCAGGCAGCAGCTTCTGCCCTGTGGACAGCTGACAGCTCTTTGCTTCCATTCATGGCAAAGGGAAGCTGATCCCTGTTCACTCCCATCAGCCCCAGGAGGGCCAAGCCTGTCTGGCCCACTGTTGCACCTCCTTGTTCTCAGCAATCTCTGCTGCGTCTCCAACTCTGGGGGACAAGCCTGGAATGCATGAGTTATTGAGAAGTGTCCACTCAGTTTGGGTTCTGTAGTGGACAACTCAGAGCTCTGGTGGTGGTGGCATCTGGGCCCCAGAGGCTCTTGTGCTCTGGCTGTAGCAGTTCCTACAACCTGGAGGCCGATGGCAGCCGGTGTTTCCTCGGCTCTGGACACAGTGATGCCTTCTGTGCAACATAGAAACGAGGCGGTGTCTTTTGCCCACTGTCTGCATGGACGAACACTCTGAGTTCTGGGAGCAGCGAAGGCAGCATTGTTGACCGGGGTTGCAAAGTTCCTTAGGGAATCACACTCATTACCTGGATGCAGGCTGACTCTGAGGGCAAGAACCAAAACTGGTTTTCTTGACCCCTTTGTTTTACTCTCAATCCTTAAGTTTGATCTTAAAAATCCAGCAAGTCAGTTTCACCAGTTATTATCTCATCTATTTCATAGGTGATGGCTTAGTATACTTCTTCCAAACATTAATCTGGCATCAGCTACAGAGCTTACAAGGAAAATACAAAATAGAATTAACAACAGTAAAAATATATCTAGTTTGTGTAATAGTCATCCTAAATCCTGCCTGAGTTATATATTATATTTCCTATTTGATATCACAGTAATTCTACAACAAAAAACAATCTTTTGAATATAACTTTAAATGAACTGAAAGGTGACTTATTTTAGAAACATTCTGTTTTGTAGCAGGGTGAGAGGCAGACCCTCATTTAAGGCAGGGCCTTTTACAATCTTAGGCAGAGTGTTCCAGGTTTGAAGTTATTTTTGCCTCCTCTTAAGACATCATTTTACACAGTTATGTGAATAGTTGTTAACACAATACAAAACAAATCAAGGAAAGGCTGAGAGCTTTTAACTTTCCTTTTGTGTGGCAAAGTGACCAAATATTTTTTATGTTTCATGATATTAACCTTTAAACAAATCAGGCTCTCACTAACTTTAAATACATTTGCATTTAAATTTTGATCTCAGTGTAAAAAGTAACAAATTTACATATACCTATTGATAGCAGGTTCTGTTGCAGAATATTAAATGATAAAAATTAAGTCCCCAATAAAATTTGTTGTTCTTATAAATTACCAGCACAGAAAAGCCTAGTTTGGAGAACATCAGCCCAAAACATCCTCTGCTCTAAAGACTTGTGCACCTGGAAGGCACAGACACATTAATATACAAAGAAGAGCAACCAAACCTAGTTTTTCAAGAAAAATCCCTAGGATCTGCAACATAGCACAATACCCCACCAGTTATTTAATCACAATAGTATAAACCCCAATCTCCAAGACCAATTGCTCCAAAGAATAAAAGTTAAAGAAATTCTTGTCATTTTAACATATTGATTACACTTTGATTTATATTAGCCCATTAACATTTGACCTTAGGGGAAAACTTTAAACAGTTTCTAATTGATGGTCTCACATACATATAACTACTTAGTTACATAAAAACTTGTTGGAATTTGCCCTTTACCTACACACAGACTTTCTTACCCAGAAACATTTTCCTTTTCCTTTTACTGAATATATTTTCATACCTAGAACTTTCCACTTTCCCTTTCCCATCTGTTGACTCCTTCCTTGTTCGTATTCTAAAGCAACTCCTATGAAATTTCTGAATTTAGATAAATCATTTGGATTTCACTCTTAGTAACCTTGCTCTCAGTGATGATACAAAACAATTCCAAATCTCTTTATTTACCAATCCATGAAAACACCAATAATGCTAAAGCATGTCACCCCATGGAACTTAACTCTAATTTACTTACTGGACTCCACACAGAGGCCTACTGGACTAGGCCCAAGCCACATGCAGCAGCTGAGCAGACCAGGCCCCAGGCGGTGGCTATGCTGGAAGCCAGCTACGTGGCTGCCGAGCCAAGCGGACCCCACGCGGTCCAGACCAGACTAACAAGACAAGTATTTTACTGTAATAACCAAGATCAGACAAGTATTTTGAATAGTATTTGCCATCTCTTTTCTGTGGAAAAGTCCTAAAAAAATTGATACTACACATTTTATAGACATCAACATTTTTATAATTGACCACCTAGAGACTTGTGAGGTTAGATATATTTTACCTTCATTTATTTACTGAATTTAAATTGAACCTTCATCTCTGTTGCAATGTAACAAGATGCTCAAAAATCTAAGTTGAATAAAAATAGGACTGACCAAAAGTTATGAGCTCAACAAGTACTCTGCTGGCAGTTAGTTATTCTCAAATAAAGCACTCTTTTGTTTTTTTTTCCTTGGGTTGAAAATTGGTCTCCTACTGGGGTTTTTGCCTCCTCTATTGTCATTTCAATATAAGTTCTACTTGAGACTTGGTTCCAGCAGAAACCTGATGTCTCAGGCACTTTAACCATTTTTATCAGGACAGGGTTTTAATGCTTAAGAGCTCTGTAACGGACTTTTGTTATTCCTCCTGGTGGAAGCACATGTCATTTACATATTGTAAAACAATTCCATGTGGGGGTGCTGTAACACTGGGTGGGAGTTGGACCTGGTTCCTTCTCCCCCTTGGGAGGGAGAGAGGACAGGTTCCCCTGAGCCATCTTCTCCCTCCCTCAGCCCCTGGATTTGGAAATGGTTTTTGGAAGAGTTACCTGAGTCTTGAGGGATTGGTAGCAGCGCGAGCTGCATTTAAGTCTGGTCTGGCCTTTGCCATCAAACCTGTGCAGCCTTTCCTAGTTCCCGAACTAGAGGATGCAGAATCTGAAAGGCAATGCTTAAGACATAATCCAAATTTGAATGTAAGGCACCCGGTCCGGATGGTTTGGCCGCCCAAAGCCCTGAGGGCACCAACCAACCTCAAAAGTGGGCCCTTCTGATTTACAAAACTTTCCATTCTCTCAGGAGCTCCTCTCTACTCAGGGTGGGGGTTCCCAGGCAACCATCACAGGAGGCCAATTTAGGCATGAGGGCTTGGAGAAATCAAATCTCGGTGGGACCTCTAAATGTTGTACCTGAAGAAAATAAAATCATCCAAGTCGATCACGTAAAACCAAACGAAGCCTTTATTTTAGCTGGCCAGCAATGATCACCCTTACACCTAAAAGCGGTGTGCTGGGAAATGACCAAACATTTTAATTCCCATCTCTTTCATTTTTATCATGTACTACAGCTATTTCTTTGTGGTTCCCATAGGGATCCATTTAACATACAAAAGTGATACCTTGCTATGTGGATCAAAAGTAATGTAACCTCAATAAGATTCTAAATGCTGCCCCAGGTTCCTAAAAAGCACTGAAGAGACAATTAGCAGAGTCTCACCTGCAGTTACTGCAGCATTTCCATCATTGCTAAAGGTGCCTCCATCTCCCTGTTGCTGACTCGATTATTACATCTGGTACTGTATCCAGTCATGGTATATGATTATTGTCTCTGTTGAATGTACCTGAACATAGTATGTAATTACTATCTTTGGTGACTACACCTAGTAGCTACACCTAGTATCTAATTATACCAGGTCATAGAACATGGCTAATGTCTCTGATTAAGGTATCCTGTCATAGTATCTGGGTATTGTCTGTTTTCTATGCCTAATTGTGGTATCTGAGCAATAATACCATATCTGGTTACCATACCTGGTCACAGTACCTGGCTAGTGTCTCTGTTGTACCAGGTCACGGAATATACATATTGTCTCAATTGACAGTCCACAGTTACTTGATTCTATTGATTTGGACCTCTGGCAAGTTAGAAAATGATGGCAGGGGACACAGTGGTAGGAAAAAATGCTGCTTACGTCAGGGTGGCCAGGAAGATGAGATTAGGAAGGGGTGACAAAGGAATCCTAGAATAAAATGACAATATACCCTTTAAGGGCATTCCTCCAATGAACAATGTCCTCCAACTACACTCTACCTCTCTACCTCTTGAACTTTCTTCCCCTCCCAGTAACCCATGCTGTTATGAAACCATTATTAATCTTTTGATCCATTTATGAGATTATAATCTAGTTTATTTTTCATTTAGCATGATGTTCTCCAATTCCATCCACTTACCAAAAAATGCCATAAATTCATTCTTCTATGTGGCTGAGTAAGACTCCATTGTTCATATATACCACATTTCTTCATCCATCCATCTGTTGACAGGCACTGGGACTTGTTCCATACCTCAACTTTGTGAATTGTGCTGCTAAAACCACTGATGTACCTATATTACCATAACATGCTGATTTTAAATTTCTTTAGGATTCATGTGCCTTGAAAAGCTAATAAACTCAAAAGTTTCAGTTTCTACTGAAACTTACTACTTCTGGCAATACATCCTAATCAACACTGATTAAGAGGTGGAAGGTATGCTTTGATTACCCATTAATAAGAAGATTCTTCCCTATAGAACATAGTAGAACTGAGAAGTGTAAAGGGTAGAATCAGGAGTTTGTGTTATAATAAATAGGAAAAGAATCTCCATAGGTCCTTGTCAAGTCACTCTTAAAATTATAGACCTGAATCTGGAAATATATTTACTTTGTTGAGAAAGAGAGAAATGTGAGATTTTCAATGGATAACTGAATAAGCAATGAGTAGAAATAAGACTATTTGATTAGACCCTCCTGGACAAATGCACTCAGTTGATTTAAAATTTGGGGAGATTTTGTTACAGATCTCTGCATTAAACAGTGGCTTTCTATTCTTGTCTCTGAGACCTTTGTGTTTCTTGAAGGTAAGCATGCTCTTTCTGATTGAGGATATTAAAGGGTCTTATAAAAATTGTTTCTACACACACGATAACTTAGAAGAGAGCTGTACAACCACACTGGGCTAATCTTTATGCACAAAGGACCTCATCACATCAGATGGGGGATAGTGGGTAATAATCAAAGCCTATTAAACACAGAGATAATGACTCAAAGACTTGAGGTAAGTTGCCTGGAGCTTTCCCAAGCCTTAGGGACCAGCTACTAACTCCTCATTTGGCCTTCAATATTTGAATGTTTGTGCTTCAAGCTGCTTTGTACCTAACAATGAAGAATAAAGAGAACAATTAACAATTGAATCTGATTATAAGTAATCTGGGTAGGAGAAATGAACAAAACAAATCTGCTCTTAAACTTAGGCAGTTTTTACACAGTTCACAGACATGAGTCAAAGACTTTAGGAACATTCCATGACATTGAAAGTTCCACAAAGTGAAGAACTCATGTGTTCATAGAAATCAGTCTACTCTTAGATGGCCAGAATTGGACATCACAACTTAAATGAATCATCTATTATGTCAAGTAAGGACCAAAATTAACTGATTCTCTTACAACAAAATTCAAGTAATCTATCTATGGGTGAAAGTATTTTGTTAGCCAAGCAGAAATTCAGGGAACTCACAGTTAAAATGTAGAGAGTTATTTATCTTTTGTAGTTGAAGTTTGCAAGGTCGATCCTTCCATTTTCTGCTGCTGTGTAACTTTATAATCATGGCGACTGAATCCAAAATAAATTATTCTGTGTAAAGAGAAGTATAACACTTTGTAATAGTTAAAACTGTATGCTACAATGAAAACAAAATGGCAGCTGTACACATAATGTTCTCCAATGTAAGAGCAGACTGATGAATCACATAACCTAGGACATTTAGTTCTGACATCAAAAGCACAATTCACATAAAGAAAAATGGGTAAATTTGATCTCACCAAAATTAAAAACTTTGCTTGTGAAAATCCACATGAAAATGATGAAAAGATAAGCTATAGATTGAGAAAATGTTTGCAAACCACATATCTGACAAAGATGATGTAACAGAATATATTTTAAAACTCTCAAAGTTGAACATTAAATAAAACTATTAGATTAACAATTGGTAGAAGATATGAACAAACATTTCTCTAAAGAGCATATGTAGAATACAAATAAGTATATTCAAAGATGTTTCATATCATTAACAACTAGAAAATGCAAAATAAAACCACAGTAAGATATCTCTATACACTTGTCAGAACTAACACAAAAAATGGTGATAATATCAAATATTGTCAAAGACACAAAGAAACAGAATCATTTACATATTGCTGGCAGAAATGTAAAATGGTATAATCACTCTGAAAAGAAATTTAAGTGAGGTCAATTCTAGATACCAATTTGGCAGGATTAAAAGAAACCTAGAGAGCTGGTAAGGTTTATTTCAAAATATGTCTGTGAAGATGTTTCCAGGGGAGACTGGCATATGAATCCATGGACTGAGTGGGGAGAGTCACACTCTGTATGGACAGGTACCTTCCAATTGACTGGGGCCCCAGGTATAACAAAAGGGCAGAGGAAAGGAGAATTTGCTTTTTCAGATGTCCTTCAACAGATGGAGAATTAAATAAACAGTCATAACAGAATGCTACACAATAAAAAGAAATAAGTGATTGGAGTACTAATAAACTCAACTTGAATGATTAGCCAGTGGAAAAGGCCAATAATAAAAGGTTACAGTCTGTATACTTATATTTATACAGCATTTTTGAAGATGAGAGAATTTCAGAAATGGAGAAAAGATTAATGGTTGACAAGGGTTAGGAAATGAGCAATTATGAGGAAGGTGGGCCAGGCACTGTGGCACACACCTGTAATTCCAGCTGTTTGGGAGACTGAAGCAGAAGGATCACAAGTTCAAAGTCAACCTCAGCAAAAGTGAGGTGCTAAGCAACTCAGTGAAACCCTGTCTCTAAACAAAATACAAAATAAGGCTGGGGATGTGGCTGAGTGGTCAAGTGCACCTGAGTTCAATCCCCATTACTGTCCCCACCAAAAAAACAGGAAGGTGAAAGTGTAAATAAAAGGGCAAGGTGCAGGATCCTTGTGTTGTGGAAATCATTCAGTATCTTGACTGTGGTGATAAATATGTGACTATACCAAAGATAAAGCTGTATACAATTTAAAACACACACACAAATGATTACAAGAAAAACTGAGGAAATCTGAGTAAGATTAATGGATTGTATCATTGTCAGTATCCTGGTTATAATATCACAAGGTGATTTCATAAAATGTTACCATTGGAAAAAACTGTGCTACATGCTTGAGGAATCTATCATTATATCTTTAAATTTAATGCAAATCTACATTTATATCAATAAAATTTTCAATTACAAAAGTGTAGTAGTAGTGTTTATGAGCACGTGCACTATAGTCAGATCAGTGGAGATGAACCCTGGTCTTACTAGTTCTATTATTTTGACCTTCAATTTCTCTATTGGTAAATTGGTCAGTAACAATAGAACTAACCTGTGGAGAGTAGTGATTTGAATCTTGGTCTTTCTAACTCTCTGGTGGCTGTGTTTGTGCTGGGAACTGCCTGTGAAAAAGCTCAGGTCAAGGTAGCTCAGTTGCTGTGGTAACACCAGCTGGAGGAAGCTCAGTGCAAGGCTCAGAGTTATCAGTCAGTCCTACATCCTTCAGATTACCAGTTTTGCTAAAACTTTCCTGCAAATAACTTTTTGATGATGAAACCTATATAATAAATACACTGAGCTAGCGCTGGGTCACTGCTTCTCCATCAGAGAGCAGTGTCCCACCTGGTCCCACCTTTTTCTCTATGTGTGTGTCTGTCTTTTCTTCATCCCCCATCACTCCTCATGAGGTTTCTGAATTAATCGCCACGACTGAGACTAGAGATGAGAGGGCCGCAGCACTAACCTCACAAAATTGTTGAATAATCAAATAATTCACACTGAGCTCAGCATATGAGATGGTGTATAGTAAATACTAAGTAAAAAGTTCTAATTCTACTATGTTTATTTGTCTTTACCATTATGTTATCTGTGATGTAGAAATGCTGCAACAGTTTGAACTTAAAATAAAACTTTAGGTCATGTCTACTTGCCATTTGATTGCAGAAAATCTCTTTTGAGGTACAATGTTACTGAATATTGAAGGTCTTACTGAATAGCATTCCTGCCTGCTAACTTGCACAATGTCCCATTTTTTGTGTTTCAGAATTAGCCTCTATGGAGAGATTTTGAAAACTTTATAGGAAATAGACTGTAGAAAATCAGTACCCACCCACCCATCCCAAATCCCTTAAAGCCACACTAATCACCCTTCACTTTAAATGATCAATCGTCAGTTGTGCTGCTTTCTACAATTTCAGAATTTAATAAGAAGCAGTTATTTTTACTTCTGCCACTAATCCATCATCTGTTTTATTCATAATTTAATTTTAAAACATACTTTTGCTATTGGTGTATAGTGTTACATGTCTTTAAGTCATATTTCATCTATTTGATTTCCTAGAAAATGTCATTTTAAAAATGTTTCCAGTAAATTAGGTTGTACAAAAAACTCATTACTCCTTTATGATCTCATGTCTCTATCAAAAATATTTCTGAGTATAATGAAATATGGAGAAATTATGTTTTACTGCTATGCAAAATGGAATATGAGACAACTGACTTTGATATTATGGTTGGAATTTAGAGGGGTGTGTTGTTTGTAGACTACAAAAACAAAACAATGCAATGCTGATGCTGCTTAATAATCTACAAAATTGAAGATATAAGTAGGAATGTGACCGTCACCGCTATGGAGACATCACCACCAGTCATGTACTGCAAAGCACCAGCCTCTGCCTCCCTAGACTATATGGAGGACTACAAGGAGGACTGTTTCAAATCTAAGAAAATCTTTTTCATGGCCACAGTATCACATAAATGTACTTACAACATGGGGAAAAGTAGAGAAAAAATGTTAAAGATTAAAAGTTTTTTCAGTCCCCTAAAACTACTTAACAGATAATGTTTCAAAATTAAATTTAAAATAAGTAGACAAAATATCCTAATTATTTCCCTTCTTTTCTCTCATTTTACTTAGCCCCTCTCTCCCATTTTATTTAGTCCCAGACCATTTTATAACCACTTCTTAAACAAGCCTTGATAAAGGAAATGGTATTTAAACAACAAATGGCTACCTCATGCAAAATATTAGATCAAAGAAATTATCTTTACCAATTCTTGCTCATCTGAAATTGTGTATAAAATAAAATTTGACCTTAACATTAATGGAAATGAAACATTTCCAGGAATTCAATCTGTAAAGACAAAAATTACCTATTTCCAATGACCTATATTGAAACTTAAAAATAACTTTGCAGTGTTGTAATTTTAAGTTAGATTGTTTGAATTTCTTCAAAAAATAGAGCAATTGATTTTCCATAAACTATACATATTTTTTATGAGAAAGACTTGTGACTGGGTGAAACAGGTAAGTGAGAGGAGACTCAGAGGGTATTTGCAGAAGAAAAGAGATCTGGAAATAGTGTTGTCGATCAAGAACAGCTCCCTTCTGCCAGAAAGTGAGAGTCACAGGAATCGACTGTCCCATAAATCACTTTTCTATCAAGACATCTGAATCACAGCCATGGTCATATCCCCTGCCCTCTCCTCTAAAGGCCCCCGTGCTAATATTTCAGTATCTCACACTCCTCATGTACCTCAAGAACCAGCTAGAGATCTACAGTTAATTTCCTAACTTTCATTTTCTTACTAATCTCTACTTTTGCTAATCCAATTCAGAACCCCTTCTGCCCCTCTAAGTCCATTATGGCTACTATTCCAATTGCCATAGACTAGGTGGCTTAAACAGCAGACATACATTTCTGAGTTCTGGAGGCTGAGAAGTCCCAGGTTCAGATACCAGTTTGGTTGAATTCTAGTGAGGACTAACTGGTATACAGACAGTCATCTTATCATGTTACCCTCACATTGTAGAAAGCAGAGAAAGGAAATATCTCTCATGTCTCCTCTTATAAGGGCACCATCTGATCATGATGAGTACCATCCTCGTGAATCTCCTAAAGTCTTCACCTCAATACTTTGAGGATATGGATTTTGGGAGAACATAAACATTCAGTCCATGGGAGCCTCCCAAACCCCCACTCTAGTTCTTTAAAGTCTGTGTGCTAAGTACCCTCCTTTAACTGACGCAACCCCTTCGCAGATTGTTCCTTTCCCTGTGATGAAAATTTAAACTGAGTGCATCCTGCTAGCAATAAATCATCTTGCGAGCCTCTGAGCTGGAGGTGGTGGTTGTGATTTCCTTACAGTCTCAAATGAATACTACATAAACTTGAAAGAACCAAACGAGATAATCAAAAGTTAATGTCTTTGCATTGTCCTATAGGATCACTTAAAATGACTGAAAAAGTTTAAATATAAAACTAAATTATGAAATTTTCATCTCAAGAAAATACCTTTGGCTTTAATGGCTTTTTGAAATTTTTCTGATATCTTCATAATTTTTCAAATGGGGAATGTTTGCTTTCACAGTTTAAAAGTTCAGATAGACTAACTGGCTTGTAAAAATACAGTGGAAAGCTTGCATTAAAATTAATTCAGATAGTTAACCCCAGTTGGTATTTTCTAAAATAAGAGCAAATTGTTTATATTTTTATTTTTATTTTTCTATTATTACTATTATTTGGAGGTAAGGAAGCAGGATGGAGACAAAAAGAAAGGAGAGGAAGCACTCATTCCTTCTTGAAATTCATATTTCTTTCTGGGATCATATTCCCCTTTCTGAAGTACCTCTTTTAATTGTCCATTCATGAAGGGTGGTTAGTAGTACACTACCTTGGTTTCTGAGGACATTATGTTCTTGAAACAGACTAGTATTTGCTTCCCATCAACCTTTCACTTCAAAGTTTCGACACTCATTGATAAGCCATTACTGAAACTATTGTGTAATAAGAATTTGCAAAATAGTACATTTCTAATTTTTTATGGTACTGGGGACTGAACCCAGGGTTTCATGAATACTAGCAAGTGCACTACCACTGAGCTTCATCCCCAACCATTTTTTAAAATTTGTTCTGTTTGTATACACATGACAGTAGACTGTATTTTGATATATTATACATACAAGGAATGCAACTTAGGATCCCATTAAGGTTGTACATGATGTGAAGTTTCACCGATAGTGTATTCATAGATGAACATAGGAAAGTTATGTCTAATTCATTCTACTGTCTTCCCTATTCTCATTCCCACTCCCTTCCCTTATGCCCCGTTGTCTAATCCAATGAAATTCTATTCTTAACCCCTCCCCCTTACTGTGTGATAGCATCCCCATCAGAGAGAACATTCAGCATTATGTTGTTTGAGATTGGCTTATTTCACTTAGCATGATAGTCTCCAGTCCATCCATTTGCCAGAAAATGCCAGAATTTCATTAGTTTCTATGGCAGACTAATATTCCATTGTGTATATATACCATATTTTCTTTATCATTTCATCTGTTGTGGGGCACCTGGGTTGATTCCATAACTTAGATATTGTGAATTGAGCTGCTATAAACATCAGTGTGACTGCATCACTACATTTGTGTTTCTTCTTCTGTGAAATGCCTGTTTAGTTTCTTTGCCCATTGATTTGGTTATTTGTGTTTTGTTGTTTTTTGAGTTCTTTGTATATCCCAGAGATTAATGTTCTATCAGGTGAGATAGCAAAGATTTTTCTCCCATTTGTAGGCACTCTTTTCACATTCTTGTGAAGAAGCTTTTTAGCTTAATACCATCCCATTTTTTTATCTTGATTTTACTTCTTGCACTTCAGAAGTCATGTTGAGGAAATCAGTTCCATTTTTCCCAACACCATTTGTTGAATAGGCTATCTTTTCTCCAATGTATGTTTTTGGCGCCTTTGTCAATTATGAGATAACTGTTTATATTGGTTTGTCTCTGTCTTTTATTCTGTAACATTGGTCTATGTGTCTGTTTTGGTGCCAATTTCATGCTGTTTTTATACTCTAGCTATTGTAGTATAGTTTGAGGTCTGGTATTGTGATGTGTCCTGCTTCACTTTTCTTGCAAAGGATTGCTTTAGCTATTCTAGGTCTCTAATTTTTTTCAAATGAATTTCATGACTGCTTTTTTCCAGTTCTATGGAGATTGTCACTGTGATTTTAATAGGAATTGCATTCAATTTGTATAATGATTTTGGTAGTATGGCCATTTTGACAATATTAATTCTGCCTATCCAAGAACATGGGAGTTTTTTCCATCTTCTAAGGTCCTCTTCAATTTCTTTATTTAGTGTTCTGTAGTTTTCATTGTAGATGTCTTTCATCTCTTTCATTGGATCATTTCCCAAGTATATATTTTTTGAGGCTATTGTGAATGGGGGAGTTTTCTTAATTTCTCTTTTAGGGGATTCATTACTGATATACAGGAATGCCTTTGATTTATGGATATTGATTTTATATCCTGCTACTTTGCTGAATTCATTTATGAGTTTTACAATTTTTCTGGTGGAATTTTTTTGATCTTTAAATATAGAATCATGTCATCGGCAAGCAATGATAATTTGAGTTCTTCTTAACCTATTTGTATACCTTTAATTTCTTTCCTCTAATTGTTCTGGCTAGAGTTTCAAGGCAAATGTTGAATAAAAGTGATGAAAGAGACATCTTTGTCTTGTTCCAGTTTTTAGAGGGAAAGCTTTCAATTTTTCTCCATTTAGAATTATATTGGCCGTGGGTTTAGCATATATAACTTTTACAATATTGAGATATGCTCCTACCATCCCTAGTTTTTCTAGTGTTTTGAACATGAAGGGGTGCTGTATTTTGTCAAATGCTTTTTCTGCATCTGTTGAGATGATCATATGATCTTATTTTTAAGTCCATGGATACATGTATTATTTCCATATGTTGAACCAACCCTCCACCCTAGGGTTTAACACCACTTGATCACAGTACGCTATCTTTTTAATATGTTTTTTATGCAGTTTGCCAGAATTTTATTGAGAATTTTTGCATTTATGTTCATCAGGGATATTGGTCTGAAGTTTTCTTTCCTTGATATGTCTTTGTCTGGTTTTGGTATCAGGGTGAATTTAGCTTCATAGGATGAGTTTGAATTTTCTATTTCATGGAATAATTTGAGAAATATTGCTGTTAATTCTTCTTTGAAGGCTTTGTAGAACTCAGCTGACAATCCATCTGGTCCTGGACTTTTCTTAATTGATAGGCTTTTGATGGTGATTTCTATTTCATTACTTGAAATTGTTCTGTTTAAATCATGTATGACTTCCTGATTCAGTTTAGTAGGTCATATGTCTCTAGAAATTTATGTCTTCAATATTTTCTATTTTATTGCAGTATAAATTTTCAAAAAGTTTCTGATTATCTTCTGTATTTCAGTTGTGTCCATTGTGATATTTTCTTTTTTCATTTCATATTTTAGTAATTTGGGTTTTCTCTTTTTCTCTTCATTACTGTGGCTAGGATTCTATCAATTTTATTGATTTTTTTCAAAGAACCAACTTTTGGTTTTGTCAATTTTTTGAGTTGTTTCTTTTGTTTCAATTTCATTGATTTCAGCTCTGATTTTAATTATTTCCTGTCTTCTACTGTTTTTGGTGTTGATTTGCTCTTCTTTTTCTAGGGCTTTGAAAGGTAATGTTATGTCATTTATTTGTTGACTTTTTATTCCTTTAATAAATGAGCTCAATGCAATAAATTTCCCTTTTTGTACTGCCTTCACAGTGTTCCAGATATTTTGATATGTTGTATCAGTATTCTCATTTACTTCTAAGTATTTTTTTATTTCATTCTTGATTTCTTTTACACTATCTTTTCATCATTCAGTAGTGTATTATTTAGTCTTCATGTGTTAGAGTAGCTTCTATTTTTATCATTGATTTCTAATTTCAGTCCATTATTATCTGATAGAATGCAAGGTATCATTCCCATTTTTTGTATTTAATAAGAGTTGCCTTATGGTATAGCATATGGTCCTTTTTAGAGAATGATCCTTGTGCTGCTGAGAAAAAGTTTATTTGCATGTTGATGGATGAAATATTCTTTCTCTCTCTTTATGTTAATTCTAAATTATTGATTGTATCATTTAATTCTAGTTTGTTTAGTTTTTGTTTGGAAATCTATCCAGTAGTGAGAGAGGTGTGTTAAAGCCTCCCAGTATTATTGTGTTGTGGTCCATTTGATTCTTGAAATTGAGAAGGGTTTGTTTGATGTATATTGATGCTCCATTGTTTGTGGCATAAATATTTACAATCATGATGTCTTGCTGATGTGTAATTAACTTCAGTAGAATGAAATATCCTTCTTTGTCCCTTCTGATTAACTTTGACTTGAAGTCTACTTTATCTGATATGAGGATGGAACCCCCTGTTTGTTCACATAATCCATATGAGTGATATGTTTTTTCCCATCCTTTCACCTTCAGTCTGTGAATGTCTTTACCTTTGAGGTCTCTTGGAGACAGCATATTGTTGGGTCTTGTTTTTCAATCCAATCTGCCAGTCTATTTCTTTTGATTGATGAGTTTAAGCCATTAACAATCAGGGTTATTATTGAGATATGATTTGTATTCCTGGTCATTTTTGTTTATTTCTGGCTTTTAATTTGATTTAGTTTCTCCTTTGTTTGACTATTCCTTTAGTGTAGTTTCTCCCTTTGCTAGTTTTCATTTTCTTTCACTTCATCATCATGGAATATTTTGTTGAGAATGTTCTGTATTGCAGACTTTCTGTGAATTCTTTTAGCTTTGGCTTATCATGGAAGGTTTTTATTTTATCTTCAAATCTGAAACTTAATTTTATTGGATATAAAATTATTGATTGACATCCATTTTCTTTCAGAGTTTGAAATATGTTGTTCCATGCTTTGAGGGTCTGGGTTGAAAAATCAGTTGAGATTCAAATTGGTTTCTCCAACATATAATCTGCTTTTTTTCTCTTATTGCCTTTCTGATCTTATCCTTATTCTGTATTTTAGTCATTCTCATTCTAATGTGACTTGGTGTGGGTTTGCTAAAATTTTGTATATCTGATCCCGAAAGCCTCTTGTATTTGATTTTCCATTTCATTCTTTAGGTTTGGGAAATTTTATGATATCATGCCATTGAAAAGATTGTGCATTCCTTTGGTTTGTACCTCTGCTCCTTCATCTATCCTGATAACTCTTAAATTTGGTCTTTTCATGTTATCCCATAATTCTTGGAAGTTCTGTTCATGGATTCTTACTGTCTTATCTGAATGGTCAATTTTATTTTCAATATTAAATATTTTGCCTTCATTGCCTGCAGTTCTATCTTCCAATGGTCTAGTCTGTTGGTGATGCTTTCCAGTGAATTTATAATTTGGTTTATTGAGTCCTTCATTTTGGAGATTTCTGTTTGATTTTTTTTTTTTACAATCTCTAACTCTTTATTGAGGTGATCTTTCGCCCCTGTGTTTTCTCTTTGATTTCACTTTTTGTACTATCCACTTTACAGATCACTTTAACTATGTACATTTTAAACTCCTTCTTGGACATTTCTTCTACTGTGTTTTCAGTGGATTCTCTTATTGGGGCATCTTGGATTGTTTGTGGAACTTTGTTCCCTTGTTTTTGCATGTTGCTTGCATGTTTTCTCTTCTAGTTGTATGGATCCAAGCCAGTACAAATTCTACCCTGTAGACCTACCCTGTAGTCCCTGAAGATTTCCAGTATCATACCTTTAAAATGGAGACTGATAGCAGCACCCAGTGTAAACAAAATATAACCTTAAATCTAATACCTCCCACCAAGGTGTCTACTGCTTTCTTGCTATAAACAGAAATGATGTGCTCAATCACTGTTCACAATATAAACAGAAAACTTTCCAAAACAGCTTACAATTTCAAATGGTGGACAAAGACAGAACAGAAATAGTGTACGATGTGATGTTCACAAGGAAGAAAGAGAGAAGCTAGAAGTAAAAATTCACAGGAAGAGGAGAAAAGGAACCAACAGAGATTGGCTGTTAGGTGGAGAAAAGGTAGAAAGGGAATCGAGGAAAACAGACTAGTGAGAGGAAGAATACATATAAAGAGAAAAAAATTAAAATATAAGAATATACAACAGAACTGCAAAACACTATGCATATTTCACCATACGCAACAAACTGATGCTCCAAATATGGTGGAGAGAGATGTTGGAGGAGAAAAAATTAAAATAAAGCTTGATGGAAAATTGAACAACTATCACTGTTGGCCCAGTGAGTCCCACAAGACTACCTGGCCCAGACTGGCCCTGGCAGACCCAGTCACTATCCCACCAATCTGACCTTCATATATCCCAGATTTGGCCATATTGCAGTCCCAAGATCTCAACACCACTGGAATTTGGAGAGACGTCACCAGGGATGAGCAATCCTGAGAAATAGCAACTAGATAACAGACACCAGGACTCCTAGGAGGAAGACCCCAAGCATAGCCAAACCCACAGGCCCCCCAACATAGAACATCCAGGTCCTGGTCAGTATCCCCAGACAGGGGTGGCTGTTCTCCAAGATGGTGGTGGCAGCAAACCTGCTGGCACCCAAATCCCCCAGACCCTGACAGGTGTCTCTTGACGGATGCAGCCAAACCTGCAGTCCCCCTGGCAGTGGACCTTTGGACAGTGGTGGAAGTGGTAGTGGTGGGGGTCAGTGGCAGCAGGCAGAGGGTTTGTGGCAGCTGCAGTGGGTCAGTGGCGTTGGTAGCAGGTGGGGCTCGGTAGCAGTGGTGTTGGCTATGGCTGCAGCAGCAGCAGCAGCAACACCCAGAGAGGAGACCTCCAGGCGATCTCCAGGCAGTGACAGCAGTGTTGGTGGTAGTGATGTGGGCAGCTGCAGCCATGTAGATGGCAGCTGTTCCTGGAGAAAAGACTCCCTGTACTTGCAGTAGCAGCATGAAGGGCAGATACACCCCAAGAGAAGATCTCCAGACAGTTGCAACAGTGTCTGTGGCAATAGCGTCTGTAGCAGTAGCCATCATTGGAACTTTAATAAGAATTGCATTAAATCTGCATAGGATGGCCATTTTGATAATATTAATTCTGTCTATTCATGAGCATGGGAATCTTTCCATCTTCTCAGGTCCTTAATTTCTTTCTTTAGTGTTCTGTAGTCTTCATTGTAGAGGTCTTTCACCTCTTTTGTTAGATTGATTCCCAAGTTTTGGGGTTTTTGTTTGTTTTCAAGGCTATTATGAATGGGATAGTTTTTCTAATTTCTCTTTAAGCTACTCTGTCATTGGTGTATTGGAATGCAATGGAATGCAATTGATTTATGAATGTTAATTTTTTATCCTGCTACTTTACTGAATGCATTTTTGAGTTCTAGAAATTTTCTGGTGGTGTTTTTTGGGTCTTCTAAATATAGAATTATGTCATTGGCAAATAGGGATAGTTTGAGTTCTTCTATTCCTATTCATATCCCTGTAATTTCTTTCTTTTGTCTATTGCTCTGGCTAGAGTTTTAAGGACTATGTTGAGTAGAAGTCATACCCAACCATTTTTAAATTTTATTTTGAGACAAGAGCTCACTAAATTGCCAAGCCTGTATTTTGAATCAGATGTGTATTGAGATTACACTGGCGAAAATAGACATTATCTAAGTATTTATTTCTTCATTATTTAGCAGAATAAATTTTCTACATATATGTATATGTTTATATACATTATAAATATACTTATTGTATGCACACATATAATTTATTTCATTTATTTATAGTCTAGTTTCCTGAAATATCACTTTTCAAAGTAAAGACAGAATAATAAAAGCAACCTCAGTTGAAGACAGAAGAGATGGTAACTTCAGAGACAATTTTATGTTTGCTACTGGTGTTTCTCTGTTTTATCATTAATAGTCCTTTTGATTTTTTTATATATTGAATTAGGATTTTCTTATCCACTAACAAAATGAGTATGAAATGAGTCTAAAACCTATGCTCCATTGTGTCTCAAAAACAACAAAAAAAAATATTTTTAAAGACAGCTAATGGTTATTTTTCTTGGCTGAACAACTCCAGAGTTTGTGGGAAAGGTCATCTTTTCTTGTATGAACAAATAAGGAATTAGTGAAAATGTTCTTCCTTATTCATTTTATTTCCTAGAGAACTTGGAAATGTACCCTATTACTAGACTGGGTTCTATTCAAGAAATTATAGTTAGATTTGAAATTGTTACTTCTTCTTGGGATAAATTTGCCCCATATAACCTAAAAACAATATTCATAAATTATTAATACAGATTTGTTTATAATGATAGATTACAGGAATGATTAATAATAATTCCTATAAATAATAACACTTAGAATGGTTAACAGAGTTATAGAGTTTTTTTCATATTTCCTAACCATAGTCTCATAGTGTCACTGCTTATGAGTCAAAGAAAATACCATGTATAATCTGAAAGCTATAGTGTTCCATAAGGTCCAGATTATTTTAGGTCATATATATCCAACCTGCTTCAGAGAGATCAGAAGTAATCTTCAAGGATCCAAAGGAACTGGAAAGGAATTGGCTGATTCAGATCAGCCCTAGAAGGGGAACGTAAATGGTAATTAGAGGAAAATTTATTATTCTCCCCAGGCACATGGAGGAGAGAAAGCTACCAACCACAGTTAGAAACATTATCTAAGAAACTCTGCGGTATCTTTAGTTCACCAGAGAATGTGCACACATTTCTTTTTCATGAGTAGTAAATGTAAAATTTTATAGTAGAACATTCTGAACTGAAGTGAGTTATATATTTCCAGAAGGAGGGGCTGGCATGCATGTGAGAAAAACATTCCAACTGTCCATTGCATATTTATTAGTTAAATGGTTGGAGCTTTGTTTCCCCAAGAGAATTATGAATCCTACTGAAAACTGTGCTTTGGTGAGATAGTTTCTAGAAGATGCCCCTTCTTTTTGTAAATTACAGAACATTCCACCTTTAATGGACCTCATCTTTTCTTTGATTCACAATTATACCTAATATAGATTTGCCTAACATACTAATTCAGTCTTCTTTTTACTTTTAATTGATGTATATGGTTTTATATTTTTTTAATTTCCATTTTTTAACTTTTTAATTTATTGGTCATTTTATATTTTAATGCATTCAAAGATATTCAATATCTTTACATTTAAGACCTATGGATGCAATATCCACTCCAGAGAAAACTTCTCTGCCCCAAGTTTATAAAAAATACACATTGATGCTTATTTTTAATACTCTTTATCTTTAGTTTTGACTTCTTTTTGTTTCCTCTATCCAAAACTGCTTTAGGTTTGAGGGAATTTTGTTCATTCAAAGCAAGCATTATTGGCATTATTGTTTCCTCCCCACTGAGGCCATCTATGAATAATATTTCCCAAATTTTGCAACAACTGTCATATGTAAGAAAATGTCTTGAAGACAAGGAGAGGAAAATGGCCAATGTACTAGAGCTCAGAACTACTGATAGAAGAAACATTCATATTTACTGTGTTCATTAAACAAATTCAACCAACTTTCTTTAAAATTATTTGAAAATCCATATACAGAGAAGTAAACATATCACAAATATATTGCTAAAGATATTTTTACAAAGTGAACACACCCTGATAACCAGGTGTGCTCAGTCCAGGAAATAAAATATTATTGGAACCCTCAGAGAATCCCTGATGCTTTCTCCTAGCCAATAAATTGCAAAAAATAAGCATTATTGCCTTACTCCCATTTTACTCCTGCCTATTTAAAAGAAATTAATGTAAATAGAATCATTACTATGCACTCCTTTGTATTTCTCTCCCTTTGCTCAATATTCTGTTTTAAAATTTATCCATGTTGTTTCATGTAATGATAGTTTATTCTAACTGAATATTATTCCATCATTAAATATATCACAATTCAGTATTCTGTTGATAGAAATCTGAATAATTTTTAGTTTGGGGTTATTACAAATAATATTGCTATGAATATATTTATATATGCTTTGGGTGGACATATGTTTGTAGAAAAGTTACTGGCTCATATGGTATAAATCTATTCATCATAAATGAATACCACAAGATAGTGTTCAAGAGTGGTTGTACAAAGCGGTTGTTCTGCATCTCATGGCTGATAAATTCTTGCTTGATCTGAAACGACAGACATGATAACAAATACAAGGCAAAACTATAAATATATAATCACCTGAAAGCACTTAAGAAAAAACAAAAGCAGGTAGATTTTGGAAGGAAGTAGATACTTAGTAGGGAATGAAGACAAATGAGCAAATAAGTTGTATTTCAGTCTAAGGACAGGCCGAAATTAATACTGTACAGAGTGCCTAAAACTGATGCAAATTCTGTAATATTTTAACCCAATAAAAACCGGAAACATACTTTGGTACAAAAACAGCTACTAGAAAGTTAGGGGAGATCTCCCCAGTCACTGGCTGATCCATGGCGAAACAGGATATTCTTCAAGATCCCTTATTAAAAATAACAGAAGTTTGAACTTGTAGCTTGAGTGAAACTAAGTATATTGCCAACTAAATAAATAAACTAAATAAAACAAAAATAATTCTTTGGAAGATTGTAACAAAATCTGACATTGCTACAATTTACGATATCCAAAATGCAACCCAAAGTTATTCAACACACAAAAAAGCAGGAAAATGTAACAAATTCTGAAGAGAAAGAGGGTCAACAAAGATCAACCTAAAGAGAGCCATGTGTGGAAACAAGCAGATTTCAAAGTAGTTATTAAAACTTTTTTCAATGATACAAAGAAAAATATACCCAAAATAAATTAAAAGATGAGAAATTTCAACAGAGAAATAGTAACTATGAAAAATGTAAATTATGGTAAACACAAAAAAAATATTTGAAATAAATAGGTGATATTAATGACATAATGGAGATGGCAAAATTACTAGGACTGGGAACATAGCTTAATGGAGGAGAGCTTGTCTGCCATGTGCCAGACGCTGGATTCAAGTTCCAAAACTGAAGAAAAATAGAGAGACACAGAGAGAGAGAGAGAGAGAGAGAGAGAGATTGATTAACGATAAATCAACAGAAACTGTTAAAAATAAAGAAGTTAGAGTAAAAATATTGAAAAACACTGAATAGATTCTCAGACTTGTGGGACTGTATCAAAAAGCCTATCATATGATGTTGGAGACTGTTATGCTAAGTGAGATCAGCCAATCCCAAAAATCCAAAGGCTGAATGGTCTCTCTGATAAATAAATGATGATGCATAATGCGGGGGGCGGGGGGGAAGGGTGGCAAGAATGGAGGAAGGATAGATAGCATAGAGGGAAGGGAGGGGGGGGGTGGGGGTGGGGGGTAAGAATAGTAACAGAATGTGTGACAGATACCATTGCCCTGTGTACATGTGTGAATGCACAGATGGTGTGACTCTACTTTGTGTACAACCAGAGAAACAATAGCTGTACTCCATTTGTGTTCAATGAATCAATAAGTAAATAAAAAAAGCCTATCATATATTTAACTGTAATCTGATAAGAAATACTGTGCATTTAAAAAAGCCTTTCTATAAACGAAATAATGTCCCAAAACCAAAGATTATAAGAAAACTTGAAGGTAATTAAATAAATGATGCATTACATAAAGGGGAACAATGACTCAAATAACAAGTAACTTCTCATTACAAGTTAATAAAACATCTTTAAAATCAGAGAGAAAAATCCTGCAACCCACAATTTGTATCCAATAAAATATTCTTTGGGAATGAAGGAAAAATTAACATTTGCAGATAAAGCAAAACCAATCAATATTTACCAAAAGAACTGGTCTATAAAAATGGCTAAAATAAATGCAGAATAAATGGAAAAATAAAAACAAATTTTACCAAATGGAAACTCATGACTTTAAAAAGAAATAAAGAGCACTAACAAAGATAAATATCCAAGTATAGAAACTTCTCTTTTAAATTTCCTTAAAATATGGAGAAATATTTATAGTGAA
>JAJEJO010053634.1:77031-115795 GCA_020662805.1 Glaucomys volans
ACAAAGTTCTCCTTGACAGAAAAAAGTCAATTCCATAGTGAATCCAAGCAAACTTGTTGAATGAATAAATATTTCTTCTAGTAGGAATATTTGCTATTCTTTTGAAACATCACAGAGCAAAAAAGATGCTTATTTAACACAATAGAAACACTCTAATCTGGTGGAATTTCAGTACTGAAATGGATAGTCAGTTGGTCATTCTGGTGGGAATGTGGTCCAGATACACTCCCGGTTTACCTAGTATATCTCCAGTCGTATTCTGTAAATGCCTACATACACACACTGACCTTCAGAATGCCCAAGAATAAAATTTCCAAAATGCATTTTTTCTTCTTCTAAAATGTAAACAATATTTAAGATTTTTAATATGCTACATGTACTAAATAAAAAATACTAAATTTTTAATCTGTTTTTCTTCCTAGATCACACAATTTTTAAACCAGAGGTTATCATAAAATAAAACTTTGTATATTGATTTATTCAAGATGAACATAAAGCCCTTTACCTTAGAGGAATCCATTTCTACACATGAGAAGTTTCTGAATTCTTATATAACAATATTTTCAAAAATCAATAAATAGACAAAAATTTAAAATATCACACATTTTTCATTCATTTTACCAATAATTTGAAACTTGCAATGACTTGACATGATTTTTCAACCTCATGATGGTGTGAAAGCAATACTGATTCAACAGAAATGCTTCAAATTTTAAATTTGGATCTTTTCTCAGTCTAGCGACATAGTAAGATACCCTCTCATGGTGCAGGACAGGGATAGCTTACCACAGCTCCTGTCAGCTGAGCAATAACAAAGTTAAACAAATGATAATCTATAGAGTACGAGCACGTGTGGGTAAGTTATGATGTTCTGTAGGATAGGTGTATTAAATGCATTTCAACTTATATTTTCAACTTCCATGCTTATCAAAACCTAACCCCATCATATGTTGACAAGCATCTTGTAAAATATTTGTCTTTCTACACTTGACAAAATTAGATGCTATGTTATGAAGTCTGTGTGAGAAAAGGCAGAAGCAATGGAAAACTAAAGATTCAGAAATTAATTTGTATAAAGTCAGTAACCAGGATAGAAAATAGTCCCAAGCTAAGGTATATTGTATCAGAAATAATCAAACTTTAACTTTTTTAATAATAAGGTCAAGGAATCAATAAGGTCAATCACTGTCTACTTCTGATATGGCTAAAGCAGGAAATCAAGCAAAATTTAACCATAAAATTGAAGCTCCACTCAAAATTTTGACTAAATTAATACAGAAAGGACAATTTCCTTTTGGTCTTTGCTGCTCTTTGTCTAATAGTAGTAGATGATATAGTGCCTTTAGAACATTAAAGCATTCGTTTTTTAGGCTAGGCTAGACTTTTAATTATGTAGCTACTAGACACATCAGGTTATGTAAATTTAAATTTAAATGAATTCAGAAGAAATAAAATTTAGTATGTAGTTCTTCCATCACAGTAGCAATGTTGTTTTAATGCTCATTAACCACTATGACAGTAGTTATGATATTAGACAGCATGTTTTAGAATATCTCCATCATCACATGAATTTCTTTTCAACAGCACTGCCTTAAAACGCAAGTTTCAACAGTGTTGAACTAAGAAAACTAAACTACATATTTCCCTTCTCTCTGTGACTGAAATTTTCCACATTGCTTTCTTTAGTAGAAATACTTATTGGGTACCTTTTATGTACAAGGTGCTATTTCAAACATGACTCATAGTACAGTGAAAAGAATTCTCTGCCATTATAGCTTTATCCTTCCAGAGGGAAGAAACAATACAGAAACATTAAAACAACTACATTAGAAAAAGATTTGTCCTTGAGCACTATATAGTAAGTAGGATAAGACAATGCAATGGAGAGTGACCAGGGAAAGCACAGGGTTGGGTGGCAGGACATGCCTTCTAATATTGAAAGTTGGGAGGAATCTCTTCAGGGGTTACATTCAGAATGAGTCCTCAGTAATAAAACAAGCCACTGTGCAAAGGTCTCCTGAAAGAAGGAAGAGCTTTTGAAAATGCTATCAGGCCCCAGCAGTCCTGGCCCATTCTAAATTGCCTGTGGGCTCATATGGTTAAAGGGTAAGGAAAAAGAATAGAACAGAATGGAGTGAAAAATAAGCAGAGCCAGCTCACCCAGGGTCTCATAGGATATTGTAAGACTGTTATAAAAAATAGAAGTATAGTAAAAAGCCATTGAAATATTTCCAGCAGGGCCATGATGAAATTGGTTAAAGCCTAGAGACATCCAGACATAAATTCCTTAAACAACATAACTGTTAAATTATTTTTCAGGAAATGCCTCCACAAACTACTGCAAGGTGACTTGAAACTAGCTTTTCAAGACTAGACATTGCAGAAGAAGCAAACTTCTCCAATCAATGACCTTTTGACATCACAGTCTCAAATATCCAATGCAGACTATGGCGATCTATCTTCCCCAAACAAAAACATGCAAACTCTAAAAAGATAATGATAATTATCTGTGTCTATGCAAAGAACCCTAAAATTTCCCCTTCTTATCATCAGATCAATAAGAATTTTCTCCCCTCCCCCTTTCTATAAATTCATTCCAATACCAAGGGATCAGGGAAGTCAGATCCTGACCTTCTTCCAATAAAGTTCCTTCTTCATGCAAAAATCAGTACTCTAGTATCGATTTCTATGCACATTGGACAGTAAGCTCTTCCTTAGTGTCAATGATATGATTTAAATGATGGCTCTCAGAGTTATATGTGAATTTTATCCTTTCACTAACAGACATGGGTTAATTCTTTATTCAGATATCAGCTTGTTTTATTTCTAAAACTGTTATAAAGACCTAGCCATCCAGCTAGTCCTCTAATGGTCAACCCTGATAGGAGTTTCATATTGTTCCTTGTATCCCCCAGAACCACAGAAATATCTTTAGAAGTACAAGCTAGGTGTTATTAACAGAAAAATACTACTCACTCCACCAATTCCTAGTTGTATGTTGCATAAGCTATAAAAACATCCATAAGCTTACTTTACTCAACAGCAAAATAGGACATTAAACCTGTGACAGTAATCGCC
Source organism: Glaucomys volans (assembly GCA_020662805.1). Taxonomy (NCBI): domain Eukaryota; kingdom Metazoa; phylum Chordata; class Mammalia; order Rodentia; family Sciuridae; genus Glaucomys; species Glaucomys volans. Next base: position 80,110 of record JAJEJO010053634.1, read on the forward strand.
CAGATGGATAAAGGAAATCTAGTGTGCTTTGTGAAATTAAGTATTTCTAAACAGTCTTATCAAATTTTCATCATGTATTCCCTCATGTTCTGGGTTAATTTTTGATGAATGACTAAAATAGTTTAGCAGAGCTAAGTCTAGTCATGTGCATGAGTGCCAGCCAATATAAATAAGCCTACCTGAAAGAAGGAAGAGCTTTTGAAAATGCTCTCAGGCCCCAGCAGTCCTGGCCCATTCTAAATTGCCTGTGGGCTCATATGGTTAAAGGGTAAGGAAAAAGAATAGAACAGAATGGAGTAAAAAATAAGCAAAGCCAGCTCACCCAGGGTCTCATAGGATATTGTAAGACTTATAAAAAATAGGCTACCTACTGTAATTTCCTGGAAGAATAAATGTTTGTTTCAAGAAAGATAGAGGGATAAAGACATTTATCATTCTAATATGTGTCTCCCAAACTTTTAACTGAAATTCTATAAAACTATTACAATCATTTTAACCTTAAAATATTCATCCTAGACCTTTAGTAAACTATATATGTGAAGGAATAGTCTCTTGATTACAAACTGAAATGCTAACAAAAAAATAAATGTATCCAATCTAAGTGGCCTGTTTGACATGAGGTCAACATTTCATTTTAAAATCAAACCATTTTCAAGTTCAGTACATTTCTTTAGGTTTATAATTAACACCCAGATGGAAACACTTGCTTTCTTGTTCCTTTGTCATCTCACTCTGCTTAAAAGGAGAGGTGAAAACAGGTTTTGAATGTCAAGGAAGTGGAACTATGCTTCCTGAGGTGATTGCAGATCTTTGCTTTCCGTTTAAGCTTGCAGCCATAGACTCTTGAGCATTTCATTTATCTTCTATCATCACTTAAGATGAAGTGATATATTTCTCTTCTATTCTATGAAATCTTTAATAAAGTATTCTATATATTCTATTCATAGTGTCTCACATCAAATGCATTGGAACAAATACTGACTTCTCACTCCATCTCTCCCATGGTACAGCATATATTTGTGTGTACTTATTTTTTCCTTTATGTATTGATTCTATTTAGTTATACATGTCAGTGGAACCCATTTTGATATAATTATACAAGCATGGAATATATCTTAGTCCAGTTAGGGCCCCATTCTTGTGGATGTACAGGATGGTAGGATTCACTGTGAAGTTTTCATATACATACATAGGAAAATCATGTCAGATTTATTCCCCCACCCCTCCTTTTCCTACCCCCCTTAACTCCATTCCCCATTGTCTAATCTACTAAACTTCTCACCCCCCACCCAACAGCCTTGTTGTGGGTTAGCATACACATCAGAGAAAACATTTGACTTTTGGTTTTGGGGGACTGACTTGTTTAACTTAGCATGCTAGTCTCCAGATCCATCCATTTACTGGCAGATGTCATAGTCATTCTTCTTTATGGCTCACTACTACTCCATTGTGTATATATACACTCCATTTTCTTTACCCATTCATTTGTTAAAGGGCACCTCGGTTGAGATATTTGTGTTTTAATAAACTCTTACATTTGACTGTTGGAAATGATTTTAAATATTAACCTTCATGCAAATGAGTTAGGTACTATTATTTTTTCTGAACAGTAAAATAGGGACAATAAGACAACAGAATTTCTGTGAAAAAGATGGCTAGTAAATAACAAAGCTGGGATTTGACCACTGGCTTTCAATGTTCTTGATCTCTACAAAAAAAATTCTGTATTTGATCAGGACATTAAGAATTACATTATCAGTTGAAAAATACAAAAATCAAAAATAAAATCTGCAAAATCATCCTTAGAAGCCTTAAAAGCTTATTTCTGAAATATACACATGAATCTTCCTAAAAAATTTCTGAACATTCTTTTATTAACAAAAACCCAAACCAAAAAAATTAAAGGCATTTCGCAAACAATTTGATTGCTGCCATTCTAACTGTCATGCTCATATGATTGAAATAATAGATGTTGTAATTTTCAATCTATATAAACACTGGCAAGTAAACTTGAAAATAAAGGATTTTCAAAGTTATATGACTTCTAATATTAAAAATTTACAAATATATTTTCACAAAACAGAAGTGGAATAAGAGCTATGATTGTGTTGATCATTTTGTTATTGAAACCTGTCAATAAATTATTTATCGTAAGCCAGGTACAGTGATGCACACCTGCAATCCTAGTGACTTGGGAGGTTGAGACTGGAGGATCAAGAGTTCAAAGCCTCTTCAACAACTTAGTGAGGCCCTAAGCAACTTAGTGAGACCCTGTCTCTCATTAAATATTTTTTAAAAGGGGTGGGGATATGGCTCAGTGGTTAAGGGCACCTGGGTTCAATCTCCAGTACCAAAAAAAAACAAAAACAAAATTATTTATAGTAAAAACAAACTTACATTATCAGGCCAATGTCAAAAATCAGACATAGAAAAATGAATCTAAGTCAATTATAGTCATATATATAACTCTTAGTTTCTTTTTGATAAATATTAATATTTAGATGCAAACAATAAGACAGATCACTTCTTCAGAGCCTACTTATCAGGTAATAATGAAAGCAAGTCTCAGATAAAATTATTAGATAAAAATACCTATAAGCATGTATTACCAATAGTAACAAAGCAAACATACAATGAAGCCCAGCTCTCTACCCTCATGGCGTGTACCTTGCATGAATGGTGCGTGCACAGTAATTGTAACAAACCTAGACACAGACTCAGACAAATCATCTTATCAGAAGCATGACTCCAACTCTAAATTAGCAGATAAGCCCAAAATTGTTTCAATCATTGAATTTACAGAATTCTATTTCCCATCTCTACAAGGTTATGAGCATCTCTATGCTATTTCTGATCAATTTACATATCATAAGTATTGTGATTTACACAATTAATTATATACAAATATTAAACCAGAAGATAAATTACAAATGTAATATTGAACTTTAGTGAATAAATTTCATGCTGAATTCTTTAAGGAAAAAAATGTCAGAGGTCTGAAGCTTGTACCAAAATATACCTAACAATAAAATGGATGAAGAGGTGGACTAAGAGAAGAATAGTTGCACAGATATGTGATGGAATCAAGCACAGTAAGATGCTAATGGAGGAATCTAGGTACAAGTTATCCAAGCATTTAACGTAAAAGTTTTTTTATTTTTATTTTTCTGCAAAAATGCTCATGTACATCACCAAACTGGAGTGTCTTTGTCCTGTGGTCTGGATATACTTTAAGTGTCCCTCAAAGGTCCATGTGTTAAAGGCTTGGTTGGCAGGGTGTTGGTATATAAAACATGCATTATATATGCATAAATATTTACATAACATTTATATATAAATTATGCATAGATGTATATATAATTATATCATATGAAAACAAATGAGGTCAGAATGCCTTTAACAAGGCAGAAAGATGATGGAAAACAAGATCAGAAAGATGAGAATAGGCAGAAGGGCAAGGTAGAAGAGCTTATGCACGGTCACAAATTAAATTATGATTGATATAGGAAGCCACAGAAAATCTCTCAACAGAGGAATGATAGGCTGTAATTTATACTGTAAAAGAATTGACCTAATAATTTTCTTGATAACAGACTATAAAGGGTTTTGATAGCAGATCAAGGAAAGTACAGATAGAAGACACATTAGGTTTTTAAATAGCCAAAGTCCAGTCAAAAGACCAAGAAGTATTTGGTTAGAATTGCTTTGATGGAAGAAGTGAATTCTATGAGTCTAAATATGATTCTGGACATGTTCAGAAGGCATAGATGATAGAATTCCTTATTGGTTGAATATGGGGTGAGAGAAAGATGGAGTAGGGGGAGAAATGGAAAACAGAGTTGTCACACATTGAAAAAAAGAGCAGGTCTGAACAGGGGAGGATTTTAAGAATTTATACTTCTTGGATAGGCAGAATTAATATTGTCAAAATGGCCATACTATCAAAAGCAGATTCAGTGGAATTCCAATTAAAATCCCAGTGACATTCCCCATAGACATAGAGAAGCAACATGAAATTCATTTGGAAAAATGAGAGGCCCAGAATTGTTAAAGCAATCCTTAGCAGAAAAAGTAAAGCAGGGGGCATCACAATAACAGATGTTAAACTATACTACAGAGACAGTAACAAAAATGGCATGGTAATTGGCACCAAAATAGGTAGACCAATGGTACAAAAGAGAAGACACAAAACAAACCCACATAATTACACTTAGCTCATACTAGACAAAAGTGCCAAAAACATACAATGGAGAAAAGGTAGCCTCTTCAACAAATGATGCTGGCAAAACTGGAAATCCAAATACAGTAAAATGAAATTAAACCCCTATCTCTCACCCTGTATAAAACTCAACTCAAAATGCATCAAAGGACTTACTTAGGAATTAAACCATGAACCCTGTACCAAATAGAAGAAAAAGTAGACCCAAATCTTCACTATGTCAGCCTAGGACCTGACTTAGTTAACAAGACCTCAAAAGCACAATAAGTTAAATCCAGAATTAATAAATGAGATGGATTCAAACTAAAAAGCTTCTCAGCAAAAGAAACAATCAATAGTGTGAAGAAAGAGCCTACAGAGTAGGAATATCTTTACCACATGCACTTTAGATAGAGCACTAATCTCCAGAATTTATAGAGAATTCAAAAACCTTAACATCAAAAATACAAATAACCCAATCAATAAATGGGTTAAAGAAATGAGCATTTCACAGAAGATATACAATCAATCAACAAATATATGAACAATTTTCAATATCTCTTGTAATAAGAGAAATGAAAATCAAAACTACTCTAAGATTTCATCTCACTACAGTTAGAATAGTAATTATCAAGAATACAAGCAATGGAATGGAATGGAATCACCATTTGACCCAGCTATCTCATGCCTCTATCTATACCCAAAAGACTTAAAATCTGCATACTGCCATGATGCAGTCACATCAATGTTTATAGCAGCTCAATTCTCAATAACTAAACTATGGAACCAACTACCCTTTAATAGGTGAATGGGTAAAAAAAATGTGGTGTATATATACATAGTGGAATATTACTCAGCCTTAAAGAAGAATAAAATTATGGCATTTGCAGGTAAATGAATGGAGTTGGAAAATACCATGCTAAGTGAGATAAGCCAGTCCCAACAAACCAAAGGCCCAATATTTTCTCTGATAAGTGGATACTGATACATAAGGTGGGGTGGGTAAGGGAAGAATGAAGAAATTTTGGATTGTGCAGAGGGGAATAACGGAAGGAGAGAGGGCAGGGGGTGGAAAAAAGATGGTGGAATGAGACAGACATCATTACCTTATATACATGTATGATTGCACAAATTGGTACATTGTGTACAACCAGAGAAATAAAAAGCTGTACTCCATTTGTGTACAATGAATCAAAATGCATTCTGCTGTCATGTGTAACTAAATAGAACAAATAATAAAAAAATAAAGAATTTATACTGAGGTCTCAATTTTGACAAGTCTTTTTGATACCACTGGTTATCAGTGATGAGTTCTACTTCCTCAAATGTTGAAGTTTGAACATTATAGAAGTGCTGAGGCAAGCATATAAAGCAGGTTTTATACAAAAAAAAATAGTAAAGCAGACTTCTGGAGGGAAAAGGGGGCATGGCCACAAACACTTCAGATAGAGCACAAATCTCCAGAAATTATAAAGAACTCAAAAAACTTTACTGCAAGAATACAAATAACCCAGTCAATAAATGGGCTAAGGAACCGAGCAGACAATTCACAGAAGACCTACAAGCAATCAACAGCTATATGAAAAAATGATCAACATCTCTAGTAATTAGAGAAGTACAAATCAAAATTACCCTAAGATTTCATCTCATTCCAATTAGAATGGCTATTATCAAGAATACAAGCAACAATAGGTGTTGGTGAGGATGTGGGGAAAAAGGTACACTCATACATTGCTGGTGGGGTTGCAAATTGGTGCAGCCACTCTGGAAAGCAGTGTGGAGATTCCTCAGAAAACTTGGAATGGATCCACCATTTGACCCAGTTATCCCACTCCTTGCCCTATACCCAAAGGACTTAAAATCAGCATACTACAGTAATGCAACCACATCAATGTTTATAGCAGCTTAATTCGCAATAGCCAGATTGTGGAACCAACTTAGAGGCCCTTCAATAGATGAATGGATAAATAAAATGTGGTATATATACACAATGGAATGTTACTCAGCTATAAGGAATAAAATTATGGCATTTGTAGGTAAATGGATGGAGTTAGAGAATATCATGCTAAGTGAGATAAGCCAATTCCAAAAAACCAAAGGATGAATGTTTTCTCTGTTAAGTGGATGATGATAAATAATGGGGCAGGGGGTAAGGGAAGAATGGAGGAAGGATAAATTGTGTAGCAGGAAATGAGGAGTGGGGATGGGGCGGGCGGGGGGAGGAAAGATAAAGGAATAAGACAAACATCATCACCCTAGGTACATGTATGATTGCACAAAAGGTGTGACTCAACTTCGCATACACCCAGAGAAATAAAATTGTACCCCACTTGTGTACAATGAATCAAAAAATAATTTTAAAAACCTGAGAAATAAAAAAGAAAAAGTAAAAAAGTGACAAATGCAGCTGACAGGTTAAGAGAAGCCTGCTAACTGATCACAGCTGACAATTAGAGTTTATCAGTGAATGTGAATGCAAATCATGGTAGCATATGCCATATATTCCAAGTTTTAGAAATCCTCTGCTTTTTAATCTTTAATATTGTATATTTAAAGATTCTTAGTCCTTCTTTTTCTTTAGTTTGAACTATTCTAATTTCAGCGCTTCCCCTTGAAACTGCAATCTTCCATATTATGGAGAAAATAAACTTCAGAAAACATAAAAGAATGTTCTATTTTCCCACAGTGTCACTGGGAAGCAGTCCATTTTCTGCATAATAAAACCAGTTATGATAAGGTAGTAATTTGGAATACACCCACAAAAGAATCCATCTTATTTTCCTGCTCTCTGTGCAATTTAATGTATGTATAATTCTGTCCTATTTTTCTAATATTATAAAACTGCCCTTGAAAGTAATATTTACACATAAGTATACAATAATATTTCAACATACTGTTGAAGAGATTATCCTAAGTTCCTGAAAGAGACCCTTAATTCCTTAAACTCTAAAGTCCTTGTTATTTTAATAATTTTTGAGATAGTCAGGATAATAAAATGTTTATTTTCTAAAAAACATAAGTAAAAATGGACTCTCCTCTTTTGTACCAGAAGAGTTGCAATATTTCCTTCTCCTCCCTTTATTGGAAGATATAATACATTCCATGACCCAGGGATCTCCTCATCAAAGAAGGAGCTCTGAATCTTTGTCATTTAATTAGTAGTGTCCTTGATCAGTTTCTTTACATGAAGTGGTAGAAATGGAAGCTTGATTGGAGTGACTGGGCTAGAGAACAGGAAGAAAGGAATCAGACATTAAGACAACACTGGTTAAAGGAGTTTTGGTGAAAGAGAGACTTGAAAAATGGCGCATTAGCTGAAAAGTATGTGAGTCAAGGGAGGTCTTATTTTTTAAGAGTAGAATAATTACATCGTTTTTGCATGTGATAGGGACACTAAAGTGGAGACAGAAATTTTAAAGATGCAGGAAAAATGGGAAACTGTAGGTATAACGACTTTGAGGAGGCGAGAGGGCTGGGACTAGAGTGTAAGTGGAGTAGTTGGACTTAGGATTGATTGAAAGTTCATTCAATTCAACAAGAAGAAAGCAAAATACCTCTGAGAACAGATGCTGTTTTAGGTGGTGGGAGCACATGGACATTCTCTCTGCATTTCTCGTTTTTTCTTGATGAATAAAGACATACATTCATCAGTGGATGTCAGGAAGGAAGAACTCTTCCATGTTTAGAAGTAGCGAGGGACTGGAAAACAGATGCTCAAGACTGAGGGAGAATATGTTGACAAGGAAAAGTAGTGGTATTTCTGGCCTCCCTTAGAACCTAATTGAGATTTGTGGTCCTGAATTTAAGGTGAGACTAGGAAACATCTCAGAGATTTAACCAAAGCGCAAATTCCAAGTGGAATTGTGGTACAGAGGAAGCAGCCTAAATTATCTAAATTATGTCTGTATAGTTACCTTTCCTTTGTCCAGATGCAGATGGATAGGTAGAGTATATACATGTATATAGGCACATACAAATATATGTACATGTGTATGTGTGTGTATGTGTGTGTGTTTGTGTAATTTTTAAAACTTAAGAACCTGAACTGAATGGCCTGGAACCCTGATTCCTACTCCTTTGCCTAGTTAACTCCTTATTAATTTACCTAATTATAGCTTAATGGTCATTTCCTCAGAAATGCATTCCCTAACTCTCCTGCTATACCCGTCACTCCTATATTCTTTTATTACACCCCAAACTTCTCCTATGTAGCATTGACTCCAATTATAATTAAATGAATGGTCATATAATTTTTGTTTGCCTTACCTTGTAAGCTATAAGCTTCCTAAGGGCAAAAGACCATGTGAGCCATCTCTGCAATATTCCCCACTGAACTGCCAACATTAACAGAAATTAACACATTAATTGCTCAATAAACATCTATTATTGGTTCATCCACTTAATCAGTCACTATATACTTATGATTATAAATACAATGCATTATAAATACAATGTTTGTATAGAATTTATGGTTCATAAGTAAGAAAACAATAATCGAGTCATCACACAAATATCTAGTTACTAATTATGATCAGTAATCCATTAAAATAGAGAATTCTTTGATATTTTTGGTAGGTTTTATCTAATCTGAAGAGTCAGCTAGAGGTTCCCTGGGTAAGTATAATTCAAGCTGATATTTGAAAGATAGATAAGAATTAAGTAGATGCAGAGTTGAAGTGTTCTAGGCAGAAAGCACAGGAGAAAGAAAGGCACTGTTCCAGAATGTACAAGGGATGTTTCAGCAAGGTGTGGGAACTGCAGCTCAGATCTTGAGACAAGGAGAGGGAAGCTAGATGGTATCAGGTATATCTGGAGAAGTAGGCATGGACTGTGAATAAATGGATATATATAACAAATCTTAATTCTCACACACAGAGAATTACTCTGTAAAATAATTGCTTTCATAATGTGGTTGGACCAAGTTGTTCTCATTAGATCCTTTCATAATATTTACCACTGTTCAGGAAATTTCAAGTAAAATAATAGGTCGATAATATAATCATGCCAATGGAAAGCCAAGCAACATTACAAGACAAACTAAATTATAATTAGAAATGAAAAAGTAAAGGGAGAAGTCAAAATAAAATCAACACACATCACAAAGAAATATACATGAGCCAAATTCAAAATGACCCATGTGTCAGTCAGCTTTCTCTTGCTATGATGAATACCTGAGATATTCAACTTTAAATAACTAAAAGGCATATTTTGACTCAGTTTCAGAGTTCATGCCATGGCCACTTGACCCTTTTGCAACACACAGTACTTCATGGCAGAATCATGTGGAATAAGGGGCTGTTCATCTCATGGCATCCAGGAAGCAAAGAGAAAAGGAAAAGGAGTTGGGGTGCCAATATCTCCTTTAAGAACATGTTCCGAATGACCTAACTTCCCCACACTGGGCCTTACCTCTCAAAGGTTCTACCACTTCCCAGTAGTTCTACGGGCTGGGAACCAAGCCTTCAATACATGGACCTTTAGGGGGCATGCAAGATCCAAACTATAGCAAGTTGCACTTACAAAAGGATTTGTCTTAAAGGCAGCTATTTTGTTTGAGCACAATATCCTCCCTCAATTTAAATATTATTGGCTTTATATATATATATGCATTTAAAATGTTTCATTTTCTTATTTGGTAATCCTTTAAATTTATGTAAGTGTAAAAATTTATGTCTAGTTTTACATTTATAGGGATTTGAAGAGAATTATAACCAAATAATCAAATAGAAATCCATATTATTCTTGTACAAATAACCAACATATCTTAATCTGCTTAGGCTGCCCTAACAAAATAACACAGACTGGATAGCCTAAACAACAGAAATGTATGTTCTCAATGTTCTGGAGTCTGGAGGTCTAAGGTCCTCAAGTCAGCATGGTTGGGTTCTGATGGCAGCTGTCTTCCTAGCTTGCAGGGTCTACCTCCTTGTTGTGTCCTCACAAGATAGGGAGAGCAAGCAAGCACATTGACGTCTTTTCTTATGAGGGCACTAATTCCATTATGGGGCCTCACCCTTATTACCTCTAAACCTAATTACAAAAATACTATCTCCATATACCATCCCATGGGAGTTTAGGGACAAAATATGTAAATTTTGGAAAAGAATTCAATCCACAGCAATGCATTAATGTTATTTTTAAAATGCTGTAGTAAAGAAATTTGTAAGAATTTCCTACTGAAATGAGTATTTGCCCCATTCATTCCCTTTAAACAAGATTCATTATTAAATTAGCAAGTCATGAAGAGGATAATTAGGAAATAAGAGATAAGAATTAAGAGTCCCATCAATATAAGAAAAGCAAACTAATTAGCCTCTACAAATCGGGCACTTTACATGTAGTATCTCTTAAGTGTCTGAAATAAAAATAATATCAATAACAATAATATCCACCACTCTCAAGACTCTTGCCACTTATTAAGAAAATTTTATGTACCAAGTAAAGTGCCAGGCACTTCATAAATATTATTTAATTTTTAAATGCTTTTTAATCAAATTACTCTTTTTTTTTTTTTTTTTTTTTTTGGTAACAGGGATTGAACTCAGGGACACTCGACCATTGAGCCACATTCCCAGCCCTATTTTTTGTATTTCATTTACAGACAGGGTCTCACTGACTTGCTTAGCGCCTTGTTTTTGCTGAGGCTGGTTTTGAACTCAAGATCCTCCTGTCTCAGTATCCCCGAGCTGCTGAGATTACAGGCATACACCACCACCCCCAGCCAAATTACTTCTTAAAGTAATCTAGAATAGGTATTTCTCCCCACTTCATGGATGAGAAACCTTAATCATTTGCATAAATTTAAGCTCACCTAAGAACTAAGAAGGGAATTTGGGAATTTGACTAAATATGGCTGTCAACAAAGTCCACGTTATAAAGTTCAACATGGAAAGGAGTTAGTCCAACACCATGTAGCTATAGTAAGTGTGGAGCTACAGCTAAAGTCTGGTGTTTCCCACTGTACCCACTAAACCATTGAGGGCACACTACGAAGGATCCACATTATAGGTCAGCTCTCAAGAGATTGAGATGTGCAAGGAATGCTACTGAAAACTGAACGAGACCCAAAAATCTCACTTTTTCCAGGTTTGCTTAGGTTCCCCTGTCATCTCTGAAAACCAAGCCACACACACCATGAGAGCACAACCTATCACCAGTAATACATTATAGAGACTTAATCTGAAGATAAAGTCTGGTATTACTATGTAACTGTCTTGGTCTAGATGTCAGAAATGCCCAAAAAGAAGAAAACAAATCAGAATTGAAATAGCAGGAATAAGATCAAAAGGAACTGAAAGTCAGAATAATTTTCACTTTGTGAATTCATCTGCTGGCCACTGGTGTTGAAACAAACAGCTGAGTTCATTGACGAAAGGCAGGACTTCCCTTTAAGCCCCTAACAGCCATTGCTTCAGGCAGTGATCAGCCTGTTTGGGTCCTTCAAGAAGCCCATTTCTTCCCACTAGATTCTCAGTATTGTCCAGATCTACAGAGACTTTAGCAGTTCCAATTTGCTTTACCTCTCTTCCAGGAACCATAAATTTATCTCAGAATTGAAAAATACAACCAGTACAACAAAAAATGGTCTTTGTTACTTTCTACCATCACAAAGGGTGATATATTGATTAGGTGAGTGCCACACAGCACACACTTAAAAGATGTTTGGCATGTGAAAAAAATTTTACAACATTAGTGAATATACATAATACAGAAAGATCCTACAAGAGACAGGAATGTGTTTTAAGCTAATTCCCTAATTACCACCCTCAGAATAGGAGAACTTCTACTATCATTCAAAATAAGTGACCTTGAATCCATTTTTCCTAGTGCTCACTATCCAAAATGCTTGTAGGTGACTGGAATGCAGAATCTCATGTTCTTTTCTAGACTTACACAATCAAAATCTACTAAGTGGTTGGAATGTACATTGGTTTGAGAAGACAAGATATTTTCAAAACCTGAGTATAACCAACTTGAAATTACTAAATTTTTGTGTAATATTAGATTTCTAATATATTCTGCAACTTGAGATTTTCTAAATTGGGCTCTGTGATTGGGAACCGAGGAATAAACTCTGGCAAAAGTATCAACCATAATTTCAAAGTTATTAATGTGTGGTGATTGTTACTTTAAGGAAACCTAAGCTGTGTCATCTACAGAGCTCATAATAAACGTCATGAAAATAAGTGAAATCCTCATAGAAAAAAATATATGAGTTATAACATTTCATTTATTTAAAAAATAACATCTCTGAATTTGGTATGGTATAAATAAGTACATTTGATCTATTAATATCTACTTCCTAAAGCCAAGATCAAAAACACCACTCAGATACGAGAATATAAAAATTAAAATATAGGTAGAAAAGATCAGAAAGAAAAAATGGAGCACTTAGAAATGCTCTCTTCAGCAGAAAGACTTGCAAAGAAGCAATTCCTTTTTTGATTAGGTTAAACCTGATTCCTATAATCCATATATATTTATACTGCACGTGTTGCTACACAAATCATAAAGTTGATTTATTCTACTTATATAGGAAAATTCCCAAGGGCAATTAGTAAATTATAATCTTTGTCATCTTATATTAGACTATGAGGACAGGCATTTTCACAAAATTGGTACATTGAAGAAAAGACAAAGATATGATTTAAACATTATTCCTAAATATTTAGGAATCTATGGTTCCTAACATAGTCACCTGTTTGTCAGTGAATGAGTCTTAGAAAAAGGTGGATTCATATTTAATCAATGTTGCAACTGTTGTACAGATCAGAAAGTCTGCAATTCTACAAAGTTTTTAGCCTCTTTCTATGTTTATTTAGAAATATATGACTAACTTCACATAAGAAAATAGTAAAATATTTCCTATAACCAAATAATTCAAACATTTTACTAAGTACATAACTAATGTGAAGATTATTATTTATGAATAAGTAAGTTGGACTGACAGATCTGTTAATGTATTAAAATATTGCCTGCTGATGTAAACAATATGGTGGAATAGTCACTTTCAGTCCTTATTTCACTTCACACACACCATTGAGAATGAGTGGTCTTGACAAGCACCCTTGCCTGAGAGTACTTGGACGAGAGCCAGTTAGTTCAGAGGAGGGATGCCAGGACCTTAATGGAGCCAAACAGTCAAGAATAGATGCATTGAAGAGGGTAAGAAGAACAGTTTCCCTTTACCTATGTCATCCTTTCTTCAAAGAAGCATAGCTCAATACCATGAGAAATATCTCAGTCTACAATTTTTCTTCTGGACTATATGATGTGGTTTGTACCCCAGGGGTTCCTGTGCTAGAGGCTTGATCCTCAGTGTAGGGAAATGATGTTAAGAGGTGATGAGACCTTTAAGAGGAGGGAACTAAGGAGTGGTCATTAGGTTATGGGGCCATTGCACTTAGAAGGGATTAAGGTTTTTCTTGTAGAACCTTTGTTCTTGTGAGAGAGTTGTTACAAAAGAATGAGATTGTTCACAGGCCCCCTTCATTCTTGCTTTATCCAGAAACCAAAGGAATCCGCTTGGCTGAATAGTCTTTGGGCAACTAGAAGCAGGTAAAGAGCTGGGGGCTTAGAGCAATCAGACCCTGGAACTCAGTAAGGGACTGAGGCTTCTGCTAATGACCTTTGAGGCTCCAAGAAAAGGCCTGCCCACAAAATCCTAAGATGTATTACCTGTGAACTAGCCCCCTCAACAAGCCCACATGATCTCCTAACCACATCTCTCTCCACCTGTGGTAGCCAGCACTCTGTGAACAACGCAACCTCTGCACATCATGCATAATCACACTGTGGCAGCTGTCTTGATTCTGCTGGATGGGGAGACAATGCATAAACTTCAAGACCTTTTCATAATGCAAATAAATGGGATTCTTTCAGCATTCATCCTAGCTTGAAGCACTATGAAGAAGCATATACTCCCAAGACTCCTACCCACCAAGAGGGAACAAGACAAGGGGATGAGTATATCCATCAAAAAGGGCTAAGAGGCACCCAGATGTTTTTGAAAAAAACACACTAGACAAACTAGACTGAACTAAGAAACCTCAGACACAAAATCAGTAATGAAAAAGAATACATTAAAACTGATTTCAGAAGAGATAAAGAAGGATTTCATACTACTTAAGGGAAGCATAAATCACCAAGACATAACAATCATAAATATTTATGCACCAAACAATGGCGCATCCATGTATGTCAATCAGACCCCTCTCAATTCCAGGAACCAAATAGACCAAAACACAATAACACTGGGGAACTTTAACACTCCTCTCTCACCATTGGACAGATCTTCCAAGCAAAAATTGAACAAAGAAACCATAGAACTCAATGACACAATCGCTAATTTAGACTTAACAGAAGTATATAGAATATTCCATCTATGAAAAAGCAAATACACTTTCTTCTCAGCAGCTCGTGGATCCTTCTCTAAAATAGACCATATGTTATGCCACAAAGCTACTCTTAGCAAATACAGAAACATAGAAATACTACCTTGTATTCTATCAGATCTTAATGGAATGAAATTAGAAATCAATGATAAAGTTAAAAACAGAAACTACTCCAACACCTGAAGATTAAATAATATGCTATTGAATGATGCATGGATAACAGAAGACATTAGGAGGGAAATAAAAAAATTCTTAGAGGTCAATGAGAACAAAGATACAACATATCAAAATCTCTGGGATACTATGAAAGCAGTGCTAAGAGGAAAATTCATTGTATGAAGTGCATTCAATAAAAGAATGAAAAGTCAGCAAATCAATGACCTCACATTACAGCTCAAAGCCCTAGAAAATGAGGAACAGATCATCACCAAAAGTAGTAGAATACAGGAAATAATTAAAATCTGAGCTGAAATCAATGAAATTGAAACAAAAGAAACAATTCAAAAAATTGACAAAACAAAAAGCTGGTTCTTTGAAAAAAACAAAATCAATAAATCCTTAGAAACACTAACGAAGAGAAGGAGAGAGAAACTCCAAATTACTAAAATTTGTGATGGAAATGGAAATATTACAACAGACACAACTGAAATACAAAACATAATTAGAAGCTAGTTTGAAAATTTATACTCCAAAAAAATAGAAAACCTGGAAGACATCAACAGGTTCCTAGAGGCATATGAGCCACCCAAACTTAATCTGGAAGACAAACACAACTTAAATAGATCAATTTCAAGCAATGAAATAGAAGAAGTCATCAAAAGCCTACCAACAAAGAAAAGTCCAGGACCAGATGGATTCACAGCCGAGTTCTACAGGACCTTCAAAGAAGAGCTCATTCCAATACTCCTCAAAGTATTTCAAGAAATAGAGGAGGAGGGAACACTTCCAAACTCATTCTATGAAGCTAATATCACCCTGATACCAAAACCAGAGAAGGACACATCAAGGAAAGAAAATTTCAGACCAATATCCCTAAAGAACATAGATGCAAAAATTCTTAACAAAATTTTAGCAAATCACATAAAAAGCATATTAAAAAGATAGTGCACCATGATCAAGTGGGTTTCATCCCGGGGATGCAAGGTTGGCTCAACATCTGGAAATCAATAAATAAAATTAACCACATCAACAGACTTAAAGTTAAGAACCACATGATTATTTCAATAGATGCAGAGAAATCATTTGATAAAATACAGCCCCCTTCATGCTCAAAACACTAGAAAAAATAGGGATAGTAGAAATGTTCCTAAACATTGTAAAGGCTATCTATGCTAAGCCCACAGCTAACATCATTCTAAATGGAGAAAAATTGAAAGCATTCCCCCTGAGAACTGGAACAAGGCAGGGATGCCCTCTTCCTCCACTTCTGTTCACCATTGTCCTTAAAACTCTAGCCAGAGCAATTAGACAGACCAAAGAAATTAGAGGAATATGAATAGGAAAAGAAGAACTCATACTATCCCTATTTGCTGATGGCATGATTCTGTATTTAGAGGACCCTAAAAATTCCACCAGAAAACTTCTGGAACTCATAAATGAATTCAGTAAAGTAGCAGGATAAAAAATTAATGCTCATAAATCTAATGCACTTTTATTCTAAAGTGATGCATCCTCTGAGAGAGAAATCAGGAAAACTATACCATTCACAATAGTCTCAAGAAAAATAAAATACTTGGGAATCAATCTAACAAAAGAAGTGAAAGACCTCTACAATGAGAACTACAGAACAGTAAAGAAAGAAATTAAAGAAAATCTGAGAAGATGGAAAGAGCTCCCATGTTCTTGGATAGGCAGAATTAATATTGTCAAAATGGCCATACTACCAAAAGTGCTATACAAATTCAATGCAATTCCAATTAAGATCCCAAGGACAGACCTCATAGAAATAAATTCATTTGGAGGAATAAGAGACCAGAATAGCTAAAGCAATTCTTAGTAAGAAGAAGGAAGCAGGGGGTATCACAATACCAGACCTTCACTATATTACAGAACAATAGTAACAAAAACAACATAGTATTGGCACCAAAATAGACAGGTAGATCAATGGTACAGAACAGAGGACACAGAGACAAACCCACATAAATACAGGTATCTCATACTTGACAAAGGAGCCAAAAACATACAATGGAGAAAAGACAGCCTCTTCAACAAATGGTGCTGGGAAAACTGGAAATCCATATGCAGCAAAATGAAAGTAAACCCATATCTCTCACCCTGTACAAAACTCAACTCAAAATTGATCAAGGACAGGGCTGGGGATATAGCTCAGTTGGTAAAGTTCTTGCCTTGCAAGCACAAGGCCCTGGGTTCAATCCCCGGCACCGCAAAAACAAAAAAACAACAAAAGAAAAAATTGATCAAGGACCTAGGAATTAGTCCAGAGACCCTGCACCTAATAGAAGAGAAAATAGGTCCAAATCTTCATCATGTTGGCCTAGGACCAAATTTCCTTAACATGACTCCCAAAGTGCAAGAAATAAAAGCAGGATCAATGATTGGGATAGAATCAAACTAAAAAGCTTTTTCTCATCAAAGAAAACAATCAGCAACGTGAAGAGAGAGCCTTCAGAGTGGGAGAAAATCTTTGCCACACACACTTCAGATAGAGCACTAATCTCCAGAATCTACAAAGTATTCAAAAATCTTTACACCAAGAATTCAAATAACCCAATCAACAAATGGGCTAAGGAAATGAACAGACACTTTACAGAAGAAGATCTACAAGCAATCAACAGATTTATGAAAAAATGTTCAACAGCCCTAGTTATAAGAGAAATGCAAATCAAAACCACCTTAAGATTTCATCTTACCCCAATTAGAATGTCTTTTATTAAGAACACAGGCAACAACAGGTGTTGGCGAGGATGTGGGGAAAAGGGTACACTCATACATTGCTGGTGGGAGTGCAAGTTGGTGCAGCCACTCTGCAGCATCTCTGAAAATATTCTGAAGTTCAACAGTTAAAGCTGAAGATTTGGAAAACCTATATCATGGAATAAAATTGAAATAGAAATTTAAAGCCTTTCAAGAAAGAAAAGCTCAGCACTAGATGAATTCTCAGCAGAGTCTACCAGACCTTTAAAGAAGAACTAACACCAGTCTTCCTCAGATTGTTCCATGACATGGAAACAGAACACTCCAAAACACACTCTATGAAGCCAGTATAACCCTGATACCAAAACAAGAGAGACCCATCTATGAAGGAAAACTACAGACCAATATACCTGAAGAACATAGATGCAAAAATCCTTAATAAAAGATTATCAAACTTAATGCAAAAACATATAAAGAATATAAAACATCATGATCAAGTGGGTTTCATCCCAGGGATACAAGCCTGGTTCAACATACACAAATTAATAAATGTAATTCACCCCACTTAAATAGAATAAGAACAAGAATCATATGGTCATCTTAGTAGATGAAGAAAAGGCCTTTGATATAATACAGTGGCAATTCATGTTAAAAAAAAAATGGGAGAAACTAGGGATGGAAGGAAATCAAACCCAAAGCCAACATCATACTGAAAGCTTTTCCTCTAAGATCAGAAACAAGACAAGGATGCCCACTCTCACCACTACTATTCAATCTAGTTATCAAAACTCCAGCCAGAGAAATAAGGCAAGAAAAAGGAAATTAAAGAGATATAAATCAGAAAAGAAGTCAAACTATTCCGGTTTATTGGTGACATGATCCTATAAGACCAAAAACATTCCACCAGAAGACCTCTAGAGCTTACAACTGAGTTCAACAAAGTAGCTGGATACAAGATCAACACCCATAAATCAATAGCTTTCCTATATTCCAACAGTAATTCAGCTGAAGCAGAAATCAGAAAAACCATCCCATTCACAGCAACCTCAAAAAACAAAAACAAAAACAAAAAACTGGTAATTAATCTTACCAAGAAGGTGAAAGATTTCTACAAAGAAAACTATAGGAAACTGAAGAAAGAAATTGAAGATCTTAGAAGATGGAAAGATCCCCCATGTTCTTGGATGGGAAGAATCAAAAAAGACATGAGGATCAGTGAAATTAATAGAAGAGTCAGAGACAAACTCACATATTTACAGACATCTGATACTTGACAAAGGTGTCAAAAATACATATTGAATAAAAGACAATCTTTTTAATATGGTGCAGGGCAAACTGGATATCTATATATAAAAGAATGAATTTAGATTCTTATCTTTCAGCCTGCACAAAAATCAAATCAAAATTGACCAAAGACTTGAGAATTAGACCACAAACATTGCAACTGCTAAAAAAAAAAAAAAAAATAGGGTCAACATTCCATCATATAGGTACAGGCATGACTTCTTCAACAAGACTTCTAAAGCAGTAGAAATAAAACCAAGAACCAAATAAGCAGGATTCCATCAAATTAAAAACCTTACATACAGCAAAGGAATCAGTTAAGAAAGTGAAGAAAAAGCCTGTATGGACTGGGAGAAAATCTTTGCCAGCTACTCCTCTGACTGGAGATTAATATCCAGAGTATTAAAAAATGGTCAAAAAAAAACTCAATGCCCAATCAATAGGCAAAAGAACTAAAAAGAAATTTCTCAATTTCCCAAGAAATACAAATGGTCAAGAAACATATGAATAATGTTCAACAGCTCTAGCAATCAGGGAAATGCAAATCAAAACTACACTAAGATTTCATCTCATTCAAGTCAGAATGACAATTATCAAGAAAACAAATAATAACAAATGCTGGCAAGGATTTGGGGAAAAAGGTGCACTCTTACATAGCTGGTAGGACTGCAAATTACTGCAACCATTCCAGAAAGCAGGGTGGACATTCCTCAAAAAACTAAGAATGGAACCACCATATGACCCAGCTATCCCACTCCTGGGTATTTATCTAAAATATCTAAAATCAACGCACTCTGGCAATACAGCCACTTCAATGTTTATATCAGCACAATTCACAATAGCTAACTTATGGAATCAACTCAGATGCCCATCAATAGATGACCAAATCAAGAAAATGTGGTATATACATACATAATGGAGTTTGCTCAGTCATGAAGAAGAATGAAATAGTGGCATTTACCAGAAAACGAATGGAAATGGAGAAAAATCAAGCAAAGTGAAATAAGCCAGACTCAGAAAATCATGGGTTAAACATTTTTTCTCATATATGGAAGCTAGAGCAAAATAAGGGAAAGAAGAAAATTAGGGAGGGGATAGGGTATAAAGATACCCAAGAAGATCAGTGGAGTAAGAGAACAAGAATGAGGAAGGAAGGCAGGTAAGGGGAAAAAATATGGAATTAATTTAATAAAGTCATGTTCTGTACATATATAAAAATACCAAAGGAATTTCACCTTTACGTACATGTAGAAGAAAGGAAGTTTAGTAGCGTAGAGGAGGAGGAACAAAGAGAGAGAAGAGGGGAGGAAAGGGGTGGGAAATAGGGACTGAAATCTAATTCTTTGCATGTATGATTTTGTCAAAATGAACCCAAATACTGTGTATGATTATAATGCTCTAGTTTTTAAAAAAAGAATTAATACAGAATTTATGGGAACAATGAGAAAACTTCATTTAAATGCAAAATGATTTATGTCATGAATGGGAGAGATCAATGGTTTCTCTTTCATTTTCTCTTTTCTACTCTTCAAAAGCACATAGAGCAATTAATTCCGTTCTTTCCAATCTCCCCTGTTTGCATTTGAACTTCACTGCTGTGAAACATTTTCTCTGTCCATGGCCCACGTAACAGCCCACAGATACCTTCTCTTCAGTCTTGCACTGGTGGACAAAGTACCCTGGGCTAGAAATGCGTCTGAATACTGTCTCAGATCTCCTCTCAACAAAATTTTCACAGTGTAGGCAACACGATGCTTTTCCATGGTGTGCTGCACTCCTGAAAGCAAACCCCAGGAATAAAGCAGTCATTTTCACTTCACGTCGATTTTGATTTGGCAAAGGACACATACTAAATTCTAATAGCAGCCAAGGAGTTCATTCTGTAAGTCTTTTATTTCCACTGTTTTCCAAAGATCATTAGATTCCTGAAATTTAGAATTTTTCAATATGAACATATTCGAGGGAAAATCACCTAAGCAAACATAATATTTACTCTTACTTTCCATCACACAAAATCATCCTTCTCACAAAAAATTAGCAATGACATGATTGATTTTAAATACAATAATGTGAAATAAATCACATTTCTTCATGTAAGCTTCACCTAACTTGCTATATTATTTGTCGTGGATGATTTTAGCATTTTCAATAATTCCTGTAATTGGCTTATTTGGGTAAGAACAGATGAGTAAAAGATAAGATGTGTTCCACAAAAGATGAAGTAAATAATTGATACATTTTAAATAAAAATCTGACATTTCCATGTGAAGAAAGAACACATACAAGAATCAGACAGAATATGCTTCTAAAAAAATCCCATAATTATTGAAATTATAGTTATAAATTATGAAATGTAATTGTAATTATTATAATTACTAGGGACAATGTCTCTGACTTCTCTTAAAATTAATCGAAATCTCAGAAAGGGTTTTACATCCTAAGAGAAGTCTATTTGATTTCTCATATATGTGTATGTTGTTCTCACCAAGCAGAGATGGTTGAATCCCCTCCACACACACAAACATACATGGATATTGAGGCTAAAAACACCACACAGATCCCATGAGGATACAAAAAGCTTTTTATTGCTCACAGAATGAGGCATTCTGGAAAGGATGGGACAGGATTCTAAGCCTGTTCGAATATAGTGTAGGAGAGGAGACCCACTTGGAGTGTTACAGAATATAATGAGGAACAAACTAATGACTAGATGGGTCTGAACACCATTCAACATGTTCTGTGTGCATCAACTCATTAATTCTTCCAAATCAAGGTATGTTGCTATTACAATGAGTATTATATTAGATGAAGAAACAGAAGCATAAAGTTGTTAAGTAACTAGCCCAAAGTCATTAACCAGTCAGTGGCCAGCATTTGAATTGGGTAGTCTGGCCCTAGGAATGTGTACTTTAAACAAGTATTCTGTCTCTCAATATGTAATTACCATTGACCAGAAATTATGGCCACACTGCTGATCCTGGCAGAAGGAATATACTGTACCCCTATTTATTATGATGCTATATTTTGTGTACTAATTGGAAGAATAAGAGTGAGGGTGATGAAGAATGTTGTGGGCAGCAGGGGAAAGTTGAGTGTCACATCAAGAACCAGACTATGTTTTAAATGGAAATAAAATCATAGGTCCATTGTGATGGGATCCTTGACAAGTGATATCTATTAACAAAAAAGCAATTCTTCAAAGATATTTATTTTTCAGAAGCTACTGAGAAAGGAGATGGAATGTAGGATGCTATAAAAACCAGCAAACCAAAAAATAAAGGGGACAGATAGTAGGTGGAAGGAAGATAATTGAGCAGTGCATTCTAAATAAGAGGATCCTATTTGTCTGGGTTTCAGTCACCATGTGAGTGAGCATCTGAGAGACCTGAAAGCTTCAGAAGTCAGAGCAGTGCCAGAGCAAGAAAGTATTACAGGCTGCTGGATGCAATATATAGGAGGGTGTTATGGTCTGGATGTGAGGTATCCCCAGAAGTTCATGTGTGAGACAATGCAAGAAGGTTCAGAGGAGAAATTATTGGGTTGTGAGAATCTTAACCCAATCAGTGAATTAATTCCCCCGGTAAGAATTAACTGAGTGGTAACTAAAGTGGTAGGGTGTGGCTGGAGGAGGGAATTGGGGGTGTGGCTTTGGGGGACATATATGTTGTATCTGAAGAGTAGAGTCTGTGTCTGCTTCCTGATCACCATGTGAGCTGTTTCCCTCCACATATTCTTTTGCCATGATGTTCTGCCTCACTTCAAACCCCAAGGAATGGTGCCTGACTTCTATGGATAAAGATCTCCGAAACCAGGAGCCCTCAAATAAACTTTTCTTCCCTAAGATTCTGGTCAGATCTTTTAGTCACAGCAGCAAAAAGGCTGAGTAAAACAGAGGGAGTGAGGACACAGTAAGGCTGTTGCTGAAAGACAATGCCTTCAGGCTCTGAGTCATAAATAAAAGATAAAACTAAGATTACGTGGCAATATAAGTAGCTGAAATAATTAAGCAGGATGAAAGAGGATGCAAGAAATGGCTTGGAATGGATGCTTATTTGAAAAATAAAATAATTAGTAATAATTCAAGCCAGCATGCCCCTGTTACATAGCTGGTAGAAGCTGCCAAAACGTAAATCAGAGAACAATTCCTGTCGCATACACTTTCAAGTGTGTGACTTCTCAGGAAAATAAAAGCAAGGAACTCTCTTTTTAATCCACTCACAGAATGATTGAGCAAGTTCTGTGCAACCTTTTCCAACAAAAAAAAATTTCAGAATTGTCTTAAAAACGTGTTCTACTGAGATTATACTAGTACTCCTTGATCCATGGTTTTGCTTTGCTAAGTGTTAATTAACTGTGCTCAACAGTGGTCTGCAAATATCAAATGGAAATTTCCACAAATACACATATTATTTATTTATTTATTTATTTTTCATGAATATACATTTATTTTAAAACATTTTTTAAATTTATTTTTTATTTTAATTCATTGTACACAAAGGAGTACAACTATCATTTTTCTGGTTGTACACAAAGTAGAATCAGACAATTTGCATATTCATACATATCCATACAGTAATGATGCTTCTCTCATGTATTATGTTTCCTTCTCTGCCCCCTCCCCACCCCTCATTTTCCTCTATACATTCCATCCTTTCTCTATTCTTCCCTTACCCCCCAACACCCACTATGTGTCATCAACATCTTATCAGAGAAATCATTCGGCCTCTGGTTTCTTGGGATTGGCTTATTTTGCTTAACATGATCTTCTCCAATTCCATCCATTTATCTGCAAATGTCATAATTTTATTATTCTTTATGGCTGAATAATATTCCATTGTATATATATACCACAGTTTCTTTATCCATTCATATATTGAAGGGCATCGAGGTTGGTTCCACAATCTAGCTAGAGTGAATTGGGCTGCTATGAGCATTGATGTGGCTGCATCACTGTAGTAATCTGATTTTAAATCCTTTGGGTATAGGCCAAGGAGTGGGATAGTAGGGTCAAATGGTGGATCCATTCCAAGTTTTCTAAGGAATCTTCACACTGCTTTCCAGAGTGGCTGCACCAACTTGCACTCCCACCAGCGATGTATTAGTGTACCCTTTTCCCCACATCCTCGTCAACACCTGCTGTTGCCTATATTCTTAATAAAAGACATTCTAATTGGGGTAAGATGAAATCTTAAGGTGGTTTTGATTTGCATTTCTCTTATTACTAGGGATGTTGAACATTTTTGCATATATCTGTTGATTGCTTGTAGATTTTCTTGTGTGAAGTGTCTGTTCATTTCCTTAGCCCATTTATTGATTGGGTTATTTGCATTCTTGGTGTGAAGATTTTTGAGTACTTTATAGATTCTGGAGGTTAGTGCTCTATCTGAAGTGTGTGTGGCAAAGATTTTCTCCCACTCCGTAGGCTCTCTCTTCACATTGCTGATTGTTTCCTTTGCTGAGAAAAAGCTTTTTAGTTTGACTCCATCCCAATCATTGATTCCTGCTTATATTTCTTGCACTTTGGGAGTCATGTTAAGGAAATCTGGTCCTCAGCCAACATGATGAAGATTTTGACCTACTTTTTCTTCTATTAGGTCCAGAGTCTCTGATCTAATTCCTAGGTCCTTGATCTATTTTGAGTTGAGTTTTGTGCAGGATGAGAGATAGGGGATTCACAGCCAAGTTCTACAAGACCTTCAAAGAAGAGCTCATTCTAATACTCCTCAAAGTATTCCGAGAAATAGAGTAGAAGGGAACCCTTTCAAACTCATTCTATGAAGCTAAAATCATGCTGATACCAAAAGCAGACAACAACACATTGAGGAAAGAAAATTTCAGACCAATATCGCTAATGAATATAGATGCAAGCATTCTTAACAAAATTTTAGCTAATTGTATACAAAACCATATTAAAAAGATAGTGCACCATGATCAAGTGGGTTTCATCCCAGGGATGCAAGGTTGGTTCAACATCTGGAAATCAATAAATGTAACTCACCACATCAACAGACTTAAAGTCAAGAACCACATGATTATTTCAATAGATGCAGAAAAAGCATTTGATAAAATACAGCACCCCCTTCATGTTCAAAACACTAGAAAAAATAGGGATAGTAGGAATGTTCCTTAACATTGTAAAGGCTATTTCTGCTAAGCCCACAGCCAACATCATTCTAAATGGAGAAAAATTAAAAGCATTCCCCCTGAAAACTGGAACAAGGCAGGGATGCCCTCTTTCATCACTTCTATTCAACATTATCCTTGAAACTCTAGCCAGAGCAATTAGACAGACCAAAGAAATTAAAGGGATACAAATAGGAAAAGAAGAGCTCAGACTATCCCTATTTGCTGATGACATGATTCTCTATTTAGAGGACCCTAAAAATTCCACCAGAAAACTTCTGGAACTCATAAATGAATTCAGTAAAGTAGCAGGATATAAAATTAATGCTCATAAATCTAATGCATTTTTATTCATAAGTGATGAATCCTCTGAAAGAGAAATTAGGAAAACTATCCCATTCACAATAGCTTCAAAAAAAAAAAAATACTTGGGAATCAATCTAACAAAAGAGGTGAAAGACCTCTACAATGAGAACTACAGAACACTAAAGAAAGAAATTAAAGAAAATTTTAGAAGATGATCTCCCATGTTCTTGGATAGGCAGAATTAATATTGTCAAAATGGCCATACTTCCAAAAGTGCTATGCAAATTCAATGCAATTCCAATGAAAATCCCAATGATGGACCTCATAGAAATAGAGCAAGCCATCATGAAATTCATTTGGAGGAATAAGAGACCCAGAATAGCTAAAACAATTCTTAGCAAGAAGAGCGAAGCAGGGGATAACACAATACAGGACCTTCAACTATACTACAGAGCAATAGTAACAAAAACGGCATGGTGTTGGCACCAAAATCGGTAGATCATTGGTACAGAATAAAGGACACAGAGAAAAAACCACATAAATACAGTTTTCTCTACTAGACAAAGGCAACAAAATCATACAATGGAGGAAAGACAGCCCCTTCAACAAATGGTGCTGGGAAAACTGGAAATCCAAAAATACATTTTACATTGCATTCTTTTCTGAGTATTGTGATGAAATCTCACACTTGCTAACTACATTCTCTCCAGACATGAATCTTCTCTTTGTCCAGCACATCCATGCTGCATACACAACCTGCTCATTGGTCACTTAGCAACCATCTTGATGATCTGATCCCTGTCACAGAGCTGCTATGCTTGTGTTCAGTAACTCTTGTTTCAGTGGATAAAAGCTCCAAAGCACAAGAGGAATGATGCTCATAATTTGGATATACCAAAGAGAAGCCTTGAAATGCTTCCTCTAAATAACCAGTTTAATGTTCCTAAGGAAAGAAGAAACCATATGCTGAGGTTGCCAAGATCTATGATAAGAACAATTCTTCTATCCATCCAATTTGGAGAAAGAAAAAGAAATTCATGCTAGTTTTTCTGTTGCACCTCAAAGTGTAAAGTTAAAACTAAAATGTGATAAGTGCTTGTTAAGAGGAAAAGGCATTAAATCACAGGATTTGGTGCTATCTGTGACTTCAGGCATTCACTGGGTGCCTTGGAATGTAACCGATGTAGATACAGGAGTCCACTGCACTGTTCCCAAGAGAAGATTAATGCATTCTTGACTCCCTGGTGGTAGAGGAAACCTGAAAACAAGAGCAAAATGTGATTTCAGGAGCTCTATTCTTCTTGTTCTGTAAACACCACGTCCTTTCTACCTCCCTTCCACAGGGAATGGACAGTGGGGCAGCATGCAGAGTGCTGAGCCAACCTCTGCATGGTCTGTTTTCTACATGAGTACATAATCATAGTATGGGGTTATGAATGAAGACTATCATAATTCCTGGTTACTTCCATTTGCAATTTCCTCCTTATTCCCTTTCTCCTAGGAGTCTTCTTTATCAGGGAAGAAATGAGGTCTCAGAGCTGAGAAATTCAAAATATTTTGTGGTAAAAATAATTCACAATGGCTCAGATTTTATAGAAATGGATGAAAACATATGGGCCTGTCTCTCCTATGTTATAATCATTTAGCCTTGTTGATTCAAAAATTAAATCAAACTTTTTAATATTCCATTTTAAGCTATCATAAGCAGCTATTACTGAAATGCAGCATTCATTCCCCTTAAATCACAGTAACAATACCTCACATTTCCTTGAAGAACCAAGAAGTGTGAAGAGCTGCTTGTGCTTTTGATTTACCTGGTGATATGTACATATATATATATATATTTCGAATTTTTGGTTATGTGATATGCATAAATCAGTTTTGATTGAAGTTTCTGTCACTTGCTACTGAGATTCTCTCTTTTGACCACAAATTCACTCAGGCACCTGAATCCTTTCTGACAAGATACAACTTCAGATTTCTCTCTCTCTTGTTGCAGAATCCAATCTGAACATGAATTCTGCTCAGCCAACTTAGCAAGTACACCCACCTATAGTATCTGAGGAGGGTGCTCCAATATTTTATCCCACTACCTGCCTTCAGCAATAGCACTACGAAGTTGGTCAGCCAGAAACCCTATACCCTTGATGCTTTCTCTTAGCAATTTTCCATCCATTGACTCCCACCTTGCTCCTTGTTATGACTCCCTGGAAGTGCTTATTGGGGTTGAATTCAGTCTCTCTCGTACTGTAAGACTCTACTACAGTGGTCCCCACTCCTTTTACTAGGACCCACTTGAATAAAATTTACCTTGTTATCTTTAACAAGTGTTATTAATAAATTTTTCTTTAATACCACTAAAAACCATAAGAACAAAAATTATTCAGTGAATTTTATTCCTCTTCACTGATCTCTTACTGGCATAAAGAATGAAAGGAATAAGCCTCTCTAAAGAAACTTACCATTTTCTATTAGGAAAATTGAAATAATTTATTATAAAAGTAACGAGGCTTAAGCTCTTGTCTTTTTACATATAAAAAAGTATATATTCTAACACATTAGCAAGTAATATCTTTTTACAGCCCAGGAGATAATCATATCAACAAATATGACTAATATCTATAATAAATAATGCAATGAGTATTTGCCACTAAGTATTAAGTGCTTGTTCACATTTAGTATAATGATCATTATTCCTTATACAAAGCATTTCCTAATAGAGACAGAGACATTTTTTAATTTTTATTTTTCCATTCCATTGGCTAGATTTATATTGTAAAAGTTGGGAGTGTGACATAATGGTTTGATGAACACATTTAAAAACTAGGCCAATTAATAAGAAACCACAATGATAATTGCCTCTGAAGAGTGAAAGTTGATGATTGGGGGATAGGCGTAGGGGGAAATATGGCTAATTCTTCCTATATCTTTCAATTTTTCAAATCACAGACATATATGAAAAATGATAATTCCATTTTTTAAAAGACAAATTTAAATTTTAAATTTTAAAACAACATTCTCTTGAGTGTGAGTGATCCCTTTAATGTTTACAATACTGTAGGAAATAAAAATATTCCATTATCCTAAATAATTACTTAGTATTAGGGTGTGTTAAGGTAATTAATTCACTCATACACTTGATTTCCCAACAGATATACAAAACAGGAAAGAGTTATCTTATGCCTGTGTCTTTCTGCTTATTAAAGCCCATTATCAAAACCTACACACATGTTCACATTATGACAAGAAAAGGCCCTGAGTGGGATCTGACCATTATCATTACCCAAGTGAGGAAACTGTTGCAAAGAGCAAGATGAAAGAGTTGTCAGAGAAAAATGTAAGAAGTTAGAAGATCAACAAAGGAAACACTGCCTAGTAAGAGTTCAGAAAAGAACAGAGAAAACAGAATGGATGAACCTACCTAATGAACACTAGAAGGAATTTTTCAGAAACTCCCATTATTATAGAGAATCTATATCCTGAAGCCAAGTTTCTACTTTTGTGCCACATCCCATTTTCTCTTGCTGATTAAAAGACCAGCCTTCTTCCCCCATCTCCATAATCCTCAATATCACCTGTTCCCTCTAAGTTAGTGTATCAATATATTATCAGTATATTAGCTTATTAATAATATACATCAGTATATTAGTATATCAGTGCAATGATAATGCTACTATTTCTCACCGACCTCTTCAACTATATCCCATTTCCGAGCAAAACCCCTCAAAAAAGTTGCTACATTCACTATCATCAATTTCTCTCTTACCAATCCTTTTTGAACTCATCTGATCAGGTTTCTGTTCCCAATTATCCACAAAAACAATTCGTTTTACATTTAGGTTCCATGTTAGTAAATGCTACTGTAAATTGTAAGTACTTTATATTTTCATACAGCCAAACATTGCACTCTTGAGTATTTATATCAGAAAAATAATATTTACACAGTTCAAACAAACTGTTGTATATCCATATATGGAATATTACTCAGCAACAAAAAACTGTTAAGACATAAACTGGATGAAACTTCAGAGAATTAGGCTGAGTGAAAAAAAAAAATCCCCCAAAGTTATGCAATATATTATTCCATTTACTGAAACTGAATTAGGATTTCATTGTTGAAAAAGGAGGAGTTGAGATAGAAGGGAAGTGAGTGTGGTTAAGGGAAAACTGAGTAAGGGACCTTTCTGTGTTATTTCTTATAGCTGCATATAAATCTATAATTATCTCAAAATTTAAAAATAACGAAGGGTGTGTGAGTGAGTGTGTATTATGAGTAGGGGTGAGGAGAAAAATCGACCTCACAAAAAACAGATTTTGTTTCCCACTCTTTTCATGCAAGAAGCAGCAAATGTCACTTGAAGAGTAGAACTCAGTGGGCCCAGAGGAGATCAGACTACAAATTCTGAGCACCCATCGCCAGTTTTTCACATTTATAGGCTATCTAGTGTCATGAATTTTCTAGTATAAATGATGCATGATTGTACATGAGGTTTCTAGCTGAGAGCGTGTTTACAGATAAATCTCTAGCCTTGGGCCCAGAGCCCCACAGGGGTGTTTACACTTTAAAGGAGTAGTTAGATTCATAGGGAAATCCTCTACAATCCAAAAGGTAGGGGTAAATGGTGCCAGGTTCCCTAAAGAGGGCAGACTAGAAAGGCGAGGAGAACTCTCCCTTTCACAGGCACTAATCCACATGACAGTGTTCTTAGTTTATTTTGCTTCCAGGCTTGGGCTAGTTACCCATTACAGTCTCCCAGGTCCTCCTCCTGGGCAATCAGAGGCAGCTCTTATACCCACAGTGTGATGAAATTAACTGTGGTGAGCCAGGATAACCAGGCTTGGAAGCCACAGTGTAGACGCCTCAACATTTTCCCCCCACCCAGCTCCTGACTGACCCTGGCACTACCCCATGTGGCCCTGCCTGCTGGGCCATGCCTCCTGTTTCTACAGATCTGTGGATATAAACTGCCTTCATGACAGACATTTTCCTACCTGTGTGTCTTTTATGCCTTATTTAAACGAATCCCACATGTATTTTAAACCAAGGTCTGATGCTGAAAGAATCATTATTAGGGTCATGTGTCTCCAGAGACCTACTGGTCTATGCTGGGAAGTGGATCAATGAGTCATTATTAGCATCCTATAGATGACAGTTAACCAAAGTAAGTACTGTGTATAGGAAGAGGCCACAGTACCATAGTACATAGTACCATAGTAGCCCCAGATTTACAAGTAGGCATCTTTCTACTTGGTAAGGTTGTCAGATGCACCTTCTTGTGGGATAGGTAAGCCAGAATTATAGGGAATCAACAAAAGAAAGATATTAGATTTCCTACTCATCAAAAAAGACTCTTAAAATGGCATTAATTTAATTTTAGAAATAAAAGACATATGACCAATCTACAATTTGCATAGCAGTATATTAAAAAGAAATAAATGTACATAAATGAAAATAAAGGAATGAAGCACACTAACACACATTGCAGAAAACACCTTTTTTCTTCTTTTCTCTGGTTTTATTTCAATTTTTCTTCATGTTAGTCATATTAATCATCCAGTGAAATAACAAATGATTTTGTAAAATGCAAGTTATAAAATACATCTGAAAGTAGAAAAACAAAATGATGTATATAGAAGGTAGAAGGAAAAAAATTTACCCTTTATCTCTGAAACTTTAAGTCTAACATGTCTCAATATAATATCACACTGCATTATTCTTTGAAAACCATACTGATTACTTTTACTGTTCTTTGCTTTTCTTTTCATGTGTATGGGAAAGGGGTGCTGGGAATTGAACCCAAAGGTGCTTAACCACTGAGCTCTATCCCAAAATGCTTTCCTACTCCTCCTCTTTTTCTTTTTTGAGACAGGGTTTTGCTAAGTTATTGAGGCTGGCCTCAGATTTGTGATCCTCCTGCCTCAGCCTCCCAAGTAGCTGGGATTACAGGTGTGCACCACCCCACACAGACTTCAGCTTTTTGCTTTTAAAATCCTTACTTGAGATGTTCTTATGTTTTATCTTCTGGAAAATAAGGTGGCCTCTGTCAATGGATATCTCTCATCTCTTGTCTCTTTCAAATCATCCTTGTATAAATGAAGTCTAATAAGGAATGGTTTATTTTCTACAGTGTGTTTATTCTGTGAAACTACTTGTTCAATATTTCCTACTTAACATCCCTTCCAAATAGCTGATTCACATCATTTAGAATCAGCTTCATGTAGTGCAAATGTTTCAAAGACAATGGAACCAACTAAATTGTTTAAAAACAATTATATTCAATTGGTGTGAGAATTGGTGTCCTCAGGATGAAAATGAAGCCAATTTTTTTCCTCCTACATTTTAGGCAAGAACATCATAAAAGATCATTCATAGGCGTAGTCATGGAAGCCCAGGTAATGACAGCTGAACCTGTCAGGTGTGAGCACTCTCCACTGAAGTAAGCACATTATGGAGTTGGGAGCCCAGAAATGAGCAGTCACCACCAGTGTCAAGAAGAGACTGGAGCTCAGGTAAAGGCAGACCTTATTGATTAACATTTTCTTGAAGCTAGACATATTATATATATGTAATGTATAATGTGGGTAAAGAGACAGTTGTAAGTGTAATTGAAGTAGATAAATGCTATTTGGTACTATTTCAAGGATATCAGAAAGAATCTAATACTTTTAAAAATAACTCATCCTCCAACTTTTTGAGAGATGTTTATTTGATAAAATGTAATTTCACATTAAACTGAAAATAACCTCAAAGCAATAAGCTTTCTTCTAGATCAAGTCCTTTTCTTAAAGCAGTATTAAAAATTACAGCACACAGAGGCTGGGCATGGCAACACACCTATAATCCTGGTACTCAGGAGGCAGGAGAATCACAAGTTCAAAGCCAGCCTCAGCAACAGCAAGGTGCTAAGCAACTCAGTGAGACCCTGTCTCTGAATAAAGTACAAAATAGGGCTGGGGATGTGGCTCAGTGGTTGAGTGCCCCTGAGGTCAATCCCCAGTACCAATAAACAAACAAACAAATAAATAGAAAGAATAGACTCAAGGTCAAAAAAGTGTTAAAAACAGAAGGAAAAAAACAGAAGAATCAGAGAAAAAAAGTTGTTCATTGACACTAATCTATACACATCTGCCTCTCTTTTAACTGAGGTTTATAGAATATTATTTTCTTCAGTTTAAAGACAAACTTCTGAGTCATGAGTTCTCTAAACCTTAGAAAGATCCCATAATCGACACTCTTAACAAACAACTGCAAGTAAATCTGATGCAGGGGGATGTGATACTTGGATCACATCTGAATATACTTCCTCAGGAACAGCCCAAGCACAAAACTGAAATTTAAAAGTAGACCTAAATATCTAAATATAACATGTCATTAGTTTTCTCTTTATGATAGAAACAATTTGTTTCATAGCCTAAAAGTGTATATAAAAACTAACATATAATAACATTGCTATGTGATGAAATAAATATATATGCAAATAAATACCTGATTTTATAGAATACCTAAATGTTTGAGTAATTATTCAAAATAAGGTATTTTTATAAATATACCTGAGGGCAAAGTATGGAAGCATAAGAAATCAGAATAAGTATATCTCTGTCTTCTCTGAGGACCTCACCTCCTGTCCTATTCTCAGAGCTTAGTCTTCAGTATCAAAATTAACTCCTTTACCAATGTCACATCATCCTGTGACTTTAAATATATTAAATATACTCTCTATTCATACAATACCTAACTTTATATTTCAATCCTGTTATCTAACTTGAACTCTAGGCTCCCCCTAATCATGACGAGACAAGGTTGATAGACTTCACAGTAGAGACAAGAAAGAAAACAGGTGCACACAGAGAGAGCTTTTGAGATCTGCAGAGGGTGCCCCTTGATTCCTCAACTGAGTACTGGTCAACATATAGATCTAAAGAAACCATCCAACTGAAGGCAGGGAAAATACCTGGAGTTCCAATGGGTTGAAAAAAAATTCCTATTTCCACTAGTTACACATAAAACTTCATCACACATGAGATATCCAGTAGGCTACTCTAAGGGAATTAGCTCAACAGCAAGGTAAAATTTGTGCAAAATTAAACATTTCTAACCCCTCCTAACAAACTTAAAAACAGGATGTAAAAGGGTCAATCTGTTCAACAGTAAAAGAGGGTGTCCCCTACAAAGCTCAAGACTACTTACAA
The DNA here is from genome assembly GCA_020662805.1 of Glaucomys volans. Taxonomy (NCBI): domain Eukaryota; kingdom Metazoa; phylum Chordata; class Mammalia; order Rodentia; family Sciuridae; genus Glaucomys; species Glaucomys volans. The sequence goes on from JAJEJO010053634.1 coordinate 113,479, forward strand.
AAACAGAAATGTACCCGGCAGCCAATAACATAAAATTCACTCTATCTATCAACCAATAAAGTTACCATGCTGCTGGGAGTGGTGGTGAAAGCCTGTAATCCCATTGACTTGGGAGGCTGAGGCAGGAGGATCCCATGTTTGATTGAGGTCAGCCTCAGCAATTTAGCAAGACTCTTAGCAAATTAGCAAGACTCTGTCTCACAATTAAAAAAATAAAAATAAAAAAGGGCTGGTGTGTAGTTCAGTGGTAAAGTGCCCCTGGGTTCAATCCCCAGTACTAAATAAACAAACAAACATACAAATTACTACGTATGCAAAGAAGCAGAGAAGTATGACCCATAATTAGAAATATCAATCAAATGCAATCCAGAAATTATATTGATGATATAATTATAAACAAGGACATTAAAACAGTTATATTTCATTTGTCGATGAAGGTAGGACTAAGATGAACTGGATTAAGATAACATATTTTAAAAATTCAAATTTTCATTTCTGGAAATGAAAACGAAGTATCTGAAATGAAATACATATGCATAGGATTCACAGCAGAATAGATACTACAGAAGAAATGATTGCTAAAGTTGAAGACAACTATATAGAATTACCTAAATGCAACACAAAGAGGGGGAAAAAGTGAAAAAAATGAACAGTTATCAATCATTTGCAGGACAGCTCCAAGCAGAATCAAATATAACCAATTGAAGTTCCTAAATTGGATGAGGATATAAATATTTGAAGACAAAATAACTAAAAATTTTTCAAATTTGATGGACACTATACACTCACATACCAAAAGTCTCCCTGAATCCCCAAAATAAGGAAAGTGAGGAAAACCACACCAAGGCACATTGCCATTAAATTTCTTATAACCAATGACAAAGAACTCAATATTAAATATAGCAAGAGAATAAAGATATAATATATACAGAGGGTCAAAAATAAGAATGGTAAATAACTCCATGTCAGAAACAATGCAAGATGAAGAGCATGGAGAACTATCTCTAGAGTACTGAAAGAAAAAAATATCAACCTCAATTTCAATACCCAGCAACAAATTCTGATATAAAAAAAAAATATCAAATAAATTGTATCAACTTCTATGTTAAGAAGAAAAAGGATAGAAAACTTAAACCAAAACTAAGAATGAAAGGTAAAAGCAAGACAAAGAAGAAATCAATGATTTAGAAAATTATTGGCTATTAAGAAAGAAACCAGGGGCTTCAGCTGAGATTTACCTGGGAGCGGAGCTGTTTGCCGGCACCAGCGGGGAATTTGGGCCCGGTCGGCGACATTCTACAGATTCCCTGGCAGAGAGACTCCATTTTGACCTCTGAGCCCTCGGACCTAAAAGCCCACCCTTTCCCCCCGGGACACAGCGCTGCGGCTTCAGGTGAGATTTACCCGGGAGCGGAGCTGCTTGCCGGCCCCAGTGGGAATTTGGGCCTGGTCGGCGCCATTCTTCAGCTTCCCTGGTGGAGAGACTCCATTTTGATCTCGCTGAGCCCCCGGACCTAAGCCCACCCCTTTCCCCGGGGACACAGCGCTGTGGCTTCAGGGACACGGTGCTGCGGCTCCAGGGACACAGTGCGGCATCTCCTGGTTGCCTCTGCCCAGAAACATTGATCATTCCCAACCTGGAGGTGGTGAGATAGGGGCTATCTTGGTTCACCACTTGATCAAGCACCTCTCAAACATCTGGTGAGTTGCTGGAAATCTGCAGAGACGCTCTGGGTCTTTACAGGAAAGTTGCAATCCCTCTGATTTGCACTACTAGAGGGGAGGATATATGAGCAGCATGGGAAGACACAGGAAGAAAGTGTCCCAAACAAACCTGGATGGGGCATCAGGAGATCCTAAGGACAGCACGGTAGAGGGAATGACAGAAATGGAGTTCAGAATATTCATAATTAAAATGATCTGAGAAGAGAATGAGGTGACGAGAGAGCAGATTCAGGCTATGAATAATCAACTATTAGAGCAATTTCAGGAAGCAAAAAATCATTTCAATAAAGAGATAGAAGTTCTGAGACAAAAGCAAACAGAAATCCTTGAAGAAAATAAGGAAATAAAGGAAACAATCAACCAAGTTAAAAACTCAATAGAAAGCATAATTAATAGAATAGATCACTTGGAAGACAGAACCTCAGACAATGAAGACAAAATATTTAATCTTGAAAACAAAGTCGAACAAACAGAGAAGATGGTTAGGAATCATGAACGAACCCTCCAAGAAATATGGGACATCATGAAAAGACCAAATTTAAGACTTATTGGGATTGAGGAAGGCACAGAGATACAAACCAAGGGTATGAAC
>JAJEJO010053635.1:0-141130 GCA_020662805.1 Glaucomys volans
ATCTGTCCAACGGTGAGAGAGGAGTGTTAAAGTCTCCGAGTATTATTGTGTTTTGGTCTATTTGATTCCTGAAATTGAGAAGGATCTGATTGACATACATGGATGCGCCATTGTTTGGTGCATAAATATTTATGATTGTTATGTCCTGTTGATTTATGCTACCTTTAAGCAATATGAAATGTCCTTCTTTATCCCTTCTGACTATCTTTGGTTTGAAGTCTGCTTTGTCTGAAATGAGAATGGAAACCCCAGCTTTTTTGCTCAGTCCGTGTGCATGGTATGCTTTTTCCCAACCTTTCACCTTTAGTCTGTGGGCATGTTTTTCTATGAGATGAGTCTCTTGAAGGCAGCATATCGTTGGGTCTTTCTTTTTAATCCAGTCTGCCAGTCTATGTCTTTTGATTGATGAGTTTAGGCCATTTACATTCAGGGTTATTATTGAGATATGACTTGTATTTCCTGTCATTTTAGCTTTTTTAGGGTTTTTAGCTTAACTTTGTTTCTCCTTTGATTGACTCTTTCTTTAGGGTAGTTCCTCCCCATGGTGACCGAGGTTGCTATTTTTCATTTCTTCCTCTTCGAATATTTTGTTGAGAATGTTCTGTAGGGCAGGCTTTCTCTTTGTGAATTCTTTAAGCTTTTGTTTATCATGGAAGGATTTTATTTCGTCATCATATCTGAAGGTAAGTTTTGCTGGATATAAGATTCTTGGTTGGCATCCATTTTCTTTCAGAGCTTGAAATATGTTGTTCCAGGCCCTTCTTGCTTTTAGGGTCTGGGCTGAGAAATCTGCTGATATCCGTATTGGTTTCCCCCTGTAGGTAATCTGCTGCTTTTCTCTCGCAGCCTTTAAAATTCTATCTTTGTTTTGTATGTTAGGTATTTTCATTATAATGTGCCTTGGTGTGGATCTGTTGAAATTCTGTGCATTTGGTGTCCTGTAGGCCTCTTGTAATTGATTTTCCATCTCATTCATCATATTTGGGAAATTTTCTGATATTATTTCATTGAACAGATTGTTCATACCCTTGGTTTGTATCTCTGTGCCTTCCTCAATCCCAATAACTCTTAAATTTGGTCTTTTCATGATGTCCCATATTTCTTGGAGGGTTCGTTCATGATTCCTAACCATCTTCTCTGTTTGTTCGACTTTGTTTTCAAGATTAAATATTTTGTCTTCATTGTCTGAGGTTCTGTCTTCCAAGTGATCTATTCTATTAATTATGCTTTCTATTGAGTTTTTAACTTGGTTGATTGTTTCCTTCATTTCCTTGTTTTCTTCAAGGATTTCTGTTTGCTTTTTTCTCAGAACTTCTATCTCTTTATTGAAATGATTTTTTGCTTCCTGAAATTGCTCTAATAGTTGATTATTCATAGCCTGAATCTGCTCTCTCGTCACCTCATTCTCTTCTCGGATCATTTTAATTATGAACATTCTGAACTCCATTTCTGTCATTCCCTCTACCGTGCTGTCCTTAGGATCTCCTGATGCACCATCCAGGTTTGTTTGGGACACTTTCTTCCCGTGTCTTCCCATGCTGCTCATATATCCTCCCCTCTAGTAGTGCAAATCAGAGGGATTGCAACTTTCCTGTAAAGACCCAGAGCGTCCCTGCAGATTTCCAGCAACTCACCAGATGTTTGAGAGGTGCTTGATCAAGTGGTGAACCAAGATAGCCGCTATCTCACCACCTCCAGTTTGGGAATGATCAATGTTTCTGGGCAGAGGCAACCAGGAGATGCCGCACTGTGTCCCTGGAGCCGCAGCACCGTGTCCCCAGGGAAAGGGGTGGGCTTAGGTCCAGGGGCTCAGAGAGGTCAAAATGGAGTCTCTCCACCAGGGAAGCTGGAGAATGGCGCCGACCAGGCCCAAATTCCCACTGGGGCCGGCAAGCAGCTCCGCTCCCGGGTAAATCTCACCTGAAGTCGCAGCGCTGTGTCCCCGGGGAAAGGGGTGGGCTTAGGTCCGAGGGCTCCGAGGTCAAAATGGAGACTCTCCGCCAGGGAATCTGTAGAATGTCGTCGACCGGGCCCAAATTCCCCGCTGTGCCCGGCAAATAGCTCCGCTCTAGGGTAAATCTCAGCTGAAGCCGCAGCGCTGAAGCCGCAGCGCTGTGTCCCCGGGGAAAGGGGTGGGCTTAGGTCTGGGGCCTCAGCGAGGTCAAAATGGAGACTCTCTGCCAGGGAATCTGGAGAATGGCGCCGACCGGGCCCAAATTCCCGCTGGGGCTGGCAAACATCTCCGGTCCCGGGTAAATCTCACCTGAAGCCGCAGCGCTGTGTCCCCGGGGAAAGGGGTGGGCTTAGGTCCGAGGGCTCAGAGGTCCACCACAGTTTCTTTATCCATTCATCTACTGAAGGGCATCTAGGTTGATTCCATAATCTAGCTATTGTGAATTGAGCAGCTATGAACATTGATGTGGCTGCATCACTGAGGCAATCTGATTTTAAGTCCTTTGGGTATAAGCCAAGGAGTGGGATAGCAGGGTCAAATGGTGGATCCATTCCAAGTTTTCTAAGGAATCTCCACACTGCTTTCCAGAGTGGCTGCACCAACTTGCACTCCCACCAGCAATGTATGAGTGTACCCTTTTCCCCACATCCTCGCCAACACCTGTTGTTGCCTGTGTTCTTGATAAAAGACATTCTAATTGGGGTAAGATGAAATCTTAAGGTGGTTTTGATTTGCATTTCTCTTATAACGAGTGATGTTGAACATTTTTTCATAAATCTGTTGATTGCTTGTAGATCTTCCTCTGTAAAGTGTCTGTTCATTTCCTTGGCCCATTTATTGATTGGGTTATTGGTGTTCGTGGTGTAAAGATTTTTGAGTACTTGGTAGATTCTGGAGATTAGTGCTCTGTCCGAAGTGTGTGTGGCAAAGATTTTCTCCCACTCTGAAGGCTCTCTCTTCACATTGCTGATTGTTTCCTTTGCTGAGAAGAAGCTTTTTAGTTTGACTCTATCCCAATCATTGATTCGTGCTTTTATTTCTTGCGCTTTGGGAGTCATGTTAAGGAAATCTGGTCCTAGGCCAACATGATGAAGATTTGGACCCATTTTCTCTTCTATTAGGTGCAGAGTCTCTGGTCTGATTTCTAGGTCTTTGATCCACTTTGAGTTGAGTTTTGTACAGGGTGAGAGATATGGGTTTATTTTCATTTTGCTGCATATGGATTTCCAGTTTTCCCAGCACCATTTGTTGAAGAGGCTGTTTCTTTATTCATGTACAGGCTGAACATTTAGATTTTTTTCCAGATTTTCTTTACTATTATGAATAAGTGTGTGCTAAATATCCCTGAACAGGTCTTTGTATGAACCTCTACTTTCAATTCCTTTGAATGATTGGTTTGGAGTACATTGTTAGGCCATAGAATATGTTCATGTTTGACTTTGTTATAAAATGACAAACTGTTTTCATAGGTGGTCATACCATTTTTTTCCTTGTATAAACATTTCAGTTACCTCATATCCTTATACTTGATAGAATTTTTTAAAAATTTCTCTGTTTTTTTCTAAATTTTAGTCATTTTAATAGGAGAGCAGTGATGCCTCATTGTGCTCTAATTCTGCATTTCCATAATAATGGTTAATAATATCAAGCATCTTCCCATGTGCTTATTTACCATTTTGTGTGTCTTCCTTGGTGAAACATCTGTTAAGTCATTTTTTCCATTTTTAATTGAGTTTATTTTTTCTTATTATGGAGTTTTGAAAGTTTTTCCTTTTCAGTTTGAAAAAATTCCACATTCTTGTGATTATCATGAAGAGATAGCTCAGGGCTAGAACAGGCCCCTGAAAAGTCCTGACCATTTTCTAATTGCATGCATTTAAGGTGCACACATGATGTTTTGATATTGATTGTCATAGTAGAGCGATTAGAATAGTCAAACAAATTTACATAGCCATCATCTCACATAGTTTCATTTTGTTGTCGTAAGTGAAAGCACCTAAAATCACATATATTTGTGTGTGTATTTATTAAGATATATATCTTAGCAAATTTCCAACATATAATACAATATTATTAACTATAGCCTTCATAGTCTTCATGCTGTACATTTTATTGCTAGGCTTTTGTATCCTACATTACTGAGACTTTGTACATTTTGACCTCTATCTTCTCAGTATCCCTAGAATATATATATTCTACATTAGATAGATAGATAGATAGATAGATAGATAGATAGATAGATACAGATAGATGATTGATAGATAGATAGATAGATAGATAGATAGATAGATAGATAGATGATAGATAGGTTTGTTTTAGTTATTAAGATTCAATATATAAGTGAGATCATATAGTATTTCTGTTTCTATGTCTGGCTTATTTCACTTAGCATAATGTCCTCTGGGTTCATCCATATTGTCACAGTAAATCGCAGGTTCTCCTTTCAAAGGCTGAATCTATATATATGTGATTTTCTTCACATGTGTATAATTTTTTCTTTATCCATTCATCTATCAACAGATACTTGGGTTGCTTCCTTATCTTGTTTTCCTGTGAATAATTCTGTGATTAGCTTGGATGTGTATGTAAATTTAGAAGTTAGTTTCATTTCCTTCCATTGAATATTCAGAAAAGGAGTTGCTAATTCACAAGGTAGTCTTGTTTCTAACTTCTAAGAACTTCCGTGTTTTTTTCCGCTGTGGGAACCCCAGCCTACATTCCCATCCCCACCAACAGTGTGGCAGGGCTCCCTTCCCTCCCTGTCCTCACTTGTCATCACCTATCTGGTTGACAGTGGCCTTTCTAACAGGTGTGGGATGACACTGCATTGTGCTTTTGGTTTGTGTTCCTGATGATCCATGATGCTGAGCACCTTTCTATACCTGTTGTCCATCTTTCTTTCGTCCTCAGAGAAATGTCTATTTGGACCCCTTGCCCATTTATTTTACCTTATTATTTGGGTGATTGTTTAATTGGTTTGGATTTATTTATCTATTTGCTATTGAGTCATGTGAGTTTCTGGCATTTTGAATGCTCTTCCACTAAGTTATAGAACAAGGCAAGAATGCCCATTTTCACCACTACTATTTTGACATAGTACTGGAAGTACTAGCAAGAACAATCAGACAAGAAAAAGAAATAGAAGGTATCTGAATCCGAAAGGGAGAAGTAAAATTAATCCTGTTTTTAGATGACATGATCTCATATGCAAAAACCCAAAGTACTCCACAAAAACTCTTAATTAATAAACAAATTCAGTAAAGTTGCTGTATATAAAATCAGCATACAAAAATCAGTTACATTTCTTTATGCTAATAGTAGTCTATATGAGAATGATATCAAGAAAATAATTCTAATTAAAATAAATAGCATAAGGTGGAAAATACTTAAGAATACATTTAATTAAGGAAGTGAAATATCTCAACAGTGAAAATTGTAAAAACATTGAAGAAAGAAATTGAGGAAAACACAAATAAGGGAAAAGATATCCCATGTTTGTGGGTTGGGAGGATCAATGTTGTTAAAATGCCCATGCATACTTCCTAAAGCAGTATGAAGATGCAACACAGTCCCTGCCAAAATTCTGATGATATTTTTCACAGAAATAGAACAATAACTCTAAAATTTGTAAGGAATAACAAAGGACTCTAAGTGGCCAAAACAATCTTGGAGAGAAAAAAAAAAAAAGGCTGCAGGCACACACTCCCTGATATCAAATTATATTACAAAGCAATATCAATTAAAACAGTATGGTACTAACATAAGCAGCATAGAGCATATATAGTCAACTAATTTCTAACAAGATGGCCAAGAAGACATGGGTAAAAGATATTTTCTTGAATATATGGTATTGGAAAAACTGTTATCTACATTCAAAAGAATAAAATGGACTGCCATTTGACCCAGTTATCCCACTCTTTGGTATATACCTAAAGGAATTAAAATCAACATACTACAGTGACACAACCACATCAATGTTTATAGCAGCTCAACTACACAATAGAAAAGATATGGAACCAACCTAGATGCCCATCAACAGATGAATGGATAAAGAATATTACTCAGCCTTAAAAAAGAATGACTTTATGACTTTCTCCAGTAAATTGATGGATCTGAAGACTATTATGCTAATCAAGATAAGTCAGTCCCCCAAAACCAAAGGTTGAATGTTCTTTTTGATATATGGATGCTAACACACAATGGGGGAGAATAAAAGTTCAGTAGATTAGACAAAGGGGAATGAAGGGAAGGGAGTGGGAACAGGAATAGGAAAGACAGTGGAATGAATCTGACTTAATTTTCCTATATACATGTATGAATACACCACAGTGAATCTCACCATCGTGTACATCCACAAGACTGGGATCCTAACTAGATAGAATAAGATATACTCCATGTTTGTATAAATATGTCAAAAATTGGCTCTATTGTCATGGAGAACAAATAAAAAAATAGTTACCTACAACTGGAAGGAGGGAAGGACTGAGGGTTCATGACTAAATTTGAACAGAGATTTGGGAAAGGGGTAATGAAAATGCTCCATAACTGATTGTGGTGGTCATAACATACTAAAAATCCATTTAATGGTACACTTTAGGTAGATGAATTGTATGGTATGTGAATCATAATAAAAATATTAACAGAACAAAAGCAAGCAAACCAAAAAGAACAAAATAGGACCTTGATCTTATACTACACATATATATGTACAATATATATGTACATGTATATAGTATATATGAGTATATATGTAGCATATGTATATATATGTACATAGCTGAAGGGAAAACACTTTATATGTCCTTTATATTTATCCTTTATATTTTTCTTTGCAAAGTTTTATATTTTGTATTTAGGTCTATGATTCATATTGCATTTTTTTATATGATAAGCTATTTACTGAGTTTTATTTGCTTATTTTTGCATGTGGATATACAGCTGCTCCATCAGTATTTGCTAAAAAGATCATCCTTTATCCACTGAACTAGACTGGCACCTTCACTGAAAATGAGTTGAATCTATTTCTGCTGTTTCTATTCTGTTCTATAAATCAGTGTATCTAGCTTTTCCAAATATTACACGGTCTCAATAACTATAACTTTAGAGTAGTCCTTTATGTTCTTTTAAAGTTGTTTTGGCTATACTAACTCCTTTACCTTTCCATATAGATGTAGAATCAGCTTTCTAATCTTTACAAAGTCCTGCTGGTATTTTCAATAGGGTTGCATGGAATCTATAGATTTGTAGATCTCTCCATTTATTTAAGGTTTCCTTAATAACTTTCATTAATGTTTTGTAGTTTCAGCATACAAATCTTGGAATACATTTTGTTAGAAAGTCACAGTTATGGTGCTATTTTAAGTGGAACTCTTAAATTTATATTTCCAAGTGTTCACTTGTATATACAAATACAACTTGTTTTTTTATATTGACTTTGCCAAATTCATTTATTAATTCTCGTACCTTTCTGTACAGCCTTTAGGCTTTTCTAGGTAGGCACTCTATGCAAATTAAAACAGTTTTCCTTATTTTTCAGTCAGAACACTCCTCCCTCTTTTTCTTTTCTTTCTTTTTTGCCTTATTGCTCAGGAATGAACCTTCAGTAAAATGTTGACTAGGAGTGGTGAGAGTGGATGCTCTTGCCTGGGTTCTGACATTAGGGGAAAGCGTTCAGTTTTTATCATTAGATATGGTGTATGATTAGCTGAATGATTTTTCTAAATGTCCTTTATCAGTTTGAGGAATTCATGTCTATTCCTAGTACAAATATGTTTTCACATTGAGTTTTAAATGCTTTTTTCTGCATTGATCGAGGTGATCTTTTTCTTTTTTCCTTTTTAAAGTTGTAATATGGTGAATTGTCTCAACTTATTTTCTAATGTTAAACTACCATTACATTCCTGACATAAATCCAGAATGGACATGATATTTTATCCTTTTCAAATATTGCAAATTCAAGTTGCTAAAATTTGTTAAGGATGTTTGCATCTATTTTCAGAGGATATTAGTAGCCTGTTTTCTTCTCTTGTATTGTCTTTGAACTTGACATTAGTCTCACACTGGCCAGGTAAGATGAGACAGGAAGTACTCCCTCTTCTTAAATTTTCAGGAAGACTTTTTGCAGGGTTTTTAGAAGATATTTTTTCCCTTTGTATATTTGGGAAAATTTTCCACTGAAGTGAACAAGGTCTAGGGTTCTCCATGGGAAAGGTTTTAACTGCAAATTCAATTTCTTTAATAAAATAGGGTTATTCAGGGTATTTATTTCTTTTTGACAACTTCTAGCAATTTTTACATTTCAAGGAATTTATCATGCCATATGAATTTTTAAAAATGTGTTGACATAAAACCAACATAAAACTTAAACATTTCAGCTAATATTAATAACTATAGAATCTGTAACAATACCATATCTCATTCCTTATATTGATAATTTGTCTTCCTCCTCTTTTGTTTTTCATGATCTGAACAGATAAAGGTCTAGTGATTTTTTGTCTTGTCAAAAAAATAAAACAACTTTTGTTTTCATTGATTTTTTTCTGTTTTATTTATTTCTACTCTTTTCTATACTATTTCTATTCTTCTACTTATTTGGGCTTAATACCTTCTTTTTCAAGTTTCTCAAGATTGAAACTGAGATAACTGATTCAAGATCACTTTTCACTTTCTCCTCTTGTTTTTCTAGGGGTTAAATGCTATAATTCCGCCCCCATTACTGCCTTATCCATAACCTCAAAATTTGAGATGTAGTGTCATCGCTTTTTGTTCCAGATATTTTAATTTCCCTTTTGTGTTTTTTATGATCCATGAGTTATATGAAAGTATCTTCTTTACTTTTCAAATAATTGGAGATTTTCTAGACGTTGCTCTTCTTTTGATTTGTCATATAATTCTGCTTTGGTGGAAGAACTGACTTCTTATGATTTGAGTAATTTAAAATTTATTGCTACTTATTCTATGGCTGATCATATGGTCTATCTTGGTAAATACGACACATACACTTGAACAAAGTGTATCATACTGTGTGGAGTGAGTGTTCTATAAACGTCAGATGAGTCAAGTTCGTTACAGTGCCGGGCAAGTCTTTCAGATCTTTACGATTCTCTATTTCTTCTGTCAATTATTAAGAGGGAAGTGTCGAAATCTTCAGTGATGATTGTGGATTTATCTACTTCTTTCTGCAGTTCTGTCAGCTGTTGCTCGTGCCTTTTCAAGCATGTTTATTTGGGGCATAAACATTTGGAGTCGTGTTCCCTTGATGTGTTGACTCCTTTACACTCATGAAATGACCTCCTTTATCTCAGGTAATGTTCTTTGATGAATGTTAACTTGATGCTTCATTTTCCATCCTTTTATTTTTAACCTATTTGTGTCTTTAGCTTTAAAGTGCATTTTTTATATGCAGAAAATAGTTAAGCCTTTTTTATTCAATCTAACAATTCAGTTTTGTGATAGCCATGGTTAAATAATTTGCATTTAATGTGATTATTGAATAGCGTTGTGGAAGTAACTTTAACGTACTATTGGGAGTCACATAATACATTTTTTGACAGTTAGGCTGTTATATTATTAGATAGGAAAAACTCATATTAAAAGGAAGTCAGTTTTTTTTATTTTTAATTTAATAACTAAATTTAATTTGATCCCTTTAAGATGAAATAGATTTTTTTCATATTTTTTGAAATAGATACGTTGATACTCAAAAATTGTCTATGGTCATAGCACTCTGAATGCACACAATTTCTCTGATATAGAAAAATAACCATGCTAGAATATCTAAGAAAATTTGAAAAATAAAAGTATTGAGGGCATATGAGTCTTACAAGTATTATATAAGATTATAAATGTATAGTAAACAGTTTGCTATTGGCACATGACTGGAAAAGCAAAAGAGAAAATAAAGAAATAGTTCCAATATTCATTCAAAATTTTATATATGTTAAAGGGTGGCCTTTTACATTAGTGTGGAAAGGATGGATTTTTTCGATTTTCAATACACGGTGTTCATACTACTCTCAGAAGAAAATTCTTCTGAGTCTTCTTTTCACATTTTACTCTTAGGTAAGTAATATTTGAATCAAATTTTAGGTATATAACATACTGAGCAACGACATTAAAGGACCAAGCAAAGACATGATAGGATTTTTAAAAGTTAAGGTCTTTGTTCAAAACACAAAATCGAAGGAATGATAGAGTGAAACAGACATTATTACCTCATGTACATATATGACTGCTTGACTGATGTGATTTTACAATATGTATAATTAGAAAAATGAGAGATTACACTCCATTTATGTACAATCTATCAAAATGTATACATGCATTCTACTATCATGTATAACTAATTAGAACAAATAAAAAAATCTTAAAAAAACAAAACCAGAAGTTTTAAACACAATAATTCTGAAAATATATATACAAAAAAGGAGATAGCATTAACTGATCTTTGACAAAGATACAAAGTCAATTAAAAGAGAAAAGGAAGTGTTCACAGCCCAGGGAGCAGGAAGAATTAGACTTCCACAGGCAAAGAAGAAAAGAAAAAGAAAACAGACCCAGACTTCACACCCTCACAGAAATGAACTCATCGACCTAAATGTAAAATGCAAAACTATACAACTTTAAAAAAAGAACAGGGTAAGATCTACATGAGGTAGGGGTTTGTGATGAGTTTTTAGAGACATCGAAAGCATGACTTACAAAGAAACCAGTGACATATTGGACTTCACTAAAAATAAAAACTTCTCTGCTAAAGAACCTCTTCAGGGAAGGAAATATGTCACTGACTCGGAGAAAATATTTACAAACATGTGTTTGATAAAGGACAAGTGTCCAAGTTCTGTGAAGAACTCTTAAAACTCAACAACAGGAAAATATCCAGCCCAATTTAAAGATGGGTCATAGGTCCGATCAGATACTTTACTGAAGAAGACATGGAGAGCGCAAACAAGCAATTGAAAAAAAAAAAGTTCACTATCATGTGTCGTTAGGGAAATGCAAATTAAAGCAACAAGATAACCATTAGAATGTCTAAGATCCAAAAAACCACAGTACAATTCCTGGCAAGGATATGGAGCAAGAGGATCCCTCACTTACTGTTGATGGCAAGGTAAAATGGCACAGCCACTTTGGGGGACAGCTTGGTGGTTTCTTATAAAGCCAAACATACTCTTACTCTATGATAAACAATCACATTCCTACGTATTGACCCACCTGATTTGATAACTTATTGGTGTGTTTTAGTTTCATTCATATTTACCCCAAATTGGAAAGTTTCCAAAATTTCCTTTGCAAAGTAAATAGGCAAACTGTGGTATATCCACACAGTGGCATTCCACTCAATGATAAGAAGGAATGAGCCACTCAAAGACAAGAATGAACCTCAAATGCATATTGCTGAATGAAAGGAACCAGTCTGAAAAGGCTACGTTTTGTAGGATTCAGTGTATATGATACTCTGCAAAGGGCAGAACTCAAGAGATGGTAAATGAATGAGGCAGTTACTGCTAAAGGTTTGGGTCAGGGAGAGAGGTTGAATAGAAAAAGGAGAGGGGATTTTTAGGGTGGTTAAACTATTCCATATGATATTGTGATGGCAGCTACATGACGCTACCTGTTTGTCAAAACCCATGGAACTGAACATCACTAGCAGTAAACAATGCATGCGAATTTTAACAAATCAGTTAGGATGGTGGGAGACTCCAGGATGGAAATTAGAATGTGACCAAAGAATCTAACTGTTACAAATGCATGGAACAACCCCAGTGAAGAAGACAGGCAAGTGGTGCTGATTAACTAACTTTAAAAAGAAGTAGCCAGGTATGGTGGCACATGCCTGTAATCCCAGTGGCTCAGGAGGCCGGGGCAGGAGGATCAGAAGTTCAGAGCCAGCCTCAGCAACTTGATGAGGTCCTAAGCAACTTAGTGAGACGCTGCCTCAAAATAAAATATAAAAAAGTCTGTTGATGTGACTCAGTGGTTAAGTGCCCCTACATTCAATCCGTGGTAACAAAACAAGCAAACAAGCAAACTAGAATCTATAAGACTAAAAACTAAAGGACCTGACTTTAGCGACTGTTCTCTAGGTAGTAAATTTTTTTTTTCCCATGAGGGTACTAGTGAACAATTCTTAAAATATTGCATACTTCCACTGTAATTGAACAGTTAAGTGAATGAATGACAGATACTGGGAGTCAGGTTTGTCATGGTTAGAGTGGGATTCACAGATATGCCAGGGAGCATAGAATGATCTATGGGGTATTGTGTTGGAGGTGAAGACATCACTATGAACTCACATTTAGCTTAATGTGTATTCAGATGGTTACATACAGAAATATTTATAGGTATGCATGTATTCGCGGGTTAACATCATACACATACACGCTCTTCTTCTGTCAACTGAGAAGACCTGGAAGCAATGGCTGTCCAATCGTCATGAACACACCTGGAACTCAGACCTTGGTTTTTCATATCATTCTCCAATGAAAAGAATAGGGTTTCTTGGAGACATGGTTGATTTTAGGACTGGGGCAAGATACATACAATATGATCCCAGAGCAACTTGTAGTGCTAGGAAAAAAAATTAAAAAGTGTTCAAAAGACAAACAAACCCACAGTGACAGGGATATGCCAAAGGGACACAAGGCAACTGAAAGAGTTCTCAGTGGCCTAATATATATGTGAATGCTAAAATTATACTCTTCTGGTGAGTTTTTATTAACCAAGAGCAACAAAATAAAGTAGTATTAGATTACAAGCCAGAGTATAAAATAAATATTCATGAGTCTATACTGACAAATGAATCATGGAATAAACAAAAATAAATACATAACTAGGAGAAAATACACAAGTTGACCATGCAAAAGAATTTCCAATAATTCCGGAAGATATTGTGCTTCAAGACAGTGGAGCTGAGGTCCTCGCTCCTTAGGTGTGGGCTGCACTTAGTGACTTGCTTCCAAAGAGTGAAGTATAGAAAGGGGAGTGAAGAGATTAGCCCTGATGTTGAAACCAGCTGCCTCCACCAGAACATCAAGGTTAACGTCAGCAGTGCTGAGTCGTGTTTCTAGTGTGCTCACTTTACATGATGAGACGGAAACAACTCTTAACCTCTGTGATCCTCCCAGTCTCATCACGAGAAAAGCATCGATGGAAGGACATTCTGCAAAATACCCACCCGTTATTCCTCCAACTGTCAAGGTCTTCAAAAACATGGTAAGTCTGAGAAGGTGTCATAGCCAAAAGTGGTCTAAGGAGACTTGATGAGTAAATATGATGTGATAGGATCCTAAGACAGAGTCATTATAGAAACTAGGGAGATCTGAATGAAGGAAGGGCTTTAATCATAATGTACCAAAGCTGATTTTGTGACTCAGTGAGAGAGCAGTTGCCTTGCACATGTGAGGCACTGAGTTCGATTCTCAGCACCACATCTAAATAAATAAATAAAAATAAAGGTCCATCAACAACAACAACAAAAAAATTTCTTCATGGCTTGTTACAATTGAGACACCACAATGTGAGATGTTAATAACAGGAGAAGCAGGAATTGGATGTATAGGAACTCTGTACAATTTTCAATTTTTCTTAAAATTTAAAACTATTTAAAATTTGAAAAGCCTATTGAAAATATAGGATGACAAAAACTTCAAAACTATGTCCTAATAAATGCTTTTAACACACATGTAGCAAGGACTAATTTCTTTAACACATCAAGAATTTCTATAAAACTTGTAAAATATCAGTAGTTTAATATAAATGTAGTCCAGGTTTAACCAGACAGTTAATAGAAATGAAATTGCAAAGGACTTTGATCATAGAAAAATTGGATCAATGTTACACATAAAAGATAAAAGCAAATTAAGGCTACAGAGACATCAGGTGGGTCAGATCTTGTGCCATACTTTGTTGGGAAGCAGGAAAAGACAAAACTCTTTTTACTCTTAGGAGGAACATAAACAGATACACATTCAGAGACTTGACATTACATATCTAAAGGTATAGTATGTACATACTTTTACATCTAGGAATATATTCTACTGAAATACTAATCTGCATGTACAAAGACATTCATACAAAGACAATTATTGCAGTATTATTTATATAATATCAATTCTTTTTTCAAAGTTAGATATCTATTATTAGGGGGTGTGTTAGAAAATTACTCATATGTAGAATAGACAATGGAGTACAATGTAGCAACTAAAAAGAACTAAAATAATACTATGAATTCTTTCTTTTTCTTTCTTTCTTTTCTTTCTCTGTGCTGGGGATTGAACCCAGGTCTGCCCATGCTATACCATCCAAAGGGTTATGATGTAACAATTGCCAAGATATAATTTCAGACAAAAAAAAGAAAAAGGCAAGTTTGGAATATCTTGTGCCTCAAAATAATTCTTATTAGTATACACAACAACAATTTAATCAAAAATTGTATCCCTAGAAGAACTGGATAATTTAAAAAGCACAATCAGAAAACAAAAAGTGTTCTTAGCAATTAAATATGATTGCAAAAATACAAAGTTAAATTGCATTCTGAATAATCACATTGCAGCTGAAGACAAAGTTGGTCCTCTGACAAAGTTATGTTAATATCTCAAAATATAGAGCAAAACAAAAATTTTAATTGAAAGTTAAGAATCTGAAAGAGGCAATAGACCCAATATTCACATAGAAGAAATTTAGAGGAAAACTGAAAAAAGAAAATGGATGGCAGCAAATTATCAAGGAAATATTAGAAGAAAATGGTTCGCAGCTAAAGAAAGAAGGGGGTTGTCTGACTGAAAGGCACCGCTAAATGCCAACAGAATTAGCTCATAAAAGCTCTTACTGAGAGAAGTTTTAGTGAAATTTCTCCTATATCTAAGAAAAAAAGAAACTACAGCTTCCTAAAGAGAGGAAGAGAGATGACTTCAAAAGAAGAAAAATCAAATGTACCCAGACTTCTCATGCGCAACAATGGAATCTAGAAGGCACAGGATAAATCAAAATTCCGAGGGACATCGATTTGAATAGGGAATTCTGTGCCCATCAAAACGGCCAGTCAAGTGTGAGGATAAAATGAAGAGAACCCAGAAAATGTGAATTCTTTCCATTCACATGTATTTCTTGGAAACAAAATGCTCAAGGATATAGTCCAGATAACTGAAAAGGAAATTATTAAAAAAGAAGAAAACATGGGCTCTCAAAAGGGGGTTTCTGGGGTACAGCAGTCCTCTAGCATGGTCACACAAAAACCGGATGGAGCATTTCTACAAAGAATGCTTTGAAAAGAAGGGAATTCATGCCACTGGCACCATGAACAGGACCCTTGCAGATCCTCCATTAGGCAAATGTGCAAGGGAACTCAGGATATCTAGGAAATATGGAGAGCTGCCCAAGGAAGACACGGTCCTGTCATTAAAAGCAAATTAGAAATGAGGCATGTTATGAACCGGAAGAGATGAGCTGGAAGGCGTGTAAGAAAAGAGAAAGCACTTGACTTTTACCTTCTGAGCAGTCTTCCTTAATCACAAAGGAGGGGATGTAGTTTTGAGAGGGAAAAACACAGTGTTAGGATCAGTGATGAATAATATTTATATATTGACTGTCCTTTAAGCACTATGCATTTTTGGAATTGTTATGGGCAAGTGTTAGCAAAACTAAATTACAGAATCAAAATAAATGTTATAAACTTTGACCACTTAAAAAGTGCAGAGGAGAGATGAATGTTCCTCTCTTTTCCACACATTGTAGGGAGTAAATAATGTCCAAAGGACAGCATCACAAATGCAGAAGTTTGATTATCTTACTGATAAGGGTAAGAGTTTCTAAAAACTAAAATGAATGCTGTCCGAAGTTGAAACACAAAAGAGGATAAGCATGTTATTCTGTGTTATCCAATAGAAATGCTAAAACAGGAGTGGTGATCCTGAGGGGAGGGTCTGTGTTTGGGGTGAAGGGAGACAACTTGTCACTTTCCATAGTGAGCTCTACTGTACGATGTGATATTGCAATTGCAATTCACATGCTTCTATAAGAATAAAGTGAAATATGTTATTAAATAAATGATCGGGAACAATGAGGAAATAAAGCTGTAATTAATTAGAGCCACCATAGATAGGATAGCTTCCAAAGAAGTTTTGCCAATGTGGTCTTATGAAGGGGAACACCTGTATTCTAGTCTTGGCTTTGCCAAGAACTCACTTTGGCCAAGTCATTTCCTCTCTTGGGTCTCAGGTTCCTCATTGGTAAAATGGAGACACAAGCTTGACATTCTTTAGGTTCTTTCCAGCTCTAGCTGTCTAATATTCTAGTTCGAACTTCGGTTGCTCCACTTTTTGGTAAAATTCCTCACTGTCAGATTAAGGGTGCCACACAGACACCTGTGTTTTTGTGCCATGAGGGCATGCACACATGATCAGGCTTTTCTGATAACCCACGTGGTCAGAGGCCGCCTTGTGGAATGGAGAGCAGTCCAGTTCCTGGTGAGCACTCCTTTCCAGTGGGTAGTGTCACAGGCATGGGGCGATATGGCAGGCAGGGCAGCACTCTATCATGGACTACAAATTGAAAATGAAGGGCTTTGTGGAAATAGACCTCAGGCCCACGATTGAGTTCCTTGAATAATAGGCCGGGTGGGTGCAGCAGATCCCTCTGAGTCTGGGAGGGAGAGTCTGTTCCACGTACCTCTCCTGGCTTTTGGTGTTTGGCTGACTCTCTTCGGTGTTCCTTGGCTTATAGAAGCATCACCCTGATATCTGCCTTCATGTTCCCATAGCATTCTCCCAGTGTGCATGAATATATATCCAAATTTCCCCCTTTAATAATGATACCAGTCATGTGGCTTAGGGGCCCTCCCCTCTCCACTGCCTCAACTAATTACATCTGTACCTGTTTCCAAATAAGGTCACATTCTATGGTACTGGGGGTTAGTATTTCATTATATGAATGGGGGGCACATGATTCAATCCCTAATACCCCATAATTAAGCTGAGGGCCAGGACTCTTCCTATTCCACAGTATAAAGACCTTTGCAGAAGAGAGTGTTAAGACCATCCAGGAAGCATGTCTTCCCCCTAGTGATCTTGCCATATAGGTGATGTTAGGAGGCAGGTGATCGGGACACAAGGAGAGGGATCTGCAACAGCTGGAAGAGGGCAGGTAACTGCTATTGGGAGTAATGTGGTAACAAAAAAAAATTTTTTCACCTTACATTTATTTTTCTCATTCAGGGCTCTGTGGGCTAATGGGGGAGGAGGATCACTTTTCAGGTGAGGGACCAAGTTCTCATCTGCTCCAAGGACTTTGAATTTTAGGACCAACAGCTGTCCAGGGCATGTTCTTCTCACAGTGGATGCTGAGCAGGAGAATCACAAATGAGCACGACAGAGCACACCAGCAGGTTGGAGCTTCTGTTGTCTCACACCACATGGGCCAGCACCTCATTGGCCAGAGCAGGTCTCCTGGTTCAAACCCAATGTCAGTGGGTCAGGCACATGTGGGAGGTGCTACCGTCTTGTAGGAAGGAAATTATAGTTTCTTTCAGGAAGGTAGTGAAGAGGAAGAAACAATCTATAAAGTTCCATCTATAAAGATCCAGGTTTTATTCCTTTTTTAAAAAAGGTAGCATTTGACTCACACTCATTGTCAAATATTTGGAAACTAGAAAAAGACAAAAAGTGAAAATAATACCCTCACTGTCCAGAGATAACCATGGCTGACATTTTGGAATGTTGTCTTAGCTTCATTATTTTAGGGACTCTCATAAGCCCACCCCGACTTCCAACCCTGCAGTTAATCCCTCCAGACCTGGAAAATCAGGGCTTGCTTATTAGAGTCATAAAGGAGAAAGCTTCTATACTTTAGAATCAGAAGTAAAGGGAAAAAAAAGATTAAATTGCCTGGAATGCTAGAACACAACCAGCTACATGAAACTCAATAAGACGACGTAAAATATCCTACATTTAGGTGAGAAAAAAAAGACTGCACAAGATGGAGAGATGAAAACTTAATAACACTTCATGTGAGAAAGAGCTTGGTGCTCCAATTTATCATAAATAAAACAGGAGCCAATCACAAGGCTGCTTTCACAGATGTATCCAAGCTAAGGGTGGAACGTGTGTGTATTATTTTATACATGTACCTCTGAATGTGTGTGTGTGTGTGTGTGTGTGTGTGTGTGTTCATTATTTAAATGCAGAACACATTTTTGGAGAGATACACAAGAAAATGCTAACAGTGGTAATCTTAAAGTGGAAGAAGGGGATGGGGAGAGATTCTTTTCTTTTTATGTCCTTTCATGTATATGAATTTTTTTTTACCATGAGTGTATATTATTTTTATATTGTAAACATTGTTTAAATTGAAAGAAAATGTAAGAGAGGTGATAGAAATACTGCTGGGGCTGGATAAAACTACAGCCAGTTTGGGGCATGCTGGTTCTTATTATTTTTATTATAATAACACAATATGACAGCATAAGAGATTGTCCAATATACATCCTCATAGTGGTAGTCACAGCACATACACCATTCTGTAACTGTGGCTTCATCACTTGACTTTAGCAGCAGACACACAGGCTCTGAAATTAAACTGCCTCGGTTCTAGCTGTATGATCATAAGCAAGTTGCTTACCCTCTCTGGGCCTCGTTCACCACTTCTAAAATGGAAGTGAGAATGCTGTCTATTTTGTGAGGTTATTGCGGTGATTCAAGGAGGGAATCACTAATAGGGAGTCTAGAGTGTAGACTAGTGTTCTCTTTCAATGTTAGCTTTCAGCTAACCAACATTTAGATTATTATTAGCATTTCCCAAGGTGTCTGTGTAGTTTCTTTATTGTTTCTATGCATAAGGCACACATCGTATCTCACAGCCTGGAGATGTCATAATTTAACCAATCAATCAATCATTCTCTCATTGTTTGTTATAGAGGTTTTGTGTATGTGTGTGTGTGTGTGTGTGTGTGTGTGTGTGATGGCTGTCAAC
The DNA here is from genome assembly GCA_020662805.1 of Glaucomys volans. Lineage (NCBI taxonomy): Eukaryota > Metazoa > Chordata > Mammalia > Rodentia > Sciuridae > Glaucomys > Glaucomys volans. The sequence continues at coordinate 18,920 of JAJEJO010053635.1, forward strand.
GTGCTCTAAAACGGTACTTCTCAAGCTTTAGAAAGTGTGTAGATCACTTTTTAAAATGTACGTTCTAATTCAGGAGGTCTGGGATGGGGCCTGAGAGCTTGCCTTTCTAGCAAGTTCCTAGGCGAGGCAAACGATACAGGTCCGCAGACTACACTTTAGCAAGTATCCACATCGAGGGAAAACAGGAGGATTAAGAGGGGCTTAGAAATAGTCGCAGGAGGAAACGGGGGTAATTTGCCTGGATAAGATGTGACGTTGTGTCTCTTATATATCTTCAAAGTCTTGGAAGACTGTCACATGAAGGAGAAGCCTGATTCTCTGGAACTTCGTAATTCACATTAATGAACAGACATTCTAGAGAGGCAAAATTTCTGTCAACTTAGGTAAGAACTTCCTTCGAAGTCCTGTGTATCTCCACAGCTCTCAGAGCCTGAGAACCAGCTTCATTGGCTTGGCCTGTCACCACAGCAGCAGAGCAAACACACATCAGCATTTGAAGGGGACCATGGAACCAAATGTCCCAGCGTGCACTGGAAACTTGAGGGGAGTTTTTAAGAAAGTAATCAAGAGGAAGTGAGCCTTCTGAGTGATGTCTAGGAGACGTCCTGGGGCGCCCATGATAATCTTCATGTCCTTCCGGGGTCTTGGGGTCTTGCTCTTCTGCCCAGAGAGAATGTCTCCTGGCTGGGCTGTTCTGCCTATGAGTTCTTGGCAGTGCCAGACTCTTCCAGTCTGCCTGCAGCCACACTGCTGCAGATTCTTGGCTCTTGGTCTCTCTATGAACTTGCAGGCTGTAGATTGCCAACGCAGCAGACTTCAGTGACAGATTTTTGCTCACCACGTGGCCAGGAAGGATCTGGGCATGTCCTTCAATGGGATGTAGACATCCCAGCCTCCTGCTGGCAGAAATCAGTGGCACCTAAGTTCTCTCCTCTCCTTAAGTGGCGGGCCTGGCTCTCCACCCACTGAGCAGGAACAGCTGTGGATCTGTGGGAAAGGAAGAACACCAGATTTCCTGTCCCAGTTCTGCTTGGAAACTGAGCATTAGCAGGGTCCTTAGGCAGCTTCTGAAGGGCAAAGGAAAGAGGGGAAGAACATAGGGGGTATGCAGTGGGGCTTCCAGGACAGCACGGACCCTGCATGAACCACTGCTTATGAAGCCAGTCAGGGAGGATGTGTTCGAGAGCCAGAGTTCCTGGTCCCCATGGGCAGGGGAGGCACAGGGGAGACTGCACCAATGATAACCTGCAGCAGGACCACTCCTGTCCTAAGAGATAGCTCTCTCTCTAATTCCAGAACCATCTCCCTCCTCAACCCAGCACAAAACCTACCAGGCAGAGCCTTTTCTCCTGTTGGTCATTTTTGCTACAAGAAAAACTGGATACAAGGTTGAATTGCTTTACTCACCCTTCTGACATCCAAATGTGGGGGACAAGGTTCCCCTACCATCTACTTCCCCAGTGCTGAGGGCACCACCTGAGCATCCTTCAATACAGTCCAATTCTGACACTCACACAGACCCCACTGCATTTTAAGATTTCCTATCAGTTCCAATAATTTACTAGAATAGTTCAAATAATTCAGGAAGGTGCTTTCTTAACAATCATGACTTACTGTAAAGTTACAATTCAGAAACAGTCCAAAGGAAGACACCCATAGGATAAGCATGGAGCTTCCATGTTCTCTCCATCCACACCACCCTCCCAGCATCTTGGTGTGTACATCAACCTGGAAGCTCTTCAAATTCGGTTGTTTAAGGAGGTTAGGTGAGGATGAACCCACCAACTGGTCATTGCAAATCATCTCCAGCCCCTTTCCCCTTCTTGGAGCTCACAGAGGCTGAGCTGACCATCCCTATCCTCTAAGCCTGCCTTGGCCCTTCTGGCAACCATGTCCTAAAGCTGTCTAGGGTCTCCCCTCTATCAGTCACCTTGGCATACAAAAGACATTCATAGGACTCTATAGATCTCAAGGGTTTTAGGAGCTGTGTGCCAGGAAATAGGAAAAAGACAAAATACTTAATTCTTGATTATATCACAAAGGCAAGTGAGATGCTTTGTGGAATTAGAATTCAAGACTCATGTCCTTCTTTGTGTTATCTAAGGGGCTGTACTCAGAGAGTAAAAGGCCACACTAACAGGGTTCATGCACACTGCTCTGAAGGACAGGGGGCACTGGAAAGCAGGAAATGCCACACACCACTCTGCCTTGCCCTGGGGAGGCCTTCGCTGGCCTAATCTTTCACACATCCATTTTTTCACCCAGTGGTGAGTCATTATTTGTCTTGTTTCCCCAGAACCTGAATCTGTGCATCACACAGACCCAGTTTTACAGTAAACAGGATCTAGAAGGAGGGAATGGTAACAGGGGACAGAAAGGAGATAGGACAATAGCACAGGGGACCCTCTAGCCCAGGCTCTGGCACACAGTAAGTGCCACAGTAAACTGGCTTACCAGATGGACCTTTTCATTGTGAAAGATGGTTACCTTTTCTCTCCAGGTCAAAGCATGGGAACAGTAAATAAACCAACTGAAAGTGATTTTTGATCATGTATTCTACTACTGTTCCAATGATGACAATATTTGCAAACGTTTTACAAAATTTACATAAACCTAAACTCAAAGCTACTCACCTTGACATGACCAATATCCTTTGAACCGAATATGCACTTGATGAAAATTGTCTAATGAATGAACGTGAAGCCTGAGAAAACAGTGGGACATAACATGAATACCTTCTCTTCAGCTTATTTCTACCAGGGGGAGGAGAAAGATGTGAGGAGAAAAGAAAAACGAAAAGAGAGAAGGAAATGATCCCCAGCTGACACCTCATCATTCAGCCTGGAGGGATTCTGAGCGGAGCCTGTGTGCTGGGCAGCACCGCCTGCTGGCAGGTGGAACTTTGGCTTGAATCTTAGTGATGGTCTAACACCAGTCACTGGTGGTCAGGTTGGGGGAGGCCCACAGACACCCCATCACACAGCCCCACTTGTTAGGTGCTTAGCCCCTCCTCCAGCCATCCCTGGCTCTGCATGGATCTCCTCCTTTTGATTATCTTGCAAACACTCTTATTAGACAATTAAATGCTTAATTTGGATAAAAGAAGAGAGGGTGTGAAAATGATAGTTCACATGTACATCTAATTAGTATTGAGTGGGGCAGGTGGCGTGAGGCCCAACTCGAATTCTTGAGGAGAATGAAACTGAGGTGCAGAGCTGAGCTCCGGTTGAGAAAGGGAGAGAGATGGGGTCACCTCACCACCACCCCGAACCCCTCAGCACACACTCACCCACTTTATATTCTTGTTCTCCTCAAAGAAAGCCCTTTAGTTCACATCATTGTGATTACAGATTGGAATGCATTATCAAAACATCTTCAAGCAACAGAGTATAAAAGGAAAGGTTTTGCACACTCTGTATGTGAGGCTTGTTTGTGGCACTTTCCAGAGCGGAGGCCGAGTAGATTAGAAGAAGGGCTAAACAGTGCGTTGGCCAGTGAGGTTGACCGGTCCTCAGGCCCTAGGAAACAGCCTGGGTCCAAGCATCAGGACACTGAAGATGAACAAGCAAGGTAATAAAAGGAAATTACCTTCCTCCTGATTAAAAAAAAAAAATCTGGTCACTCAAGTTCAAAGATTAAATTCAATGGATATCATTTCTTAGAAATGTACTGTGTTCCAGGCAACACACCAAGTGTTTTACAGACATTATCTCAATATCTCAATTAATTGCTGTAACAATCCTCTGACATAAGCATGAGAGCTTTTCTTTTATAAATGAGAAAACTAAGGAACAGAGAGATGAAGTTAATTCTGTATCTGAGTCTGTCCTCATCTAAAGCCCAGGCTTGTCACCACCCTACCACTGCCAGCCAACTAGGGAGGGTGAATTTCTAAGCACGCAGAGGACTGGATCAAGTCCACTCCCATTCTCACCCCGAGGTGCTACTTCCCTTTGGGAGTTCACTCATGGCCCAGCCACCTCGGAGGGGTGATCCAATTTCCTCTGTCACATTCCAGCCCCCAAGGAATCCCTGTCAGAGCTCACATGCTGACAACCAGGACACAAAGCTGGAACAGACTGCACTTGATCCTCAGGATTCCAGCACATCCCTTTCTAGGGTCAGGATTATCTTTTTGTTTTTAATATGGTCGGTGTTCTATAAATATTTGTAACATGACATTAGGTAATTAATTACAAATAGGGTCAACTTTCTAGAGCTCCTTGTTCCAGCCCTTCCTCCTGGCTGGTCTGTATCCTGGTGGACACCCTCCAAACGTCTCTTTTGAGCCCAGAAACATATGGTTAGGTCACTTCGCATAAAATATTCTCCCCTTTGAAACCTCCAGAGAGGCACGAGGAGTCCTCCTCCCTGCAGGCCTCTACAAAGTTGGCATCCAGGTGAGACTATCCAGGAGCATAGCCTTATACAGGCCCAACATAGAGACCCAGGGCCCAGTCCAAGCCCAGTAGGAATGCAGCAAGGTTGGGAGGAGGACCTGCCAATTTCTCCTGGCAGGTAGCATGGCAGGAAGAAGTGAGCAGGTAGCACTGGGATCCTAGGTCACAAGGGCAGGGAAGACAAGCACACATCCAGTGGTTACAACCTTCCAGGATGCAGTCTGGGCAGACACTGACTGTGAGGTGGGAGCACAGGGGGCACCACAAGGATTCCTGACAAGTGTGCACACATTTGAGGAGTATCAGTGGGTGGGTCCACAGATGGGGCAGAATCTGCAGGTAGGGGTCAGCAGAGAAGAGTGGACCAAGATTGAGAACGAGACAAAATCTGAGAGATGTCAGGGCCCCAGACCCAGCCTCAGGGGCAGGACTAATCTCTGGAAGACTTGAAGTCAACTGTGCCAGGGCCTGCCACAGTTCAGAAGGAGATGGCACCAAAATGTGGGAGTTGACCACAGACAATGAGGGAGGAATCCACAGGGCCAGCTAATCCAGAAAAGGAGGAGCGCCTCAGTTCTGTAATCCAGGAGATGGAACCACACTCAACTGATGGACTCTGAGTCAACAAGTCACAGGCCCCAGGGTCCTAAATGAGCCCCTGCCTGGAATTGAATATGATCCCTGGGACTGGCAGGGCTGTGCCTGCCTGTAAGGATTAAATAGCCTTACTGCCAGGAAAGTCTGCAGGGGCCAGGATCCATGCAGATCATCCATCTCATCACTCTCCTTCTGTCTGGTGTGATATCAACCAAAGATCAGCCATCTGTAGAAATCCAATAGACATATAACATGGACATGTCAAGTAAATCAATCTCCAATTGACCTGGACCAGACGCCCCTGCTTCTCAGCCTGCGCGGGTGCCACTCAGGAGCTGTGTGACAGCATGCACCACAATGTTGTGACCTTCCGGCAGCCTGTCCCAGGCTCCACACTCTCTGTCCCAGGCTCCACACTCTCTGTGCCACACTCTCCACCCTTCTCCCTGGGCTGGAGCAGATTCAACCTGATCATGAGGCCTTATTCTTCTCAGCTCCTTCCCAGGGTCTGGACCCTATGGCAACAACCCAAAGAGACTGTGGTTCTGGAAGAAAAAGCTCTACCCATGTATGGTGAGGACCTGGCACTGAAGAGGCCCAGCAGATGGAGGGATGAATGAATGAATGAGTGAAGAAAAGAAGCAGCACAGGATGGGAATCATCTTTATCCTGAAAGCTCCTGCCAAGGAGATGCGTCCAAAAGAGCTGTTTATTTGTTTTGTTGCCAGTACCCAGTCTTTGGTGGAATGGAGGTGTGCCCTACAGAGAGGCAGGTACCTCTAAGTCCCTATTAACTAATGATTGATCAGGGATTTATTTCCTGCTATCTGAGGATCACCTAATAAGATCTCTCTCTCCCTCTCTCTCTCTCCCTCTCTCTCCCTCTCTCGATGGGGACATGGTTAGTTCCCCATTCCCTCTGCAGACACACAGAATCTACTCTCATATTTCTTTCTACTCCCAAGTCTTTCCCACCAACATCTAAGTGAAGAGAATGATGGGCTGCTTTCACCATTTCTCAGGTCCTTGATTTCTTGGTGGATGACCCACTTGGTCAACGGAGTGCTTACTCTGGTAGTGTGAGTGCAAAGAGGATCCCATCGCAGCCCAGGTCAGCCATGGGGAGTTAATTGCGTTCTTTAGTAGAAGCATCCCTCCTTTGAACATAAAACATATAACAACAAAGGAAAAACATTTGGGAAATTTTGGGTGATAAAACTATTCTGTATCTTGACCATGTTCGTGGATAAATGACCTTGCATTTGTCAAAACTCATGGAATGGTACACATAAGAAAGAGAATTGTGCTCTCTCTCTCAGGGAGAGAGAGAAAGAGAGAGAGAGTATGTGTGCTTTGAGATGCACAGAAGAGAAGCAAAATTACGGAATTGTTAGCAGTGCCTGTTTCTGGCCCTCTTTATTTGGAATCTAGGAGAAACAGTACAAGGACCAGATATATAGGAGAGTGCCCACCTCTTGCACAGTGTCATCTCTCTGTTAGTGTACAAAAAAAAAATGGAGTCTTCAACAAGCAATTTCTTCTACTAATCTGCTTCTGGACTCTGGAGGGCATAATCCAGGTGTTCTGGTGCACTTTCCTAGGGGAGCAGGAATTTTCAGACTCTAGGCCCATTTGGAGAGTTTATCCCTCCCAGGGTGCACAGACTTCTGGTTCTTCTCCTTCTGAGATTCTGGCCTCCCACGCAGTCCAACAGTCACTGCTCAGGAGTTACACAGAACCTCACATCAACTCATCTCTTGTCCCAGGTAAAACCGCCCTGCCAGGAAGACTTCCCTTTCCCAGTGCCATATCAGGTCATCCCTAAAGTGGGGCTGTAACTCCTAGCATCTGGTTCTTGGTGTTACTGACATCAGTTGGAACCACCCAAAAGCATTAGAAGTCCCCACTGTTTTTAAAATGGCTCAGGGAACTTCCTCATAGAGTTTTAGGTCAATAATAGGGTGTGGTAGTTAGAAATTAGGTTTTGTTTCCCAACTATTTTCAGTTCTCCCCTTTAAGGACACAGTAAGACTACATTTCCTGGCCCCCTATTGGTTACATGGGACTAGCCAATGAGAAAGTACTTGCCCCTCCTCTGAGGCCGAGACCCTCCAGGCCTCCCTTATCCTTTGGACTGCCTTCATTTGAGAATGTGGCTCCTTCATCAGCTTGGGCCCCTAAGTAACTTTGATGCTTATTGTGCCTCCCACCAGTCTCTCCCACAACTAACTCTCAGAAAAAAAAAATAGTATTGAGTGAGTGAAATTTAAATATCTGTTATTTCAAATCATCACTAGATTGCTACTGCAGCATAACCTAACCTGAGCAACACAGAGGTTGAGAGGGTCATAGTCCATGGGAACAAGTGATTGATTAATCACAGCTAGTTATGGCTACCCACAAGACTATTACCTGAGTACTGACCACCACACTTGCAGAACTGAGTATTAGGAGAACCCAAACTACTTTGCTTCTAGTGCCCTGGGAGGTTTTGCCTAGGAATTTTCTATCCTGATAACAATAGGAGCCCTAGGCTTCTTCCATCTCCAAAGACAACTAATTCTCATCCACAGTATTCTTGGCCAGCATGGAGTAACAGTAGAGCATCTTTAAAAGATTCTGGCATTTTCTTTACCATCTATACCTTAAAGCAAGAGAAATAGAACAGTCTTTCAGGCCCTTTCAGGGTAATTAGCAACAGGGTGTGTCTTTGAATTCTATGCTCCACATTTCTGCAGTTTCTGGCCTTTTGAGTTCACCCAGCATGGGTTAGTTGTCCGTAGAGGTTTTTTATTAATAAAGTATCAAATTGTTGGAATCCAGCTGTGTGTCCACGCAGGTGCCCTGTCTGATGGGTGCGCCTATGACAATAGATTCTGGCTTACTTAAGGTTATATTCCATTCCCCATTATTAAATGCTCATTCCACTCTCATTATTTAAACTCTCTCAACATTTATGCTTCCCACATTTCCCCAGAGAATGGACCTGCAATTATTTCCAGATATACCTTTTACTTCTGTACTCCGATCATTCATTTAACTCTCTAGGCCAAGTTGAGTCCAAATCTTGCTTATTTGAAGAATAGTGAAGCCATGGAGGCAGAGACAGCTCCATTCTGTAGGAAAGAGAGGAATGGGAAGTGGGGGAGATATTTCAGAGGGGCTTGGAAAGGTCTTTGAGTCCTCCAGTGCTCACAGATGTCCCCATTCCAGTGCCCCACCACCCACAACCCTGGTCAATGAGATTGTAAATTTATTAGTGTTGCCAACTATGAAGGAGATCACTTAGTCCCTGAAATTTTCTAAGGAATACCATCCCAAGAACCACAGCAGCGAAAGATTACTCCCTTGAAGGAGAGATTTTTTGTGTTGGTCACTTGCTTCCAGCTATCAGATGTTCTCAGAAGGACCCATCATCCCCATGTCTCATTCTCTTTTGTGTTCCGTGACAGCAGCTGCTGGTCTCCGACACTGCACCCTCATCCTGCACCCTCATCCCGCTGGTGTCATCCCAGGTGAGCACAATAGGTAACTGAATTAGCCGCTCCTTCTCTATGTACTTACGCATTCCATTTGGGCCATGACCAATTCCACATACCTTGAGGGCCTGCTGCCTACAACTAATTTCTGGAACCAATTTCTCTACCAGCCAAGATTCTGCAGCAACAACAGAAACCATTTCCAACTGATTTAAGCAGGGGGAGAAATAGCAAAACCTGTGGGGAGGAGGAAGCCTGTATGTAATTGATGGGAAGGCTCCGAAGGTAGTTCGCATAACAGAGGAATGAAAAGTGGGCATGGAACTTGGAATCTGAGGGATGGGGTGCTCTGTGCATGTCAGCTGCAGTAACGATGAGGAGATCTTCTCAGATGACACACACCAACTTTTCCCTTTCCTTTCTTACCTCTTCTAATTGCCAGGATAGGATATATGATAGGTCTGGCTTGGGCCATGCAGTCCAGTCCAAGAAGAGTCAGGATTTATTAGTAGCAGAAGAGGAAAAAATGGGTGACAATATAGGAGAGCCTCAGCCATTTCACAAAGGCCTCAGTCTCCTGAAGAGACCTCTTCCCTCTAAGCCTATAACAGGGACCACTGTGGAACAGGGCTGCCCAGAACAAGCAGGCCCCTTGTCTAGAGATAAAGTTTGCATCTCTGAGACCCTCACACAAGGACTTTTGGACACTAGTCCTTTCCCTGCCCAGAAGGAATCCTTCTAAGTGTCATTTCTTCAGTTCCCCAGACTTTTCTTATAAAACAGTTTTCTCAGGCATTGCAGGAGCCATGAAGGGAGATAGATTTTGTACCTGGATGCAGGGTGCTATGCTTTGGATGTGAGGTGTCCCCCAAAAGCTCACATGTAAAACAATGCAAAAGGTTGAAGGAGAAATGATTAATGATTAGGCTAAGGTCTAATCAGTGAATTAATCCCTGATGGAATTAACTGAGTGGTAACTGAAGTGGTATGGTACGTCTGGAGGAGGTGGGAATTGGAACGTGGCTTTGGGGTGTATATTTGTATCTGGTGAGTGGAGTCTCTCCCTGCTTCCTGATCACCATGATATGAGGTGCATTCCTCCACCATGCTCTTCCACCATGATGTTCAGCCTTGCCTTGAGCCCCAAGGAATAGACTCCGCTGTCTATGAATTGAGACCTCTGAAACCATTAGCCCTTAAATTAACTTTTCTGTTTCTACAATTGTTCTGGTGGATCTGTTAGTCACAGCAGCAATAAAGCAGACTAAAACAAATTGGCCCTGAGACGTGGGGTTGCTAACTGTGACTAACCCGACTGTGTGGTTCAGGAACTTTTTGAACTTTTTGGAATTGGTGGGAAGAATTTCAAGATGTTTAGCAGTGCAAGCTGGAAATGCTTTAGGTTGCTATAAATGAAGCTTAATGGATGATTCTGGTGGGAGCTTAGAAGACCAGAATGCCAATAAGATCAGTGAAGACAGGCCTCAAGAGGTTTCAGAAATGGAGGACTCTATTGCAATTTGGAGTAGAGGCCATTCATGTTATGTTTTGGCTGAGAAGTTGTCTACATTTTGCCTGTGTTCTGAGACTTTCTGGGAAGCTGATTTTAGAAGTGATGGATTTCTTAATCTGGTGGAAGAAAAGTCCGGGCAGCATAGCATTCAGGTGGTGGCATGGATATTGCTGGCATCTTTTAGCCAAATTTATTGTGATAATCAGGAGCAGAAAGCAGAGAAGAAAGATTTGGAAAAAGTGAACTTGAAAGGTTACAGTAAAACTAGGGCTAAGGAAGTTGCAGTTGTTAAAGACATTTACTCCACTTACAGAAATGCTAAAGACTGCCTAGAGACAATGAGAAAGATGGCCTGAGGAGCTGGCAAGACCACACCCATCTCAAGCTCAAGAGAGTGAAAGAGAAAAATCTCTTGAGAAGAGACCAGTGGGGCACCCTTCTTGCACAAGGGGCCAAGGAAGTTATTTCAGTATGCTCAGCCACCCAGACACTCAGAGGCTGCTGCAGTCAGGGTCCCTGGAGGTTTGGCTACTGCTCAAGATGGCAGCAGACCTTGCTGTCAACCTCGTTGTGCTGGTTCTGCAGGAATGCAGGATGCTGGAGGTAGGGTTGATGGAGGCTTCCACCAAGACTTCAAAGGAAGGCCTTGGAGGCCAGGCAAAGTGCAGCAGCATCGGAGTCCCTGTGGGCACTCCCTGAGAAGGCGTGGTGTGGAGATGTAAGGAGGAACCTAAAGCTTCTGTGGAGATCCCTGAGGTTAACAAATGCCAGTAACAGGAGACATTGTCCTAGGAAAGCTGCAGGAATTGAGCAGAGAGAAGCCAACAGAAAGGCCTCTTAGGCTGCACAAACAAGGCCATGGGGCAGAGCTACACAAGTCCTTTGGAGAGAACATCAAGATACCATATGCCCCCAATGCCCAATGTGGGGCTGCAGGATTTCTTTGCTCAGCTGGATTTCATTCTTCCTTTGGTCTATCCCTTCTTTCTCTGTCCCTAATTTTATAAATGGAAATGTTTACTCTGTTCCATTATATATTGGGTACTTGTAAATTGCTTTTAATTTTACAGGATCTCCAATGCAAGGTTGCCTTTAGCCTCAGAGAAGAATTTGGACTTAAATTTTGAACATTCTCAGAACTGTTGAGACTATGGGGACTCTTGGAGGTGGAATAAATGTATTTTGCATTGTCACATGAGTGTGAACTTTTGGGGCCCAGGGATGGAATATTACGGTTTGGATGTGAGGTGTCCCCCAAAAGCTCACACGTGAGATGATGCAAGAAGGTTGGAGGAGAAATGATTGGGTTATGGTCTTAGCCTAATCAGTGAATTAATCCCTGATGGGATTAACTGAGTGGTAACTGAAGTGGTATTGTGTGACTGGAGGAGGTGTGTATTGGGGCAAGGCTTTGGGGTATATATTTTGTATCTGGAGAGTACAAATTCACTCTCTCTCTCTCTCTCTCTCTCTCTCTCTTTTTCTCTCTCTGCTTCCTGATGATGTGAGCTGCTTCCCTCTGCCATGATGTTCTGCCTCACCTCAAGCCCCAAGGAATGGAGCTGGCCTTCTAATGCACTAAGACCTCTGAACCCATGAGCCCTCAAATAAACTTTTTGTCCTTTACAGTTGTTCTGGTGGGTCATTTTAGTTACAGCAGCAAAATAGCTGACTAAAACACAGGAAAATATTCTATCTAACTTGAGACATCCTTCTCTATTTCCATTGGGTGGAATTAACACCTCTGAGTGGTCACTTGATGAAAGGGAAGCTTCACCCAGAAAACTCTTTCAGCACTTTACCTACAGCAGCCTCTCTTGGGAAGAATGAACCATTTTTTATTTTATTGATAGTATCAACTTTCCTCACTGGAAGTGTGAAAACTCACTTTACTGACAACATGGATCCCCCCAGATACAGAATAGAAGAACTGGTCTCCAGCACTCCAGCACTATAGTTTGGAAGACAAATGCTCATAAGTCTCCCTATCTCCACCTGAAAGAGTTTTGAAACAGGCATCCTGGCAATCCCAGGCTGCTGTCTGTAGCCAACAGATCCCTTAGGGGGTCAGCAGCTCTACCCCAACGTGACCAAATGCCCACCTTATCACAGGGGAGCACCTGTTCCCCACACCAACCCAGATTATTACCAGGGCTGCCTTCCAGGAATCATGGTAACTGGGAGCTTCTCCAGGAGTCTGCTAAAACTCCACCATGGCTCCCCCTTTCTTCCTGTCTTGTGCTCATCCAGTATCTCATTTCATTTCTTCCTTCATCCAGTGCCACCCAATATTTTTCTTTTAAATCATCCTCTTCAGATCCCTGTTAACAACATCCTGGTCCTTCTCCCCAACAAAACTAGCCACTTCTTTGTGCCCCCTCTATCCCACATTTCTGTGAAAGTACTTTAATATTTTAGTGCAATTATTTGCTCAACCGTCTGTCTTCTCCAACACACTATGAGTTCCTCTGGGGGACAGACCTTCATTGTTCACATCTCTGTATCCTCCAGGCCCAGCATCTTGACATGACAAATCATTCAAAACATTGATTGAGCAAATGGAAGTCCTATGTGCTCAAGACAGCACACTGATGCAGGACCTGGTACAAGGAATTGCACAAGCATGGGCTCAATGCTTCAGCAAAGCTTGATCCACATCACCTTTATAAAGTTCCTCTTGTTTATTCCCTGGATGCAACTTTGGAGATTTTCAAATAGTCTCAGAGCTTTAACTTTCTACCAACAGTGTCACCAGGTCTTCTCACACTGTCTGTGGTCGGAAACATAGCAAGTCGGAAGAAGAGTTATCCAGTACATTTTTCTGTTTTTAGTAAACTCCAAATTTGTTAAAGCCAGGTATCAGACTAAGCTGAAAACAATGCTGGACGACAGAAAGAGGAATGGCCTGGGTTTCAGAACTTGCTCCAAACTCCCCTTTCTGGTCATGAGTTTTTGTCATCTATAAAACAAGCAAACCTTCCTCACAGGCTTGCATGAAGTTTGATTGAGATAAAATAGGTTAAGCACCTAGCAGTGACCAGCCCATGGTAGGCACGTATTGTCCCAAATCTGAGCAATAAAGAAGCTGGTTAAATGAGAAATTCCTGGGAGCATCTAAAAATAATAAAAATCTAGAAAAATGAGCAACACAGAGTCTTCAGAGAAGCTAGTGAGAATATGCCAGAAGTTCTTTTTCTCCCATCAAAAGCTAGGGACTATACCACTTTTTGAGGAAGGGCCAACCCAGAGTCCCTAGAGTAAGATTCTAGGTAAGAAGTAACTTACATTTACTGAAGCTGAACATATGCATACTCCTTGACACAGCAATTTCATTCATCAGAAATGTGTCCGTCAACCATCAAAAATCATGTACAAGACCATTCACCACAATACTGTGCATGATAACCTAAAATTCTACACTACCCAAATGACCTCTAACAGAAGAACAAATAAAGTAATAGCAGTGTATTTATACAACAGAATCTTGTACATCAATGAGAATGAATGAACTGCTACCACACACATCAGCATGGATGAATCCCATCCTAATATTGAGTGAAAGAAGACAGGCACAAAGGGCTACATGCTCTTTGATTCTATTCACATAAATTTTGAAAGAAGTGAATTATATCTGTGCAGTTAAAAGTCAAGAGAGTGGTCATCCTTGGAGGGAGGATTGATAAGAAAGAGGTGGCATGAAGAGGATGACTTCTGAAAGACTGGTCAGGTTCTGTTTCTTGACTCAGGTGCAGGTTACATGTATATGTCTAGGTGACAGACATTTACTAGATGAGCCATTCATGATTTGTGCTCTGTTATATGTGTATTTTATTTTATACTTCGATTTTTTAAACTCTACTAAAATATTGCCACAAATACAGTTAAGGTGGCTTACGGCAAGGCCTCCAAAGAACGGTCACATAGAATGTCTGATTGGTAGTTTCTACATCTGCAGCAATATAACCACCACTCATGCCGAATTGAATTCAGAATTTAACAGCCTGAACCAAAGAAGGTGTTTGAGATGAATTCTGACTCTAGAATTCCCTTAAACCTGTCCTAGGTTATTGCTTTAGCCCTAGCAAAACACTGTATCCCAGGAAATTGGGTAGGTATGGCCTTCCAAGTTGATCTCAGGACCCTGTCTCCCAAAAATTTTATCAACCTATCAAATGTACCCTCAGAGTTGATGCCAAATTTTTTTAGATAAGCTGCAGGCCTAGGGACCTCTATCTAAAAAATTTTTTGTGAGGTCCACTTCCCCTAATTGGAAATGCAAATAAAGATAACCTAAGACATGGAAACATGTATTGATCTTGTCATCAACTGTTTATACCAAAGACAGAAATCAAACCTGGTTCAAGTTGTACAACCTCATTATCGACCCAAGCCTATTTAACTCTCTTTCAAAGACTTTAAATGCAAGAATCAGACTGCAAGGAAGGCCCTTCTTTTTCACAAAATCACCAATGACACAAAACATATCTGTTCCCTGAACCATTCCTGATAGTTCTAGATGACTTGAATTTGTATTTGTTGACTGAAGCAGAAAAAAATGGCTGGCATTTATTGTCTGAGGATGGTGTAGCATTCCTAGGAGTCCCACAAAGCTGTTTCTATCACTGAGGACAGTTAACCACTAGTTACGCCTGTGGCCTACATGCTTGTTGGTGTGCCCAACAGCTGCTCTCCACTCCCTTCTCCTTTGCTACTAAGTTAAGGAGTTAAATAATTCCCTCTCCTCTGTTACAGATCAAGATGGTCATACCACATAGTCATGGACAATGAGGGTTAAGTGGAAGTTTTCTGGAAGGCTGTTTTGTTGATTAACAGGAAAGACATTTCCTGTTAATGTCTGGCATTTCCTTTATTGTTTCTTCCTGCATCAACTGTGAGTAACACCTAAAAGTGCAGCAGCTATCTTGCTGCTCTGTAACGTGTGACCCTTTTAAAAATCTTGATAGGCAAAAACCAGACAATCATAAGTTGCTTACTTCTAGACAAGAAGGGCCATAGTAGAGAAGTCTAGAAGACCAAGAACACTTGGTGGATCAGCAATATAAACTATCTGGGCAGTAAAATTGGAGTAGTCTACTTGCTATGGGTGTTAGTACATTATGCAAAACTTTAAGCCAGGCCCCAGTATTGTTGGTTTTCTGTGGGGAGGAGGTTAGCTATTTATAGGAAATTTCGCATGAGGCCACCTCTATGGATGGAGGGAAAGGAGGCAATGCAACTAGCTATGTCCTGTAGAAGCCTGAGTCACCTGTGAATGCAACTTACTGAGGCATGCAGGGCCTTCTTGAGCTTAATTATTTATGTCATTTATATTTTCACTTGATAATTGTTTACTTCCATCCATGCCTAACCTCAGGCATGGATGGATGACTTAGAGGGTCCAATAATACTCAATTCATGAAGAGCAACTGAGATCACATATCTCTTGGAGTCCCATGTTCAATCACCACCAGGAACAAATATCTATCAACCAACAAGAAAGTAATTTCTCCAGAAGACAGATTTCTGTAGAAGAGGAATGAATTTTTCTCCAAAATTGTAAGTTTCTCCACCGTGATTCTTCCTAGAAGACACATAAGCCTTCAGAAACTTGTGTGATGTTGGACCTGCAGTGTCATAGGAACCAAGTGGCAGAGCAGGTTTCCCTGGAAACTGGACTTCCCACAGAGCCTTCTCTCTCTCAAGGACCCACTCAAAATGCTCAGTTTGCTGGATAAATGGATCTCGACATCACACTCAGATATAGGATGTTAGTTCCCAAATTTTAAGAGGTCTCCAAAATAGTTTCATCTTCTTAGTGGTAGATGGGCATGAGGTGAAGGAACTTGTCTTTCACATTGAAGGGTGTATCCCATATGATCCTGTATTTCATACCCTATATGAGGTAGATCACAGGAACCCTAGACATGTCACTGAGGTAATAAGCTCCTGAATTTTTAATGGAATTTATCTCTAATCCTCTAGCACTAATTCCTCTTACTAAAACTTCAAAGGTTCTTGGTACTTTCAGGATCAGCAGTGATGAGTATGAAGTTCTGTAGACCATGATTAATGACTCCACAAAGGGAGGAGAGTTGGCACAGACTGAGGGTAGCAGTTATGGCACACTGCGGTCCCTACAGATGAAAGAGAAACACTTCTCATGGCCCTCCATGTAGTCCTAAGAACATTTACTGTACAAATAGCTATCTAACAGTTTCCGGGGGTTATGTCAGTTGCTTTCCAGGAGAGATTCCACCTCTAGAACAGCAGCTGTAACTTGTATTGGCACCTGATTTAGTTTATAATATTCTTCATCCATTTTCCAAGATCATTCACCTTCTGCATGAACCAAGCAGACCAAATGTGATAGGGCAGAATCACCACCCTTGCATCCTCTTAAGTCTTTCAACTCTACAGGTGTTTCTGAGATATGGTTTTCCTCTTGGCTTATTATCCTACCGAGAAGGCAAGTTCCAGAAGCTCCTGCTAGACTTTCCAAATTAAAAACTCTTACTTCTTAGATCAAAGAGCAAATGTGCAGGTTCAACTACTTGTTGAGTAGATCTATTCTAATTATGCATTAAAGAACTTGGAAAATAAGCACAATGAGGATCAATAGACCCACTGGGATTGCTACGAAATAGCAGCAGGCCTAATTTATCTCCAAATCTCCTTAAGCCTCCGCTCTGCCAGTGAACTACTGTGGCATTTCGGATCCTTAAGGATTAATGTTAAATCAGGGCCAGGGCATAATTTTTTAAAGTTCTGGGTATTACTCATTTTCCTGTGTACAATCATCCTAATAAATTGCCTCAGATCCTTTTAGGGAAGATCAAAGAAATCCATGGAGGTTATCATGGGAGAACCCAATCTTCCCTGCAATTCAGGGCTCTGAGCCTGTGAACTGGTATAGACCTTAAAATCAGGTGGGAGGGTTGCTCTTATCCTAGCAACTCAAGAGGCTGAGATAGGAGGATCACATGTTCAAGGCCAGCCTGAACACGAGACCCTGTTTCAAAAGAAAAAAAATAAGATCAAGAGATGTAGCTCACTAGATAAGTGCCCCCTGGGTTGAATCCCCAGTACCAAAACCAAACCAAAACAAAACAAAACAAAATGATAACAAAAGAACTGTGTGGGAGATCAGGACTATCCAGTTGGGCTTCCCAGTTCATGTTTCTGATCACCAGTCTCTACTTTTTCCTGTTAAAGTAACACTGTAATAGGTTGCTTATCTATTTCATTCCTAGGAAAATTCCGATCAATGAGCTACTGCCAAAGATTTCTGCAGTAAAACCTTTTGATGGTCACTTCACTCCTACTGCTCATTAGGTGAACATGTCCATCCTGCCTCTGGCACTTTGATGTTGTAGTTGGTGCTCTGCTACTTCAGAGTTCTGTCAACCCATTCAGATCAGGCAACCTTCTCAGGGGTGGCCCCTCCATGCCTACAGATGGTCACAAAATTTCTGATGCTCCCTTGCTAACAAACTTTTCTCAATACCTTAACTAAGAAAGCCTAACCTGAAGCTTTTCAGTGGTCTTAGTGGGACGGACTATCGAAGTTGAACATAATAAATCTACCTTAACACTCTTATTTTCCTAAACATTTTTATTCTTTTCTCTATATTATGCCAGTAAAGTTTGAGCATGTCAATATCACTGAGTTCAGCTTTCAGTCAACTAACCAAGCAACCATAGCGATAAATTAAGCCTGATCCATTGTCTTAGACACTCCTCCTTGGTCTGTCACCTTACAAATCATTCCCCATCTATTTTCCAGGGTTTTGATTACCTCAATTAGTAAGCTCTTGTCATTATTTTGGAATATCAGCTATTTCTCTCCAGGACAGACTTTGCACCTGTCTTTAGGAATGATTGTAGTCTAACCCTGGTAATATGTCGAGGAACAACGAGGGTGAAGAACTTGACGCCAGGCAAGGATGGTGTTGGACGGGCCAAAGAAGCCAAGTATCCACTGTTATGGGAATGAAGAGAAGAGAAACTGGAAAATCAAAAATGTTTTCTCTTTTCCCTTTGCTCTTTTCCCTTTTCTCCAGTGTTCCTCTAGTGCTTCCCACTGACAGAAATTAATAGAAAGCCCACTCACAAGGGAACCTGGGAAGCACCATTTGCAGAGTTTCAATCTCAGAACCACAGAGCCAAGTATGAAACAATGCTCTTGGAGGTGACATCCTGTAGATTAATAATCAGTCCTGGTAAGGCCCAGAACTGTTTTTATTTATTCATTTTTCCACACAGTACATACTCCACCTTCTTCTGGAAAAAAGCAATGACATTAATGTTTTTGGAAAACAACCTTTTCTTCATTCTCAGCCCATGCAATTGAGATAAGATGACCCACCCCCAGCTCCAGAGGTGAGTCTGACATGGTTTAAGCTAATCAGAACATCACATTGCACTGGTCACCATGTGGAGGGAACAAAAAGGCAGTACAACAAAGTTCAGAATGAATGAGACCCACAAAGGTTTTCCTAAAAATTCTGGGACATGGGTAGAAAGAAGCTTGAAACTGATCCAGAAAGCTCGTAGCTTGAGCTCTGCCAGTATCTTGCTGAACCTTAAGTCTAAGCACAAGTCAACACATGAAAGGAAACAACTGAGAAAAAGATGGTCTATGTCCAGGTGACATTGTGTAAGCCCCAATCAAGCTAAAACCAGCATTATCTTAAGATGCTAGCATTTTATCCATCATGTATTCTCTTTTTGCGGAGCTAGTATACACTGCTGCTTTTGGTATCTACTTAATATATTGCTCCAGGGAATTATGGAGGAACAGGTAAAGATGGATGGCTGTTTCTGTAGGACACCATCTATGATTTCTCCCAGCCCCTTCATGACAATTAATAGCCAAGGCTGAATTTTAAGCTTTGTGACCAAGGACCAGAACAAAAGTCAGTTCTCCATATTAGGATCAAAGTCTGGAGCTAGATTTCACTAACACGATGCTTGTAGCCAACCTAATAAACTTGCCTAGTAAAACACTATGGACTTACAAGCTTCAAAAGAGTATTTGGGGTGGATATAAAACATAAATACATGCAAAGTAGAAAAATGCAAAATGCAAACAAAGAGAAAAAATTTAAAACACAGGAATGGATGCTTGCAGAAGGCTGTAGGTGAGTGCTGGGTTAGCTCTGGGTTTCTTGAAGTTAAGAAGGAAAGAGAAACACGATTTACATATTCCCCATGCTCTGATGAAATGAAGCCCACAGGTTTGTTTGCAGAAGGAACAAGATATCTATATTCATTCCTTGCCTACTGTGTGGCCAGCACTTTTCATACATTATTTCATACTCTCCTGAATATCTTGGTGGGTGAAGTGTTAGTTTCCAAACTTTAGGGATCAAAAAGTAGAGTTTATTCTAATTAAATATCCTGTCAATGGTACCAGCCTTAGAAAGTGGGGCAGCAAGGATTTGGGCTTGCTCAGATATACCTGGTTCTAATTCCACTACCTCCTTGTGTTAGTCAGCTTTCCCTTGCTATAATGAAATACCTGAGGCAATTAACTTACAAAAAGAAAAATTTTTCTTTGGCTCATGGTTCCATAGGTTCCTGTTTAAGGCCAGGCTGTTCCAACTGTTTTAGGCCTTCAGCAAGGGGGTCGTATTGTGGAAGGAGCCTGTGGTGAAGCCAACCACAGCAGGATCCAACAATCCCTTCCAAGGACACACTTTAACAACATCAGGACCTCCTACTAGGCCCCCCACTCTCAAAGATATCACCACTTCCCAGTAGTGCTCCACTGAGAACTGAGCCTTCAACACATGGGCTTTTGGGGAACATTTAATGTCTAAACTACAGCATTTCTATAATTGAAGATTATGTACAGTTCATGAGAAGTGAGTATATTTTTTTTTTAGTGTCCAAGAGGATCCAAGGAGCTTCACATGCATGGGCACAGTCACCCTACCCAAGAGCCCAGAAAAGTATCACACAACCCCCATCTAACACACAGGACAGTCCTAGAGAATGCTTTAATCAATGCTGAGTAAAAGGGAACTCTTTTCTGAGAAGCACTTCCAATAAAGGATATTGGGTACTTGATGGGCAATATCTTTAATTTCAATTTGACAAAAACATAGAGCATTTTTCTAGATGGATGGTTCTTACATAAATGAAATACTATCAAATCCTAGCTCTGCCATGGTTTGTCTGTGGGGAACTAACAGAGCCCAGACCAAGCATTTTGAGTCTGATGACCTTGCTAAATAAGAGGACAGGGCTTAGGCAGTCCTAGAAAATGGGAAACTTGCATGTTGTTCTGTTTCTTTCAAATCACCATGTCTTGAGCAGGCCTGTGGGAAGGGCTGGGTCTCTGTCTATTTATGTTGGATTCTCTAGACTGCAACCAGAATGATCTTTCTAAAATGCAAATTTGAGCATGACATTCTCCTACTTAAAAACCCTTATTAAAGGCTGCACATTGCCTTCGGGAAAAAGTCCAAGATTTTTAATTCATTCCTTTATGACTAAGCCCTCACGCTCTGGCCTCATCTATTACCCTCTCTTCTTCTTCCCCAAATTCTCTGTTCTAGTCACACTAAGCTACTTTTAGTCCCCCAATCAATCCTCCCCCACCTTTTGGCATTTCACCATGGTGCTGCTTCTCCAAGGATGCCCTCTCCCTCTGCTCCCTCCCCAGGCCCTTCCATGCCATCTTTGCCTGGCTGACACCTCCTACAGTTCAGGAACCAAATCAGGTTTTTCCTTCCCTGGAAGCCTCTCTAACTCCCTGGCCTGGACTGAGATGGACACAGCACCTGGACTCACTCCCCCAGTCTAGTGCTCCCACCCTCCCAACCTTCATTTCTTTGCATTAGACTCACTCATTTCTCTGCCAAGCTCCCAAGGCAGTTACCATGTTTAAGATGCTTGTTGGGTGAACCAGTTGATGAAAAGAATAAATGAAGTAGTGTTTTGAGCATGAAGCGTCTTGAGTTACAGTACACATAAGTAGAAAAGATGGTTGTGCTGCAGAAGCTTCACTCTGAGTTAAATCCTGCCCTAGACACAGATGTCAAGCTGTGGACAAAAGTGAATTATATACTGAAGTAGGTTCAAATGAGCTGAAGTTTAATCACTTGGTATAGCTGGACCTGAAGCCTCCAAGCAGGGCCCTTGCAGATGGCATCAGTGTTCTTGCTAATAGGACCTAACCTGAGCTGTAGCTAGAAGTGAAGGGAAAAGTAGTCATAGCAGCCGGCATTTATGGAGCACGGAGATGGGGACAAGATCTGTCAGTACTCAGCTCTATTTTATTCTATGGCAGCAAGATAAGTCTTCTTGTGGGTCCATTCCTGGCAGTCTCTGGAACTCTTGTGGAGTGACCCAGAGGGCACGCAGGTCTCATAGACTGAACCCTCCTGCAAATTCCCAGTCTGTCCCCGATACCAGTGTGGCAAGAAGGTGCAATCTGGTGCAAAGAGCCCTGAAGCAGCCATCAAAGGCTAAGCACCGTCCTGATTTCCTCTAGTTTGGGGTTTCTGCCGCTTTGGGGTACATGTCCACCTTTCCAAGCCCCAGGTTCCTAGTCTGTGAAATGGGGCTAAAGATACCTGCCCTGCTTACCTCAGGGGTTGTCCTGAGGATCAAATAAGATAATGGCTGTGAAAGAGCTTTGAACACCATAAAGTGCCATGGAAATTCGAGAGAGTGTGATTAAGAGACAGCGCTGCCCCCACACTCACTTCAAAGGGGAGAAACAGGGTGGAGAAGGCTGACATGCTCTACTTTTGAAGTGCACAAGAGCAGCTCTCAGCAGAGAAAAAACAACGTTGCTGCTTAAAAGGCAACTTTCAAAACAACCATTTTCTCTCTGAAGGGAGAATATAGTCGGGAGTACTTCAAAGTCTGGGGAAAATTCCCAGAAAAAAAAAAAATGACGTTCTCAATCCAACTTTTAGTCAAGTCAGAGTTATTTAAAAAAAAAAAAAAAAACCTTCAGAACTCTTCACTTGTTTTAAAAGAATTTTAATGCATTTAAAAATTAAAAACTGTTAAGAGAGGCAAACGCTTGGTTTTTTCCCCTTTCCTCGGGAACGCTGCAGAAGGTGGACGGTAATGAGCCTGCCTTCATCCACCGTTTCCTCTGATTAAATGTCCTCCCTGCCCTAATAAATTTCATACCAAGAATAAGACACCAGGAATAGGCCCGTGTCGTCCCCTATCCATCTCTGACACCTCAATATCAAGACCAGTGAGATTATTTATTCAGTTTTCCTTCCCCCTTCCTTTAAATATGGAAACCAACAAAAGACCAACTTCAGACAGCCAGAGCGCCATGATGGTACCCTGCTTAACGGGAAAAGACACCCCCCTTCCAAGCAAAGAGAGATTCCCCTTTAAAACAACTAAATTCAGAAATCAACCTTGGCCTCCATTCTAGTGGGGAGAGGATGGCAATGCAGGGTGCCTGATCATGATCCCCAGAGGTCAGCCAGTGGGAACATGGCCACGTCTATATGAAGATGTGACCCTGTCTTCCATCCAGCCCCCTCCCCCTCCCAGCCCCCTGCATGGTGCTGAGAAAGCAGCCTGGAACTGAAGTCCCCAAGGTCCTGAGGCACCAAGCTTGCCCCTCATCTCTGCCCCAAGGGACTCTCCAGGCCCCTGTGGCCATCGTGGCCAGGTACTGAGAAATGTCTTATTTTCCCTGTAGAGCATATTTATGCATATGGAATACATCAAACTGGCAACCTCTTAGACAACGTTTAATGCTCAATAGGGTGTTCACATTTTTATATTCTTATTAAACATGCACAACCAGATAGGGGTAGGGGTTGACAGGAGAGGGTCAGAAAGAATCCAGAGGTGAACCCACAGAGAGGAAGCTTTTCTGCCCACAACCCCCTACCACCACCCCACCAGCTCCTGCCTCAGAGTTGATTTTTGCAAAGGGCTTTGAAGGCAGAAGTTTAAAAAAAAAAATTTAAAAAAAACCTCAGTGGTCTGAATTCAGAGAAAGGCAGCTGCCAAGGGAAGATTAGTCCCAAGGAAAGGAGAAAGAAGGGCCACAAGCAGGGTGATGTCATCAGGGAAGAAGAGGCTGTCTGAGCCCCAGCTCCTCTGCCGCAGTTTTAAGCAACCCCATTTAATTAAAGTTGTGCCTCTTGCTGGCATGAGAGCAATGGAAGTGTCAGTTTGCTTGTCAGGAGCTCCTTTGCCTGGAGCACAGATCGGAGCCCCCGTGGCTGAGTGCCAGGCTTCATCTCCAGCACAGATGGGAAGGCCAGGGGTAATTACCCTGCCCTGGCCAGCCGCTTTCCTGGGTGAAATTACAGAAAAGTAGGAGACAGGGGCTCTGTCTTATACATATTCAGCCTTATTTCAGGAAGGAACGAGGACAATTAAGCATTCCTGATTTGGTGGGAAGGCTGCCTGAACCTTCCCCCTCTGAGGGTTACTCTGTGGCCTAGCAAGCCCAAGATGGAGGGATGCTGTGAGTGGGCCTGGCAATGGCTATCCTCTGACCCACAGTTCCACCAGTGTAACTGGCTCTCAAACAGTCTGAGTGACGCAGGGAGCACCCAATCTCCACCTCAGCTGTGCTTTCTCAAATTCCCCCTCCCATCTTTCAAATATCTTGGGAGATCCTGGACTGTCTGGTCACTTCCAATCTGGGCTGCAACTTTCAATTTCCCCTCCCTCATGATGGGCCAGGCTTTGGCCCAGGAGAACTTGAAGAAAGGGGTACAGGGTGTGGTCTGTCCTCTCACTTGTCCCCATATTTCAGACCTGGCATGAGGAGGGGTGTGGCCTACCTTGGGGGTATCAGCAGCCAAGTGTGCCCACTCCCTTCCCTGGGGTACTGCTCTCTCTCTTGGGGTCCAGCTCTGCAGTTACAGAGCTGACCTTTCTCAGTCATTTTCTCCAGCTTCAAAGAGATTTATCAAAGACTTCCATGGCTTCTGGGGACCACCAGCAAATGCCCCATCTTTTCTTTGGGCCGATGACTTCCCGGTTCCCCCACACAGGGGCCGTTGAAGAGCCCCTTCTACCAACCTGCAATGGGGCTCTGTGATACCACCCATCCTTCCCACTCTCAGCCACCCATTTAATACATTAGGAAATTCAGAAGCAGTCTGGAAGCTAAGGACACTTGGTGTCATTAAGAAATTCTCCAGGACAGCAGGGATCAGAATGCTTTGCTGAGTGCACAATGTGCACAGGTACTGACAGACAGCAGAGGTCACCATGTGTGTGGCTCAGAGGTTACGGTGGAAACATGGCCCAATGCCAGCAGCATGACCAGGTCCAGAATACGACTGGCAACAACTGACTGTGACCTTGGTCTTGTACAGATTTTGATAGTGACAGTAATAATAATAAAAAGAAAAATAACAGAGATTTATTGAAGACTATGTTTTGGACATGTCTTGTACCCTACATCAGATCTTCGTAGCCCACCTTTCACTCCAGCTTTCATTGGGGTGACCACTTTTAAGCAAGTGTAACCTGATGGTACCCTGCTTTCCCCATTAAAAGAACTTCTCTGACTTTGAAGCACAGGTAGATCCTGGATTTATGTACCTTCGGATCCACGCCTTGACTGCCCTGAGATGGAGGCTGAGGGCTGCAGGATGTGTTTTTTCTAGTTCCTTGTCCACTGGCCTCCGTAGGTTTTAGCCAATGGGAGGCCCTGACAGGACATTGGAGTGAGGAGGGGGGAACGACTACAGGCTATCTCTCATTCTCTCTGCCTCTTTTCAAGGCATTTGGAAGTCTTTGAAGCGTGTTAAGCAGAAAAAGGTATTGTCCAGTTTACTTTTTTAAAAAGGATCATTGTGATTGCTCTGCACAATATATTGGATTTGGGGAGAGAATTTAGGAGGCGGTCCTAGTGAGAAATGATAATGGCTGGGACTAACATGATTTCAACGCAGAGGGAGAGGAGTGGACAGATTAAAGCTGTCTTGGAAGGAAGGATTAGCAGAGCTTGGTGACTGGACGGGATGCTTGAGGGAGAAGCAGGGTCAGCAATAACTTCCAGGTTTTGGCTTGAGCAACTAGGTTGACAGAGATGTCATTTACTCTGATGAGAAAAGCTAGGATGGAATAGATATTGTTGTGTTCACCAGGAGACAGCTCACAGGCATTTCTGTGGCTGTTTCCCCCCATCCAGTAATATCTTTTATCAATCTAATCTATTATCTACCATCTGTGTATCTATTATCTATCATTTATCTACCTATCATGTCTTGAAGCTTCAATTATGCTGTATATGCTAAGCTCAGATTTTTTTTCCAATTTTTGTTTCTGTTATATAGATATATTCATTTGCATTTTGTTTTTTACCTTTACATTCTCTGTTTTTCTAAGTTCTAGTAAGTTTGACTCTAGGATTTTGGGGGTGTGAATTTCTTAAGATTTTCTGCATAGTCAATTACACTGTGAATTATGACTATTTAAATTTTTTATCCACAATTTGTGTGGTTGTGCTTCTATACTTACCTTATTACAATAACTAGAATCTCTGATACCATGCTGGGAGGTGGTAAGAGAGAATATCCCTGTCCTAATGTCAATCTTAGGGGAAATCATTTAATAGTTCATCAAGTGTTGTGTTGGCTGTAAGATTTTCTTTCTTTTTTCTTTTTTTTTGGTCAGATACTTTTCATTAGATCGAGGTTATTTCCTCCTATTAGTTTCTAAGAGTTCTTATTTATTTATCTATGTATTGCTACCAGTGATTCAATCCAGGGGTTGCTTTACCATTAAGCAACACCCCCAGCCCTTTTATTTTTTATTTTGAGACAGGGTCCCACTACACTGCTTAGGGCCTACCTAAATGGCTGAGGCTGGCTTTGAACTTTTGAACTTTTTTTTTTTTTTGTTTGGAACCAGGGGTTGAACTCAGGGGCACTTGGCCACTGAGCCACATCCCCAGCCCTATTTTGTATTTTATTTAGAGACAGGGTCTCACTGAGTGGCTTAGGGCCTCACTAAGTTGCTGAGCCTGGCTTTGAACTCGCAATCCTCCTGACTCAGGGTCCCAAGTTGGATTACAGGCGTGAGCCACCATGCCCAGCATGGCTTTGAACTTTTGATTTTCCTGCCTCAGCCTCCCAAGTCACTGGGATTACAGGCATGCACCACTACACCCAGTGAGTTTTTTTTTTTTCTCAGTCATTAAATTTTCTCAATTTCTCAATTATTTCTCAAATAATTACATGTTCCCTTTATCTTATTGTTTTAAAAATCTGCTCTATTGACATACAAAAAATGCACATATTGAATGCATACAACTCAATGAGTTGGAAGACAGGTATATATCCATTGAAGCCATCACCACAGTATATGCTGTAAATATATCTGTCCCCCCCAAATTCCCTCCTATCTTCCTTATTCACTATTATTTTCTGATGAGAGCATTTAACTTAACATCTACCCTCTTACCAAATTTTTAGGAATACAATACAGCACTGTTTGATATAGGCACTTCACTATACAGCAGATCTCTCGGACTTACTTTTAAGCCTGAAATTCTGTACCCTTTAGCCAACACTTTCTGGTTTTTCTCTCCCCACAGCCCAGGGCAAACCACACTGCTCCCTGCTTCTATGAATCTGAGTGTTTAAATTCATTATGTAAGTGGTGTCATGTAGTAAAACCTTCTATATCTGGCTTAATCCACTTAGCATAATGTCCTCCAGGTTCATCCATGATGTGGCAGATGACAGGATTTCCTGTTTTTTAAGACTGAACAAATAGCCCATTGTCTATACCAAATTTTTAATCCATTCATCCACCAATGGACATTTAGTGAGATTCTTGGCTATTGTGAATATTGCTGTAATGATCACACAAGTGCAGAAACTCTGCAAGGTATGATTTCGATCCTGCATTCTTGGGTTATATATATCTCACTTGGTCAAAGGGTTTTTACTGTTCTCCTATAGTGCTTGATCCAATTTGCTAATATTGTGTTAAGGATTTTTATTTCCATGTCATTGTCTATTTTGTCCTTTCTTATAATATGGGTGATGCTTATGGCTAAGATGCCACTTTTCTTTAAAAGGAGTGGGGAGCTCATTTAAGTATTGCGGGGATTCACCCAGAACTCTTCACCCTGATTGGTGGGAGACTCTCCAATGTCTCCCAGTGCTGTGAGACAGGGGGACTTCTCTACCTCTGTTCAGCTTTCCTCCAGCAGCATCTGCTCCCTGCCAGGTGTTAGGGGTCCTTGCTCTTCTGCATACAAAGTCATCCCTCCAAGGGAGGAAGGGAAGGAAAAGGGAAATACTGGAGAATTTTTAAAAATGAGCCATCCCTCCAAGACATTCAGCAGCTTTGAACTCTAGGATCTGTTTCCTTAGCTCCAGGAGATGATTTCCACCTGAGATCCACCATGGTAAAAGCGTCCTCAGAGAGAAAACCAGTGGTGGACTTGGGACCATCTCATGCTGTGTCCTTTTCTCAAGAATTCCAATTCTGCTCTGTTTATTTTCCAATAGCTGTAAACAACAGTATGCATTTATTCAGTTTTATGTAAAACTAAGTTTTGATGGTGATGATGAGGCTCTGTGTTTTGCTGGGCATTTGACTGATCTTTTTAATCTGGAGAGATACTCTTCAATTCAGGAACATTCCTTAGTTTCTTCAGTGATGGAAGCCTTCTTTCCATTTTCTCTGTTCTCTCTCTAGTGAGAATTCCTATTATTTTAGATCTTTGAGATATTCCTAAAATATTCCATGATTTCTCCTTTAACTCTGTATCTATTTTCTTTTTTTCTACTTTCTGGGCGATATTTTTTTTTATTTGCTTATTGATTCATTGAGCACAAATGGAGTAGAGCTATTGTTTCTCTGGTTGTACACAAAGTAGAATCACACCATCTGTGCATTCATACATGTACACAGGGCAATGATGTCTGTCACACATTCTGTTAATATTCTTATCCCCCCACCCCCAACCCCACCCCCAACCCCACCTCTCCCTTCCCTCTATGCTATCTATCCTTCCTCCATTCTTGCCACCCTCCCCCCCCCTGCATTATGCATCATCATTCGTTTATCAGAGAGACCATTCGGCCTTTGAATTTGGGGGATTGGCTGATCTCACTTAGCATACCAGTCTCCAACATCATCCATTTACCTACAAATGCCATAATTTTATTCTTCTTTATGGCTGAGTAATATTCCATTGTGTATATATACCACAGTTTCTTTAGCCATTCATCTATTGAAGGGCATCTAGGTTTTTTATCTTCCAGTCCTTCCATTTAGTTCTTCACTTCTGCTATCATCTTTTTTTCCCCCCCTTGGTACCAGGGATTGAACTCAGGGGCACTCAGCCACATCTCCAGGCCTATTTTGTATTTTATTTAGAGACAGGGTCTCACTGAGTTGCTTAGCCCCTCGTTGTTGCTGAGTTGGTTTTGAACTCTTCGCCTCAGCCTCCTGTACCACTGGGATTACAGGCGTGTGGCACCGTGCCTGGCTCATCTTTTTAATTTTCAAGATTACTTTTTTGCTCTTTGAATGCTGGGTTTTTTTTAGCTTCTTTTTGTTCTGTTTTATAAAGATGGTACCTTCTACAAATGATATTTTTTCTGTTTTCTTACCATTGCATTACCTCTATTTCCTATGGGTGTCCTCTTCCCTGATTGTTTTGCTTTCTATGTGTTAAGTTAGAGTGTTCCTTCAACTCTCTGATGATCCTTGGTCTTCTACTTGTGTTTAAGATTAAGAAACTTGAAGTCTGGTTGGTAGCTTCCCCGCTGTGGGTGTCACATGGAGTTCCGGTTCACTTGCTTCTTGTTGGTCGTAGGCTGCTCAGATTCCTCAGAGAAGATTCTCCAGGTCTGGTTGCCTGGGTCCTGAGAGGGGGCTGGTGACCCAGCAGACAATCATGCCTGGAATCCCATCTTTCCCTTAATGGCAGCCTGGCCTGGTGCCCTCTAGACAAAGACCATCTCTTCTCCATTCTCCAAGCTTCCTGGACATGCAGAAGGGGCAGTTGCCCATCTTCCTGGGGTAGTGGAAGGATCTAGAGAATGACATGCATTTTAACGCCATTTTATTCTACTCCCAAAGAACTATGACCCATGGTTCCCAAATGTTTCGAGAATTTGGGGTTGGAAACTGGCTCGCGGATCAGTTCTTCCCACAGTGGCCTTTAGGTTGAGCTTGCTTTATGCCAAGCCTAGTGGTGCAGGTACATCTGCAATGCAGCTTTCAAGTTTGTTGCTGTGGCTCCTCTCACAGTCTCTTTGACCTTGAGAGTTTTATGCCTTCTTTTTTTTATGCCATATTAATGGAGTTTTAGAGCAAACCTCTATATTTTTTTCAATGGAAAGATAAAATGATGGCCTGATATCTAACACTAGAGCTCATAGCCCAAAGTCCCCAATGGAAAGCAGGCCTGGAGACTTGACAGGATTTTTTTAAAATACGGGGTCCTAGAATGAATATAAACCTTTTTTCCCCCCAAACTCTACAGCAGTAGACTAAGAAGGCAGGTCTAAAAACATGAAACATATAAAGGGAAGAACCTCGGTTAGACCTTAAGAAACTCCCTGTCACAAGAATTGGGTGCCAGCTATTGATTTAAACACACTTGTTTTCCCAAAGGTTCAGGAAAACGTTGGAAAGCAAGGTCATGGTCAATGACGTAAGGGTGTGGGCAGCTGAGCCCCATCCAGAAGTCCACCTTCCTCTACTGCAGCCCTTTGGCTCCTGCACCTACCCAAGTTCTAAGCTTGATACTCCAAAGGCCCCTCTTAGGCTTTTGGGCAGAGCTGTCTCAACTCAAGCCAGGAAGCAGTTGTTTTTGCATCATGGTACCTGGTTGATGGAAGAAGCAAGCCATTGTCTAGGTAGCCTTACAAGGGGCTCTATTTTCTCAGTTACAGTCCTTGGTCTCTGGTCATTTGGGAGAGCAACTGCACTAGCCATTCAGAAGCCTTAAAGAGAGAGTATTTCTCTAGGACCTTCTTTCTTGGGAAACTAAACACCCTTCCAACAATCTGCAATCCTCAGAACAGGAAAGTCCTCAGTGCAAATGGAGTGCCGCGGAAGGGAGAGCGCCCCCTGGTGCTGGGCTGTGGCACTACAACTCCTTGCAGCCATCCCAGGGACTCCAGCCTCCCTGGAGAGGTATTCTCAGAGAAAAGACCCTGAATGCCAAACAGGGTCTGAAGCAGCCTCCAGTCTCTAAAAATCCAGGGACAAGGACATATCATCTTCTCAGTCTTGCTCCTTCCCATTCACCCGCAGGGAACACCAGCAAATATAGAAAGGGCGGGGGAGAGGGCACCATCAGGTAGACGCTTCTTTTGCGGTTGGAGAGATTTTTATTTTGATCCTAACTTCGGTACCACATTATGGTGCAGCAATGTCATGATCACTTCGAAGTCACACAAGGAATTATTTCCACGGCATCTCTCATTTCTGATCCCTCATCTTCAGGTGTTTGCTGCTGACAAACCAGAACTGTCAGAGCCACCTGTCACTGCAGGGGGGAAAAATTACCTTTCTGACAACTGTATCATCCTCTAGCATATTCTTTGTACCCAACGCCTGCATTCCAACCCATGTTCGTGACACTTCTCTTATTTCAAAGGGCTTTATGAAATTCTCCAAAAAGGAATCTCAAACTCAATTAATGTAAATTCATTTTCCTTTTGAATGTGCTGTATGACATAGTTGAGAAGGAGTGTGTGCATCCCGAGTTATGCAATAGGGGGGCCTTCTTGTAAGGAAACATCTTCCCTCCTTAAAAGCAAACACAGGAGCCTCCAATGAGCATAGCAGGCGAGGCTCCAGAAGGTGACTCTTATTATGGTTGTGCTTGGTGTGGGTGGAGGATGCTTCGTTCTAATTCTGGTGCTAGCTGCACACTGGTGGGAGAGATTTTTCTAAGTGGCAAGAAATACACTTTCCCATTTCCCTTTAAATAACACCACCCAATGATAATAGCAGCTTCCCCTCCTCTGCCAGTCTCACCTGACTCATGGACAATACGCCACAGCCATGTCTGGGCCCAGGAGTTCTCTACTGCTGTTACAGAGCTTTTGTGCTCTGTCCCCTGGTTCCTAATTTAGGCTGTTTCTGTTTGCTTTTATTTTACTAAACAACATCAGAAAAGGAAAGTAATATATTGTTTACATAGTAGCCTCAGTTAGTAGGGAATCTCTCATTTTCCAAGTTCAATGGCAACCTTTAGGCTTCAGATTTGGGATGATGGCCTATGCTAATACATTGCTCTCTCTGCCCACAGAACCCACAGAAGGGTCTGTAATGTTAGGCAAAAATGAATAAATCAGTGGCAGTGTTTAAATATAAGAAAAGTGTCATCCAGGGGACAGAAATGATAAAAAATTAATGGGCGGTAGAATAAAGATATGACCAGATCATCGCAACTCAAAACCCACCAGGGAGAAGGCTCTGTCTACATAAGTGCTGTTCTTCTCCCAGGGGAGCCCCCGAGCACCTCCCACCTGGAGTTTGGCTGTGAGCGATTATCAGGATCTTTAGTTGGAGGGCTGGCTATAGCAGTGCTTTCTTATTGTTTCAAAGTACATAATCTTTTTAAAAAGTCACATTGAGAGTCAGGCATGGTGGCACACACCTGTAATCCAGTGGTTCAAGAGGCTGAGGTAGGAGGATTTCAAGTTCAAAGTCAGCCTCAGCAATTTAGGGAGGCCCTAAGCAATTTAGTAAGACCCTGTCTCAAAATAAAATTAGAAAACAAAAGAGTTGGGAATGCAACTCCGTGGGTTAAGCGCCCCTGAGTCAATCACTGGTATGAAAAAATTATGTTGACAATTTATGTAAATTTATTTATTCATAAATCATATAAATACACTAAACTCCTTAGCAAATACCTCAATACAATTTATATTTGAGGGAGATTAATTATTAAAAATCTTGAGTAAAACTGTCTCTTCCAAATAGTCTTCATGATTTAGAAATAGTCTAGAACTCTATGGGTCATATTTTCATCCAATCTTAAGAAATCATTATTTGCATCACATAATGTGGTAAGTGAAGGTTAGAAGTGTTAGCTTTGCTCTGCTCCAGTTGTTTACTAGCACTGGCATTTTAAAGTTATCTTTGATTCACATTTCCTATGCCAGAATTTTTAATCATTTAACCATTTTGCAAGGATTAGATTTTTTTTAATAGAATGCATTATCCATAAATCCCTTTAACCAAGAAGATAAAAACAGCAATTCATCACAAGACAAACGAGCAAACAAGTGGATTACAGAACCCATACTCCTACCTCAGGAATGATAATTCATATATTAAAATTAGTCAGGCTTAATGTCGTTCACATTTTAGAGAAAATTCATTGAAGGGGAAGTTCCAAGATTATCTTGGATCGACTTGGGCAGCCTGCAGGGAGTGCTTCCCCCTGGCACTCACTGAGCTGCTACTCTTTGGGTTAGCTGGCCTTATGCTTTCCTGAGGTCCATAGTATCTGGCCGAAGCGTCCATTCCAAGCTGGAGGTCTGAGGTCCACTGTGTGGACCTTGAGGAACGTTGGAGAGGAGAGACGGGGGCATCTCCCAACCTCCTCCACAGACCAACACAACATGGGGGCAGTGACACTCAGAAATGAAGTGCTAAGGACAAGGGTCAAGGCCAAGCATACCAGGTAGTGGGAACCATGAACCTGATTCTCTGTCCAAACTCACATCAGCCCTCTCCCCAAGCCACTCAATGGCAGAGTGTCCCTCGTGACCATCCTACCAAACAGCCTTGACCTTCATTCATAAAATGTGAAAAGTCAGTCAAGATCATTTGACCTTTAAGGAAAATCAGCAGCATGAAAGTGGAAGTACAGAATGAACCAAAATGACAACAACAATTAAAGAAATCAAGGAAGGTATGCAAGGAAAAGAAAGCAATTAAAGGTTTACTTTCTTAGAGTTATTTGAGAAAAAAAATTAAAAAGGAGCAATGAGGGAGAGAAAGTGATTAAAATTTATGAAATCTGAAAATTGAAGCAATAAATAGCAGGGTAGGAAGTAAACAGAAGAAACATAAATGAAAAATGAAGTAGTGAATGGGAAGATAAGAAAATATCCCATAGCAATAAAAATTTTAAAACCCAAAAATGGACAATACAAGAGCAAACACCACTTTTTTAAGTGAAGGAAGAAAGCAGAGGCCAAGGTTCAGTTAATAGGAATTGTAGTGGAAGAGCCCAAAGCCAGTGAAGAGGAGGAAATCATAAAAAAAAAATTGGTGGTGTCTAGATGGACAAGATGCTATGTACCTGGTTTTCCTTTCTTATTACCATATGCACAGCTATAAACCCTGGAAATGGAGCAAGAAACAGCCAAAGAAGAAATCTAAAAGGGAGCAAAAGAAAGGAGAACTGATCCAGAACTCCAGAACTAGACCAACAGCACAGAGCCCAGGTGTCTTGCATCCCCACATCTAATAGATGAAGGCTACTTAACCACGCACCCAGCCTCACATTGTCAGTGGAAGACAACCCAGGTAGGCTTCTTCTTCTCCAGAATCCAACATATGTCCCTTTAACAACATTAGGTGAAGCCAACACCATTAGCAAAGGCAATCAATCAGGAGTACCACCAGGAATAAGCAGCCAGGGGACACACTATTTTGCCCCTGACTTGAGAGTCCCCTTTTCCATCAAAAGGTCTAGGAACAGGAAGGTGAAGCCAGGAGGAGACACTGTGGTTACATCCTGATAGGGTAAACCTTTTCATCCCAAGCCTTTCCTCTCTTGTCCAGAAAGACTTCCCTTCCAGATGGGAAGATACCCAACTGCGTACAAGCAGCCTGGTTTCAGACATTCCTTGGTCCCCCTGGACCTATAATTTTATCCCCCATGCAAGACACCCTAATGGTACGTGTATAAGAGGAGCACCGTCAGGGCACCCTCATATTCTTCCCTCCTTGAGAAACACCTGAGGAAGCCCTTTCTGCCCTCTAAAGCGGCACCAGTAATAACCAATGGGAATCTCAGTAGTACCAGAGAAGCTGAGCAAACCAAAATAACACCAGAAAACCTTTGACTGGGTACCTTTGGAACCACGGACTTACCCTTGGAAACGTAGTAGGCCAAGACCTGCTCAATTAGCCTAACCAACTGACTGCCATCCAGATGCTGAGGAGAGAGTGGAATGAAGGAATATTTGAAAAAAATAATTGTCAAAAGCTTCCCAAATTTTGAGGGTCCCTCAAACTTATAGATCCAAGAAGCAAGAATCCCTATAAAGACAAACCCAAAGAAATCAATATCAACATACATCATAATTAAACTTCTGACAGAAAATGTGGGGAAACAGACAGAAAATGTGGTGAAACACCCACTGGAATGATGATGGAATTCTCATCTGATGCCACAGGGCCAGAGAGAAGTGACATACAAGTGCTGAAAGAGAATAACTGTAAACAACTAATTCTATACCCAATGAAACTATCTTTCAGGAATGAAAAGGAAATAAAAACATTGTCAGGCATAGAAAAACTAAAATGATACATCATTAACAAATACATCCAGACTGGCCAAAGGAAATGCTTCTAACAAAAAGATAAC
The DNA here is from genome assembly GCA_020662805.1 of Glaucomys volans. Taxonomy (NCBI): domain Eukaryota; kingdom Metazoa; phylum Chordata; class Mammalia; order Rodentia; family Sciuridae; genus Glaucomys; species Glaucomys volans. The sequence continues at coordinate 53,456 of JAJEJO010053635.1, forward strand.
TAGCCAGGTGCAGTGGTGCACTCCTATCCCAGAGACTCTGGAGGCTGAGGCAGGAGGATCACAAGTTCAAAGCCAGCCTCAGCAAAAGTGAGGCACTAAGCAACTCAGTGAGACCCTGTCTCTAAATAAAATACAAAATAGGCCTGGGGATGTGGCTCGGTGGTCAAATCTCCCTGAGTTCAATTCCAGATACCAAAAAGAAAAGAAAATGAAAAAAAGAAGGAATCATGTAGTTTTGAGAAGAAAAAAGGAATGATGGAAAGAGCAGAAGTATGAGTACATTCCATAGGCTACCCTTGTCCTTACATGTTCTATAAATCATGGTTGATTACTGAAACAAAAATTATATCACCATCTGAGAACCACAACATTGTTTAAAATTAGAGTGGGTGAGCATATCTAAATGGAAATAAATTTTCCACACTTCCATGGAAATGGCAAAACACTGACACCAATGGTGGGAGGCTGAATAGTGCTCCTGAGGATACCAGTGTCCTGTTCCCCAGAATGTGTGCTATCTTACATGATAAAGGAAGCTTGGTGATTAAGAATCTTGAAATGAGGAGACTACGAACATACCAGTGGACCCAAGGTAATCACAGGGTCTTTAGAAGAGAAAGAGAGGATGATCAGAGTCAGAAAGAGAAGATAAAAGGATGGAAGCAGAGATCAGACAGAAGAAGGTACTCTACTGGCTTGAAGATGTAGGAAAAGGCCATGAGCCAAAGAATGCAGGAAGTCTTTAAAAGCTAGAGAAGGAAACAGAATCTTCCTGAGGTCCTCAAAAGGAAAACATCTATGCCAGTACCTCTTGATCTTAGACCTCTGACCTCCAAAACCATAACAGGATAAATTTATGTCATTTTAAGCCACTACATTTGTGGACATTTGTTACAGCAGCAATAGGAAGCTAATACACAGTGGACTCTTTTAAGTCACCTTGTGTATTTTAAAGTCAAAATAACCACTATAAAAACTATGTCAAGAGATATTCTTAGAAACACGACAAAAAATCAATTTATTAATAGAATAAAGGAAATAAAGCGCACAGTAATCTTAATTGATGCAAACAAAAAGAAAATCCAATACATCTTCATGATAAAAATGGTTAACAAACTAGGAATGAATAGAAATATCCCCAACATGATAAAGGGCATTTGCGAAAAAAAAAATCACAGCCGAGAAGAGAAAACACACAATAATGAAAGACCGAGAGCTTCCCCCCAAGATGAGGAACAAGACAAAATGCCTGTTCTGGACAATTCTATTCACACTGTTCTGGAAATTCTAGCCAGGGCAATTAAGCAAGGAAAAGAAGTAAAAGATATCCAAATTGAAGAAAAGAGTAAAATTATCCCCATTTGGAAATTATTTGTGTGTGTGTGTGTGTGTATACACATACATAACTTTTTATGTATCTATATACAAAAGCTTCGAGAATCCACAAAAAAATCCATAAAGTCTAAAAGTTGTAGCACACAAGATCAACACACAAAAATTGATTATATTCCTATGTACTAGCAACACACAATCCAAAAAGGAAATTAAGAAAACAATTACACTACAATAACATCAAAAAGAATATAACATCCTTCAGAATAAATTTAACCAACATGCAAGATTTGTATACTGAAAATGAAAACATTGCTGAAAGAAATTAAATAAGACCTAATAAATGAAAAGACATCTGTGCTCATGGATTGGAAGACTAAATATTCTTAAGATTACAAAACTCCCCTGAGCAATCTGCAGAGCCAATGTAATCTGCATCAAAATCCCAATAGTATTTTTTGCAGAAATGGAAAAACTGATCCTAATATTCATATGAAATTGAATCATACCCTGAATAACAAGGATGATCTTGGAAAAAAACAATATTGGAGGACTTGGATTTCCCAATTTTGAGATTTATTACAAAACTACCAGTAATCAAAACAATGTGATACTGGAATAAAGATAGACATGTAAATAGATGGGATAGAATGGAAAGCCCAGAAATAAACCCATGCAACCATGGTGAATTCAGTTTTTATCAAGCATGCCAAGACCATTTAAAGGGATAAGAGTAGTCTTTTCAATGTTCCTGGAATAACTATATCTATGTGCAAAGGAGTGAGGTTGCAACCTGATTCCCACTATATAAACATTTAAGCTGAAATGAGTTAAAGGCCTCAATGTAAGGGCTAAAAATATTAAACACCTAGAAGAAAACTTAGGAGTAAATCTTCATGACTTCGGATCTGGCAATGGATTCTTAGATATGACAGCAAAACACAAGTAACAAAAGAAAAAAATAGAAAATCAGAGCCCACAAAATAAAAACCTTGTGCTTCTAAAGACACTAACAAGAAAATTGAATGCTTTACAGAATGAGAAAAAATATTTCCAAAACGTATATATTTCAAGTGTCTAGTGTCCAGAATACATAAAGTGCTCTTATGTTTTAGCAATAAAAAGATGAACAATGCAGTTTAAAACATGATCGAAAGACTTCAAAAGATACTTCTCCCAAGAAGATATAGAAAAAGTAATCTTGAAATTGATTTGGAAAAATAAGAGACTCAGAATAGCCAAAGAAATCCTTAGCAGGAAGAGTGATGCAGGAGGTATCACAATACCAGACCTTAGACTATGCTTCAGAGCACTAGTAACAAAAATGGCATGGTATTGTCACCAACATAGACATGTAGACAAATGGTACAGAATAGAAGACACAGAAACGAACCCACGTAAACACAGTTATCTCATACTAGCCAGAGGTGCCAAATTATACAACGGAGAAAAGATAGCCTCTTCAGTAAATGGTGTTGGGAAAACTGGAAATCCATTTGTAATAAAATGAAATTAAACCCCTATCTCTCACCCTGCACAAAACTCAATTCAAAATGGATCAAGGACCTAGGAATTAGACCAGAGACCCCATAACAAATAGAAGAAAATGTAGGCCCGAATCTTCAACATGTTGACTTAGGGCCAGACTTCCTTAACAAGACTCCCAGAGCATAAGAAATGAAAGTAAGAATCAATAAATGGAGTGGATTCAAACTAAAAACTTTTTTCTCAGCAAAGGAAACAATCAATAATGTGAAGGAGAGCCTACAGAGTGGAAGAAAATCTTTACCACACGCACTTCAGATAGAGCACTAAGTCCAGAATTTATAAAGAACATCTCTAGTAATTAGAAAAATGCAAATCAAAACTACCCTAAGGTTCTATCTCACTCCAGTTAGAATGGATATTATCAAGAATACAAGCAACAACAGGTGTTGGTGAGGATGTGGGAGAAAAGGCACACTCATACATTGCTAGTGGGATTGCAAATTGGTGCAGCCACTGTGGAAAACAGTATGGCAATTCCTTAGAAAACTTGGAATGGAACCACCATTTGACCCAGCTATCCCGCTCCTTGACCTATACCCAAAGGTCTTAAAATCAGCATACTACAGTGATGCAACCACATCAATGTTTATAGCAGCTCAATTCACAATAGATAGATTATAGAATCAAATTAGATGCCCTTCAACAGATGAATAAAGAAACTGTGGTATATATACACAATGGAATATTACTCAGCCATAAAGAAAAATAAAATTATGGCATTTGCAGGTAAATTGATGGAGTTGGAGAATATCATGCTAAGTGAGATAAGCCAATCCCCCAAAACCAAAGGCCAAATGTTTTCTCTGATAAGTGAATGCTGATGCTCAAAGGGGGGATGTGGTTAAGGGAAGAATGGAGGAACATTGGATTGTGTAGAGGGAAATGAGGGGAGGTGACGGGAGGGGGCAGGGAAAAGGAAAGATGGTGGAATGGGACAGATATCATTACCCTATGTACACATATGATTACATGAATGGTGTGACTCTATTGTGTACAAGCAAAGAAATGAAAAGTTGTGCTCCAATTGTGTACAATGAATCAAAATGCATTTTGTTTTCATGTATAACTAAATAGAAGAAACAATTTAAAAAATGGAAAATAACAAATGTTGGCAAAAATATAAAGAATCTGTAATGGTCATGCATTGCTGATGGGAATGTGAAATGATAGAGCAATTGTGGGAAACAGACTTTTTTCAAAAAGCGGGAAAATTACCATATGAATCAGTAACATCAGTCCTAGATGTAGACCAAAAGGACTGGAAGTAAATGTTCAAGTGAAAACTTGCACATGAATGTTCTATCAGCATTATTCCTATTTACAATAGCCAAAAGGTAGAAGTAATCCAAATGTCCATCAATAATAAATGAAAAACAAAACTAGGATAGCAATGAGGAGGGACTGCTTAATAGGAATGGATTTTCCTTTATAATGTTAAAACATTTTTTTATATAGTTGGGCACAGTGCTGTGCACCTGTAATCCAGGGACTCAGGAGGCTGAGGCAGGAGGATTACAAGTTCAAAGCCAGCTTCAGCAATTTAGCAAGGGCCTGTCTCAAAATAAAAAATAAATAAAATAAATAAAAGGGCTGGAGATGTGGTTCAGTGGTTAAGGGCCCCTGTGTTCAATCCCTGGTGTATTTTGTGTGTGTGTGTGTGTGTTTGTGTGTGTGTGTTCAAACCCCAAGTCATGCACACTATACAATTCCATTTACACAACATTTTTGAAGTTTGGAATTTTCAAAATGGAGGACAGATTAGGGATTGTGGAGTGCAGGGTAAGGGATGGAAGTTGGTGTGGTCATACAAGAGCTGCAGCAGTGACCCTTGTGGTTTTGGAGCTGTTTGGTATCATGACTGTGATTGTGAACACAAACTACACAAGTGATAAGATTGTGCAGAGCTTAACCCACAAGCATGCATGTGCACTCACACACACACAGACAATGAAACCAGGGAAACCTAAAGAGGTTGGCGATTGTGATCAATGTCAATATCTTGATAGTGATCTCCAACTATAGTTTTGCAAAATGTTATCAATGATGAGAGTTGAGTATAGGTCTCTCTGTATTATGTCTTAAAATATATTTGAATCTATAGTTACTTCAATTAAACAAAAATACGGTAGAAATTAGTCCACATATATCAGTAATAACAATTAATATAAGTTAAATCTATTTTAGTAGGTCAAGGTTCATAAAAACCATTCTTAAAGCAAAGCTTAAAGTTTGAGAATAAACAGATGGAAAATGGTTTACTGATAACAGGCACCTGTTTTTGAGTGCCCACTATGGATGGGACACAGTTCTGGACACTGAGATATATTCGTCAGCAGACAAAAAAATATAGGTGATGTTCTGCTTGCAGGGAGCATCCATTCATGTGGTGAGGGAATATGGACAATAAACAGTGAACAAATGCACAGAAAAAATGTCACAGCAAGATATGGGACTACAGAGGTATTGGGAATACAGTTTTCTAGAGGAGATTAGTAAAAGCCTATCAAATAACAGCATTGAATCAAATTTTAAACCAAAGCTTGCTAATTCAGCAATATTAATTTCACTCAAAGCATTACATATGGAAAATATAACTCACAGGTATAAAGCAGTGGTTGCACAAAATGATAAAAGGAACAATCTAGAAATAAAATATAACAATCATGAACTAAGAATCCATGTGGAAATTGCATGATTACCCTATGTACATGTATGATTACATGAATAGTATGAATCTACATCATGCACAACCATAGAAATGAAAAGTTTTACCCCATTTGTGTACAGTGAATCAAAACGAAGTCTGTAAAAATTTTAAAAATTAATAAATATTTTTTTAAAAAGAATATAAAAATTCTTAAAAATTAAATGAAGACACATCTGGCATCTACTAATGAGGAAAAAGAAAGTCTAAGAACAGAAGGTGGTTTTAGAAATCCTACTTTCTGCACTATTGTGATTATAGATAAAACAGTGTATACCACCACAGAGGGAGCCACAGACAGGGACCAGTGACCCTGTAGCGTGCGTGCATGCCTGCATGTGTGAAATGAGGTCCTGTTACTATGCATATGTCCATGTACCACTGAACACACAGTAGGCATTTGTGTTTGTCGGGATAGCACAGATAATGCTGCAGTGACACGGTTCCAAGCCTCAGGGTCCTAGTCTGAAAGGCTTATTGATCACTCAGGTGAACCATGATGCAGGTCTTGTCGCCCTCCTCTATATTGTAGCTAAGACACATCGAATACATGAACTCCTCGGTCAATGCAGCCAGAGAGCTTTGGAGGATTTTATAAAATATTTCTAAGTGCCAGCCTGGAACCAGCTCACACCATCTCTTGTATCCATTGGCCAGAATCTTGTCACATGGTTCTAAATGAATGGCAAAGGAAGCTGGGACATGTGGTCTCCCTCTGTGTTCAGGAAAATGAAAGAGTATGGAGACCCCACCGCACTGCAGTGCCACAGCATTCAGTAAGTGGGCTCTCTGCTCTTCTGCCATTGCTTCTATTTCTGCTGCTATTATTTCTGATGCTTTAACGGTAATGAGAGCTTGTTCAGTGACGTGGCGGCCATTAGCTAGCTTTCATGATCTCAGATTGCACAACTACCCTATCAAATAAGTTTATTTATTATCATAAATCAAGGTTTAGAGAGGACAAGATTGCCTGAAGTCACAAGTTAGTAAATATTTATCCTATTACTAGTACTCCCTCTACTTAGAAGGAAGAGATAGTTTCCTCCAAGGGCCCAGGCAACCTCAGCACAGCCTCCCTGGCAGACACCAGCCTTTCCCAGCTCGAAGCTGCCTGCCTGGCACAGAACCATTGGAACATCTGTAAAGAGCTTCCCTCAACAGTAATTTTTTCTTTGATTTACTGGTTGTGTTAAAATTGTTGTTCCATAATGGTCACGTCTAGAGAATGTTGCACTTAAAGAGAAAATTGCCCTTAATAAAAACGAATGATACTAAAATCCCTCTCTCCCAATGAAATGATTCTCCTGTATTTTGTTCTACTTGTGAGCACACCAAAAAAGCGTCTTCAGTCTATTATTTCCCAATTACCTCCTCTGCTGTTAGCTCAGAGCACAGAGGGAAGATGGGATCATGAGGCTCATAACATTTGATCTTTTCCAGGCTTCAGCAAACCTGTGCATCACTTTCATAAGCTAAATCAATATCAGGTGTCACCTGGTGGCAGGTAAGGGCAATTCGATGGCTTCTCTAATACCTTGCAGCCATTGATTTTTCCACATATCAGGAGAGAGAACATGAAATAGGGAATGGAGGAGTATGCAAAAGCGAAGTGACGACGCAACTCCGCAGATCAATTCAGGAGATCTCAGGGCTCATGTGTGCGCCGACTGCCCTGATTCCTGCTGGTCCCAGCCATGGCCCCTCCCTCAGAGGAGTCCCAGGCCCAGGAGTCAGGAGAACACTGTTCAGCAACAACATGCAAATGTTAACCTGGACCCTGCATTCACTAACAAATACGACAGATCCTCTGCTTTCTCTTTCCTCAAGGACTGAGGCAACCAAACTGTGATGAACTGCTCTATCAGAAAGTGCCAGGTGCAAAAAATGTAGTTCTTAATGTTGGGTCCTCAATCAGCAGCAGCAGTGTCACCTGGAACTTGCTAGAAATGCCAATTCTCAGGCCCCAGCCCAGACCTATTGAGTCATAATCTCTGGGGGTGGGACCCAGCCAGCTGTGTTTTAACAAGCCCAAGAAGATCCTGATGCATACTCTAGCTTGAGACTCACTCTACTAAAAGAACCTTGAGAGATCATTAGTCTGAGCTCCCCATTTCTAAGAAATGAAAACAAATTCCCAGGAAAAGAGAGAAAGAGAGCTGTAGCATATCAGGATGCTGCTTGCTTTGGGAAACAAACCAGCCAGAGTGGAGCTGGGCAGATGGGTCCCTCAGCCCCCAGAGTGGCGTCTGTGAAGGCTGGAGCTGCAGGGTAGCACAGGGGCTGTTGCTCAAAGACCCCGAGAGCCCTGGGAGCCTGGCCGCCTGGAGACACTCCTCAGCCCACAGTGAGCCCCTGTGCAGTGAGTGAGTGCACCAGGAGCATTTTAAGTCCCCCTACTTTAGTTGTTGTTGAGTTGACTCCCGACAAACCCACAGGTGCATTTGTTACAGGGGAGCTCATCCAGGCCAGACACTAGCAGGCTGGCTGTTCAGGCAGGCCGCTTCCCTGGGAAAGGGCAAAGGTGCAGGGATGTGCTCCTCTCCTCCCTGGGTCCTCAGGTTCTGTTCCTGTTCTTTGCCCTCCTCAGTCCTGCTCATCTAACACAGGGGCCTCCTAAAGGGTTACCTCGCCCCATGACTCTGTCCTCCAGCCATTCCTTATGAAAAGCAGGAGAGAGATGGCTGAGCTGGCCTTACTTGCTTAAAATCCTTCCCCAGCTCACCACTGATTCAGGATAAAATCCATACTTCCCACCCTGGCAAATCCAGTCTTCTGGCTCTAACCTGATCCCTCTCCAGCTTCCCCTTCCCAGGCCCCATTCTGCCAGCACAAAGTCTTGCAGTACCAGGGGTGCTGCCCTGCTCACGCTGCCCACTTCATTCCCCTTTCTGTCAGTTCCCAGGTTGGAGCCCACTCACCTGGGGACAAGTCCAAATCCCCCTGTTGCCACCCCAAACTCAGCACTCACAAGTGGCTGTATGAACCTAACAGTCCTGATCACAGTTTTGAGATATATTTGTCTGTCTCCCATGCACCAGACAGTGAGCTCCCAATGATAGGGACCAAGTGCAGAATAAAATTTTATTCATATTTATGTGTGTCCATATTGCACATATTCCAAATATTTTAACCACGTGATTATTGTCCCTACCTATCTTCTTTTAGTGCCACCTTAGACAAGAAATGCATGGAAGTCAAGGTATTAGAGCTCCCTGTTTTTCATCCTAATTATGCATTTTTCACATAGGCTGGAAGATCTCTTTGGAGGTCATTGTTCCAGTCCCCTGCCTCTGAGCAGGACTGAAGGAGGCTTCTGGGCTTTTTTATTTATTTTTTTTACAACAATCAGTCAGTACACCTCAGTCAGCATGGAGATACAGGTTAGAAGCTACTGGGTGGTCAACTCACCTGCTCAAGTCCATTGTCAGTGGGCAGCATGAGAGGACTTCTGGGCAGGACCAAGACTCAGACTATTGTATTTACCCAGAGAGACCCATTTAAATATGTGCCACTTAAAATAAAAGTTACCATGCCTCCTTGCTTTTATCTAAATTTAACCCTATTACTTTTACTATCTTGGTAATAAAGTAGATTGAAGTGTGTGGCAGAAGAGGTTTGAAATAAGAAGCTTGCTTTCTCTTCTATTTGCTTTCATTTTTGTTTATATCCTGCCTTGGTTTAAAAAATGTAGGCACTTAAGGAATATTAGTTCTCACAAGGCTCCCCATCTTACAGATGGAGAGATGATCAATTGGTTGTCTGAGGCCAGGTCAGACTTTTAGTTTTTTAATTGATTCTTTTTAGTTATCCATGACAGTCAGATTCATTTTAACATAATTATAAAAGCATGGAATATAATTTGTTCTAACTCAGTCCCCAGCATTTACCCTTCCCCTCCACTGATCTTTCCGCTGTTCCCTTCCCTCTACTGATCTTTCCACTATTCACTTATAGTTTTGTGATTTTTCTTGTCTTGTGGATATACATGATGGTGAGATTCACTGTCAGATATTTATATATGTACACAGGAATGTGAGGTTCTAAGCCAAAGCTTTGCTGATGATGGTTTCCAGAGTTACTTCTGGTAAGGTGAGGTAGAGATGGGAAAGTGTCACCTTGAGTGTTAGCACAAAAGGATCAGGCCGGAGGCAAACTTCACGGATCATCTCAGCCTTTTATTCAGGAATGGGATTACACCTCCAATGGACCCACTTTCCTGGTGGAAAATGAGTCACTGGCCAAAGGAGGAGTTTGGGCTTATGTAGGTTATACTAAGAGGTGATTCAGTGAGCGTGTCAGTTTGGGCATTCAGGAATTTGGGTTTGTGGGTTGGGGGTCAGTGGCCAGCACCTAGAGAGGATTTGTCTTGGAAGAGATTAGTGTTTCCTAGAGACTCTCATTCTAGGTTTGATGAAACATTTTTTTCCTCACCAGTGGCCAGCTTCTGAAGAGGATTTATCTTGAAAGACATGAAAGCTATCAATGTATGGCTTTCTTTTTCACTCCTTTTTCCCAGGTCATACTATCTTGGGGTTTTCATTTTCCATATCTACCACTGAGCTTGACTTTGGCCCTATAGATTATTAGAAGATTATCAGAAAAGCAAGCAAATCCACCAGAATGGCAGACTAGTCACCAAGAAACCAAAAACCTACACAAGAGGGGGAAAAAAGCTCAGCTACCCTTGGAACCCTCTGCCAGGTGGCAGCATCTGAGTCCATTCTCCAGCTGTCCTGAGGTACCTTAGCACAGCCTGGCCTGAGTGTTGTGCCCGGCTGTGAAGGACCTGGCCTGCCTTTGGTCTTCAGCAGTCAAGACTGCCATGTGTGCTCAAAAACTTTGGGTTCCCCTGGGGTAGCTTTCACTGCAGCTTCATTCAGTCTGTTCCTCAACTTGGCATGAGTCATCTTCTCTGTGTCTCCCTGCCCCACAGTCCAGCTGCTCTTTCTTGACTAAAATATCCTGAGAGCCTCCTGGCTAGCTCATCATAGTTCCAGAATGGGAGATATGTGTTCCTAAGGGTGTCTCTTAAAGCTCCCCTGGGGTTTGTTTTGACTTTACCCATCCCTCTTGCAGGACTTCCTTTCTGCCCCAGCTCAGGGTGGCCCCAGAGGAACTCACCAGAGAGTGAGGCTGGGCTAGCTGTGGTCACTAGTGGATTAGTCAGCATAGGCTAGATTATGCTGCACCAACAAAAAATTCAAAATCTCTTTGACATGACATAACATAACATGATGTCTTAGGCCCTAGGGTTCCCAGGCATGGTGAACCTAGCAGGTCCCCTTCTGTGGTGCACCAAGCACTACTCAGCACCAAGCTGACGCCTCCAGATATAAACCCTGTCTGTTCGGAGACCACACTCATCTCCTCGAGCAGCTTTAATTATAGCAAACGGCCCTGTCATCCCTGTCACAGATTCTCAGGATACTGGGAAGAACCAAAGGAATCTCTGCGTCACCCAGTCTGCTTTGCAGCCTTCTTGAAGTAGACCCACTCTTTAAAAGGAAACCATAAAAAAGAAGGAAAATACCAGCATTTCCTCTCATCCATTCTAGTGCCAAATAATTATGTCCTTTTCATTCCTCCTCTCCTGACTGTATAAAGCACTTGGAAATCAAAATAATAGAAAACAAAACAAAAACCAGTTAACAAACATCAAATGGCAAAAAGAGATAGAGTGTGGGCGTGGGAGAGTGCGTAAAATAGATCCCCCAGCCCACGAGCCCTCCCTCGGAAAGACTGCCTGAGAGACGAACCCAGTTGGGCTGCAGGCTATGGTATAATTAGAACAATATTGCCCAGTTGCAAAGACATGTGCCTGTTTTCGTGAAATGGAAGCATCTGCTGAAATTATTTGAGGTGTCCCATCACTAATTAAAAGTGCTTTCATTTATAGAGGATGCAGCATATGGATGCTGTTGATTCTTGGGTTGCTAGATGTGAATGAGTACTGGGGGAGTTGCTGGGGCAGGTGTATGGTGGGGGATATGTGGGAAAATATAATTGAGCCTTCCAAAAAATCTCCTTACAAGGAGGTACAGGGTGGGAGATGTGCCACTGGAAGTTGTTTTAGTCAGATGTGGAACCATGACACACAATCCTACTGTGGGCCTTTCTTCACTTATGAGCTCCGGCCCTGGAGCCTTGCTGTATGCCCCTTTTACTTGCCAAGTCACTACCTTGTCTCTAAGGAGCTTCCCAGGCAAACAGGATCAGCTACAGAATTTGTGAGGCCCTATGCAAAAGGAAAATGTTGAAAGGTTAAGGATTTCAAGATGGCGATGCCAGGGCATTAAACCGAGGACCCTTCTGAGAGAGGGACCCTGTGCAGTTGCACAGGTCGCATGCCTATGAAACCAGCCCTACAGGTAAAGAAAGTAAGATCTGCTGGAGAAACAGGGACTAAGGGTGGGAAGGCTAAAGCAGAGAGATATGACAGACAATCATCACATCACCCCCAGCACATTTTGAACCTGTAAGGGACCTCCACATCCACATCCACATCCTGCTCCAAGGACCTCACTGCCCCTGCTCTTGGCAGGACAGACTCAGACAGCAGGATGAACTTGGCTCTTATATCTTCTTACCAAGGCAGAGCTTACTGAGGCACATGCTTTCCCTACTTTGTGCCTTGTCCACTTGGAAAGTTCTGCCCCTGGAGCCTGACTGTGCTCCAATCCTTCTTGCTGCATGCATGCCCAGGGAGCACACTGAAGGAATCCAAACAGGTACCAGGGAAAAACAAAGCCAGTGCCTGCAGAGCTGCACACAGATGCCTGCAGGAGGCATTAATAAGCTAATTCTTGCAATTCTCAACAGCTAGAAGAGAGACATGGTCTTCCAGACAACTTGGGCTTGGAAAATCAATAACAGGAGTCTGCTTGAAACAATTACAGAATTTTCTCAAAAACAATATTAGGGACAAGGAAATAACAGTCATTGAATTAAAGTCTCAGATCCAGGGTCTAGAGTTTTGTTTTTTGTTTGTTTGTTTTTATTTTTTAATTCAAGGGAACGGTTCTGCTCTAAAACCACTTCAGGGAAGACATATTTCCATTTTTAGATTCCAGTTTTTCATAACTGTTTTAAGGAGGCAGGAGATCCACAGTATACAACAAATAAAACAACCATTTAGTAAAACAACAAAAATACAACACATCAAAATTTCTCAGATGCAGAGAAGTCTGGATTTGGATAGAATGACCTAAAATCAATTACCTAATGTTCCAACTTAAGAAATGAGAAAAAGAAGCGCAAAGCAACCCCAAATAAGTAGAAGAGCAGGAATAACAACACTGAGGGTAGAAATTAATTAAATAAAATGCAGGCAGAAAGCAGAGAAAATTAGCTTAGAAAAAAGCTAGTTCCTTGAAAGCTCAGCAAAATTGATAAACTCTAACTAAACAGATCAAACAGAGAAGGGGAAGAACACCAATACTAAAATTAAAAATGAAAAGGGTTTAGCACCATAGACCTTATGTACATTAAAACAATAGCAAAGAATACTATGAACAATTAAAAGCCAGCAAATTTTATAATTTAGGTGGAATGTAGAATTTTTTTTAAACAAATACAACCTACACAGAAAGAAACAGAAAAAAGAACAAATAATGCTGTATCTATTGAAGAAATTTCTTTTGAGAAACAAAATCATGGGCTTGGGATGCAGCTTAGAGATAGAACACTTGCCTAGCATACACGAGGCCGTGGGCCAGAATCACAGCACTGGAAATTTTTTTTAGAAAAGAAAATCCACTCCACAAAGAAAACTCCAGGCTCAAATGGTGTGGTAGACAGATAACAACTTCCCAAAGATGTCCACATCCTAAACCCTGTGAATGTGCTATGGAAAATGAAAATGGACATAGTGGATGGAATGAATGTTGCTAATCTGCTAACCTTAAGATGGGAGAGTATTCTGGATTTGACAGGTGAACCCAGAACAATCACAAGGGTCCTTTTTGTTATTGGTGCATTATAATCATCCATAATGGTGGGGTTTATTACTCCAGATTTGTACATGCAATGAACATAATTTGATCAACCTCCCTTTCCCTCCTTCTCTCCCCCTTGATCCACTTGCTCTACTCTACCAATCTCCCTTCTATTATTATTATTAGTAGTAGTATTAGTATTATAAGTATATACAAAAGCAAGATTCATCATGATATAATTATACATGAACATAGTATAATTCCCCAGTACTTCCCCAGGCTCTCCCATTCTTCCTCCCTCTCAATCCTCTTCCTCGGCTGTATTGGTGTTCCTTCTGTTCTCATGAGACACTCTTCTTCCCTCTCTCTCTCCCCCATACATGAGAGAAAACATTCGGCCCTTGACTTTCTGAGTCTGGCTTATTTCATTTAGCAGACAAGTGTCCTTAGTGAGAAAGAGTCAGGGCTGTGTTGGAGCAACATCACCTGACTTTGGAGATGGAAGTCACCATGAGCAAAGAATACAGGCAGCCTCTAAAAACCTGTAGAAAAGCCAGGAAAACAGACTCTCCCTTGGAATCTCTCTCTGGAAAGAAGCACAGCCTTGTTTATGCCTTGGTTTTGATCCAGTGAGACTCATTTTGGGAAACCGGCATCCAGAACTATCATATAATACATCATTTTAATCATTAAGTTTTTGGTAATTTGTCACAGCAACAATAAGAGACTAATAAAGATTGTTTCCCTGGATAATTACATCAAAAAATTAAAAATAGCACAAGTATTATATAAATTTTTCAAAAAAAATAGAGAAAGAAGGATCAGGGCCTAACTCATATTCTGATATTTGCTACACCAAAACCTATCAAAGACATAAAAGTAAGAAAATTGCAAACCAATATTTCTCATGAATATTGATGCAAAAATCTTTAACAAAATAGTAGCAAGTTGAAAACCAGAGCATGTAAAAATATAATACATCATAATCAAATAGGGCTTATTACAAAGATGCAAGGTTGGCTTAACACATGAAAATCAATCAACATAATTCGCCATGTTAACAAAAGGGAAAACTATGATTATTTTAATAGATATAGACAATGTCCTTGACAAAATTAAGTGCCCATTCATAGGGCAAAGAATAGAAAAGAACTCTGCAACCTAAGCATATCTATATCTAAAAACAAAACAAAATATAGCTAACATCATCATCATCATCAATGGTAACAGACTAAATGCTTTGCTACCTACGATTAGGAACCTGCTAACAATTCCCACTTTTACTACATCTATTCAGGGGGATTTAGCAATTGTATTAACATAAGGGAAAAAATAACTATATATACAGACAGGAAAGAAAGATATAAAACTCTGCATATTTGCAAATATAATTGTTTACATAGACTATCCCAGGGAAACTACGAAAGATTATCACTAGAATTAATGTATAAGTTTAGCAAGGTCACAGTTTACAAGGTTATTGTGCAAAAATAAATTTTATTCTTGTACACCAACATCAACCCAGTGGAAAGTGAAATTTTTAAAGACCCATTTAGAGTAGCAACAAAAAAATCACACTATGTAGCAATAATTCTAAAAAAGAGGTCAAAGACCTCTATGCTGACATTATAAAATAGTGCTTAAAAAATTAAGAGAGATCTAACTAAATATAGAAACAGATCACTTTATTTTAATAGATTAGAAATTTCAATACTATTGCATGATATTTCCCCTAAAAGTATTCTCTGCAGCTTCAATCAAAGTTTTTGTAGAAATTGACAGCTAAAATTTATATGGAAATTCTCAATGCTATAAAAATTCATATAAATTCTGAAGTTTATGTTAAGATATGAAGTACCTAGAATAACCTAGAATAATGTTTTAATAAGAGCAATATTGCAGGACTGACTTTATTAATTCCAGTAATCAAGAGAGTTTGATATCACAGAGAAGATACATGCATGTCTCTCAGAATAGAGGAACAGAATACAGTCTAGAAAGATACGATACATATTTTGTCCACTGATTTTTAACAAAGATGCTAAGACAATTCAATAGGGAATGGAAAGTCTTGTGTCCAGAGGGTGATGTCCAAAAAAATAATGAGTATCGATCTTTCCCTCACACCATACAAAACAATTAACTCCAAATGGATCATGTACCTAAATGCAAAATCCAAAAGTGTGAAATTTCTAGAAGATATACAATGTATTTGTGACTGTGGGATATGCCAAAATTTCTCAGAACACAAAACTCATGAACCATAGAAAGGAGATATATCAGATTCAATCAAAATAAAAATACTCTGTTCTTTGAAAGGCATCAATAAGAAAACAAAAAGACAAATCACATACTGGGAGAAAATGTTTACAACCCACACATCAAAAAAAGAACTTGGATCTGCATGAGATAAAGAACTATCATAATCCAATAATAAAATAAACCAATTAAATGGGGCAAAAACACATGATAGCAGTCACCAATAAGATATCCCAACAGCCAAAAAGCACACAAAAAAGGCTTAACATCTTTAGCCATTGGGGAAATGTGAATTTAAACCACTATGAAGTACCACTAGGTTCCCGGTAGACAGTCTAAAATTTAAAGCCCAACCCCACAGTGTTGGAGAGGATGTAAATGAACTAGAACTGTCACACACTGTTAATGGAAATAAAACAGTTGGGCAGTTCCTTGAAAAGTTAAACATACATCTGCTCCATGACCCTGCCATTCTATTCCTAGGTATTTACTCAAGAGAAATGAAAACACTCAAAGACACAAATATAAATGTTCCTAGCAGCTGTATTTGAAACAAGCAAAAATAAACAAAAAAGAAAACAAAAAAAACACAAATGTCTATCCACAGATGACTGGCTAAACAAATGTGGCATACACACTATTCAGCAACCCAAATTACTAAACCATTGATGCACACAGCAACACTGACGTGACTCAAAATAACTATGCAGAATTGAAGAAGCCAGATAAACAGTGTTGTAAATGCACATTTCCATTTATACAAAATTCTAGAAAGTACAAGATGATCTATAGTGAGGTCACACAGATCAGTGGTTGACAGGGAATGAGGGTGGAGGGATGGGTGCATTACACACTTTTTTGGGTGATACTAAGTTTGTTGTTTTAGTTCTTATGATGGTTTAACAGGTGAAAGCACTTGCATCTCAGATCTGCAGGGTCTGGGGAGGATGCCTAGGGATCCAGAGGTAGGTCCACACTGTCTTCTGGCTCTTAGCCTATAGCCCTTTTCCTACCATGATACCTCTAAAGACACATTGAAACACCTTCATGCAGCTTGTAAAAGAAATCTCAAGTGGTTTCGTGAAGCAATAGGATTACCAGTTGTTTCTGAATTCTGGTAGATTGGGTCCCCAATGCCCTCTGCAAGAACCTTCCAACAGTATTTATTTCTTTTGGGTTCTCTATTTTCTGCACCATGTTTCTGGACTGCTTACTACCAAGTGAAGCAACATTTAAAAACAGTCTCACTCAGAGAAATCAATGCATAATCATGATTCAAATGCAGGCAGCCTACCATCAGGGCTTGAGCACTTAGTGGGGATGCTATTCTGCCTCCCTTTCTCTACCTGGGGCAGGTTGTACCCTTGTGCTCCCAGTTCTGTCTCCTTAGCATCTCTCTGAATTATCAAAGTTTGCTTTCCAAGGTGATGGACGTGTGCAGTCCCATCCCCAGTCACCTGTTCGTATGCAGACTGCAACAATGTAACTGCAGCATCTACTTCTTTGGCCACCATGGCTCCAAGCATAGCACCAATCTCCTTGGACTGAGTTCCCTTTGACAGGCACCATTTCCAATCGGTGTGAACTTCAATGACTAAGTTGTCATTGAGGACCTATGGACCACTTCTTTGAGGACCTTGATGGAACAGAGTTTCCAAGACCTCAAGTAGCTGTGAGTAGGTTGAATTGACATGATTGACATAAGGGAAAATGTGTAAGCCAGCAGAGAGAGAACAAGTGAACATCCTGATAGAGGCTTGTGCAAGACTCTAGTGATGGACACTGTGTTGGGAGGTGACAGGCCATGGGGAAAAAATGATAGAGTCAAGAAGCTTCACCCTTGATGAATAAAATGACAACCTCATGGTCCATTCTCATCTTCCCGGGTCTTGTGTTAGTGCAGGAGATGATTTCTGGTCATCCACTCAGTGGTTCTCCAAATAATTTGATAAAGCTCCACCTTGAACTTCTTCAAACTCCTTGGCCATGAAGCACTGGAGAGAAAATGAATCGCACCATTTTTTGTGCTTTAAGTCTGAGAAAGAAGCAAATCAAGCAGCTGGGTGATGCAGAGTTTGCTAAATAACCATCTACAGAGAGCGGAACAAAGAATCCTATAATCTGCTTAAATGCAAGATAGGAAAATGATTGTTCTAGCCAATGTAATTTTGTGTATTTCTGAATTAAAATAATTATGTTCCTGAATCAATCAAAATTTCCAATATAATCAAATTCCTTGATAAAATTACCCAGACTTACCAATTATTTAAAGAAAACAAGGAACACTTCCCTCTTTCAATTTAAAAGTATCAGAAATCAATGTCCAATTTGTCCTCAAGGAAGCATTCCCTATTGGCCCACACTGTTCTCTGGTGCATCAGCACTTCCTTAGGACCCCGCCTCTCACCAACAGGTGTGTCAATTTAGGATTAAGCATCCTCTGTACTTTCTCCCTATTAGCCTGTCCCCTTCCCCCTCACAGTCCCAAAGAGAGGTTAGGAAACCAGATCAAAGTGGCAGATTCAGCCACAGCTGCTGAGCTGACTGATACACAGCTTTAGAGAGGACCAGTGAGGGAGAAGGGCAGGCCTGAGATTAGTGAGAGAAAAGAATACACAGAAGAAGTTGTTCAGAAGGAAGAAGCATGATTAGCCAATTATTGGAACTGGAAAAGCAAAAGACAGAGGCGGATCCAAAATGACCACCAATATCCTTCCTAAAAGATGGAAATAGTGATTATTAAGCACCATAGTGGCACAGTTGGAATCAGAAGGAGGACAGTGAGCAGCTCTGTTGTCCTGTGTCGGTTGGGGGCAGTGGCGTGGGCATCAGTGGCTCAGCTGATCAGGTCTCGAGGCCCATGGGAACCTGTGGGTGGGAGCGCTTGCTGGTTACTGAGGCTGGACAGGACAAATGCTACTGCAGCAGGGGTCACTGCCCAGCTGTGTCTTGTTACATGACAAAGGGAATTTTTAAGGACAGCAGCCTGCCAGTGGCCTTCTGTGGTCTCTAGAATAAAGTGAAGTCTCTCCACCCTGGCCCTCGAGGGCCTCTGTGCACTGACAGTTGGGTTGCTCTTCCACTGACGGATCAAAGGGGGCACTGGCATTAGTGCCTGAGCAGGCTGGCCCTGGAGGACCCCTGCAGTGCTGGCATTAATCTTCATCCTGTGTTCTGGGCATGTGGAGCAGGGTGGGCATTGATGACAGCATGTGGGACAGATTTCAGTACTTTAAAAATTAGGATGGCCTGACCATTTTGCCCAGCCAATGTTCTCTGCAGTAGCCCCCTTAAGATGCACAGTCTCCCCACAGCCCACCAACTTATCACACCAGCCCTTCAAGCTCTGCTCCTGAAGTCCCCTTACCTGGAATGCCCTCATTTTACCCTGAGAGCAGCCAGCCTCTGCTCCCTTCTGACCTGTGTTATCACAATACCAAGTTTCATCTGCTTCAAATTGTCCTTCTTTCAGAAGGAAAGTTCCTTGGAGGTGGGAATGATGCCTGACATGTCTTATTTCCTCTTTTGAGTTCCCCCAAGAATCTTGCACACGGTTAGGCCCACACTGGCCCAGGGTAAGTGCTTTCTGCAAGGAACCACACTAATCACTGTTAGTTAGAGACTAGTGGGAGAAATCAGAAGTCAAATTAAGAATTCCAAGGCTCTTCTTTCCTATCCCTACCCCTGGAGAATTCCTTTTAGACTTTCTGCAATTGATCCATGTAGTATTTTTAAAAATTTATTATTATAAAAATTAATTGATCCTTGCACTAATAATATCTCATGAGTATTCAGGATTCACTAGCTTGGAACACTGTATATATACACATATTTAACCTTTCTAACAAACTTGTGAGTTAGGCATTATCACTGGTCCCACTTCCTGACTGAGGTATCTGAGGCAGAACAAAGCAAGGTGACTCACTCTCGATGCCTCCAGAATCTAATCACATAATGCCTGGCAGTATCAACTCTCAGATGAGTGAGGCCCTCCCCCACATAGCTTGTTTCCTGGGTTTTCTTTAAGGCCATTTTAGGATTGATCCTTCTGTACCTCCCCCATCCCAAGATGAGACTGATTTCTTCTTGGTAACATCACAGTGGGAGACAAGCCAACACTCACATACGATCAATCTGTGAACCAATACAATTTATCTAAATTTGTTTGGGATCAATGGGAGCCCTGTTCTGCAAGCCCATGAGGAAAATGGAATATAGATCAAAGCTCCTAGCTGAAAATTCCAGTCTGTTGCCCACATAATTTTTAACTGTGCTGATAGGACCTTTCTGGTTGTATTTACAACCCACTGGAAGAAGTAAACCACTTGAGGTAACTTAGTGGTGTTTTAATATTAATATTAATGGATATTTTAAACTCTTAATATGCAGCAAGTATCATCCTAGAACATGCACCTACATCTTCTCATTCAATCCTCCCTGGAATCTGATGAGGTGGGCATAATTATTATTCCATTTTAAAGCTGAAGAAACAAAGACACAGTGATGTTTACCAAGTTGTATGAGCTCTCACGGGTAGGTGGTAATGGACCCAGGATCCAAGGCTTGGCATACTAAGTCCATGCCCACATACTTAATCAGGACACTCGTCTATCTTTTGCTTATTATTTTAAAATTTTCATTGGAGCTGGGTGTGGTACTACACAGGAGAATGTAGCAAGCTAGAAAGCACCATCCAGAAGCCTGAATCAAATCAACCCCCAGTCTGTGCGATCCTGCGGTTCCTCCAGTCCAAACATGTTATGTAGTTTAGTCATAGCAAGTAGGATTTTGGGGGGTCAAGTATTAAAGGATAAAGATAAACACACACACAGAGGTATAAATTAAGATGCAGATATTTAGAATTATTTAGGCTTATTCTGCACCAGTTCTCATCCCAGACACATTCAATTCACGTTGCATATTAAACTTTCATTTTTGAAAAAACTTAGAAATTGGTATTACATCCTTATTTTACAAACAGAGGAGCTGAGATTGAGCAAGGTTGTGTAACTTGCTCATTGTTACAAAGCTGGGAAGTGGCAGAACACCCACCCTGGCTTTTGGAGTCACAAGATAGTGCTCCACTGAGCATCAAGCAACCTTCAGATTTGCAGTCAAGAATCACCTGCCAATGGATTTTACTACAGACCATTGCCATGGAGAGTCATTGAAAATAGGGATAACACCTGTGGTTGGTGACGACCTGGAAGAAGCTTTTTCTTCAAGGAGTGGGTCCATCCCATGGCCCATCTTTGCATCCTTATTTGTGCTGCAATTCTGCCCTTGTAAAATACCTTTCCCTATGCTCTTCTCCAAGTCCATGAATAGTGGGTCAGATGTCATTGCCTCTGGGAAATGCAGCCAGTTGAGCTTTGCCCTGCCTCCTGGGAACAGTTACTTCCTCTAACAACCACAGGATGCTTGGGTTTCATTTCCAGCGCCTGCACTTACTAGCTAGGTGACCCTGGACAGGTTATTTAACTTCTTTTTGCTTCAGTCTTTAAATTCAAAAGATGGGGTTATTAGGTTCCTGGTGAGAATGGAATAAGACAGTGCAGGCCAAGTGCTTCGTGCATAGCCAATGTAACTTCTCCATAAGTGAGAACACCCATATAATCATCCTCTTGTCTGCACATCTATCCTCTCCTCTACTTCATGAGGTCCTCAAGGATGAGACTCTGTCCTATGCATTTCTGTCTCCTCAGAGCCTACCGTGGTTCCTCCATCCAGTTATTGCACAACAGATGTCTTATGGAATGACTAAACTTTCATTTTGATTCTCTGGTATCTCTTGGGCTATCCCTCCTTTAATGCTCTGTTCAGACATTAGTGATCTACCCACTTCTCTCCTCCCCACCACCCAGTTAGACCTTGTCCCCCTCCCCAACCTCCACTGGTGTTTCTTTGTCTGGCCCCAACTATAAGGTGTGTACTCCCAAGCTCTC
Source organism: Glaucomys volans (assembly GCA_020662805.1). NCBI lineage: Eukaryota > Metazoa > Chordata > Mammalia > Rodentia > Sciuridae > Glaucomys > Glaucomys volans. The sequence continues at coordinate 75,178 of JAJEJO010053635.1, forward strand.
CTGATCCCTCTGATTCATTGCTCCCAGAGTGTCATGTCCAACACTGGCTTTATGTAGCGACACAAGTGGCAGTTCAGTGGTGTGTGCAAGCTTTGCTTTCATTTTGAATCAATGAAAGTTTTAAAAAATCTTACCTTATTCCTCAAAGGCCCATAAAGTCCTTCATGGGGCTCAAGAGAATTGTTCACTGTAAGATTTTAAAATTGCTTCCAAGTTACTTATCATTCATTCAAGCTCATGCTATTCTTTAAAATTCCTATTGATTTTTGAAATAGTCCTTTAATTGATATCAAAAAGCAATTACATTTTCCAGGCTGTAAATCTGCTTCACTCCCAATATTAAATTCATCATCTCTGTAAATAATTTTCTCTTATTATGCATATGTATTAACCAAACTATAAATAGCATCATTAGCGTACCCATGGTTGCCTTAACAATCAGTGACCCTTGAATTTGATTTAGAAAAATTGATTCCTGCTGAAATTTTCCCTTAAGTGAAATTGCCATTCCTGCTGAATATCTGGGCAAATGAAGGCATTAGAGAGCCGTTACCTTCCATTTCCTTCTGGACTTCAATAAAGCAGTTTTAAGCAGAGATTTGCATAGACTCACTTGTTGATGAGCAGCCCTGGTAAAAATCACTGCTGTAACAGCGGGGATATTTGTTCCTATTTGATGCTCAAATTTGAGGTTTTAAGAAAAGAGACTTCTCAGCCATGCTCTGCCCTCTAAACACACAGAGGGACACAGGGCCTTCATCTTGAAGTCTGGTGTCCAGCTGTGGTGAAGCTAAGAGGAATGGGGGGGAGCAGAGGAAGCCTGGGATTCCAGCCACCAGGCATGACATGGGGGGAAATGCCATGATGGAAGGTCAGGAGCAGAAATCCAGGCTGAGGTCTGGGGAATGATCAGAGGAACATAAACTAGGTGGGCGGTTGGATAAAGACTCTAAAGACAGGAAAATTGAAACTGTTGATTTTGGGTAATTGGATTCTACCTAAATTTACTTTCTTTTCCTTTTCAATTCCTTGTCTCTTTCTTTCTTTTCACTATTGTCATGCTGTTATTTTCTCAGTAAATATAAAACTGAGGGAAAATGAAGAGAAAAGAGAAAGGAAATTATTTGGGTTAGAATAGCTTCCTCTCAGTGCTGGTTAGAATCATTCGCCAACCCTGTGTCTCTAAGGAAGGGTGGAGTGACAGAAAGTCATAGCCACAGCCCTTGGGTCCCCTTTTCTTCAATAAAGTGTTATCTCTAGGGTGCCCAGCACACAGGAGACACTCTGAGGCCTCATCTTCCACACCTGTTAAAAAAACATATTTGTTTTTATGCTATATAAACATTGAATTGTTCAAACTATGTTTATATTTCTAAACTACATTCAGAAAGATAAAGTTATGTGCGAATACTATGTGTTTTAATTAACCAAATTGAGACAAGATTTCAAAGGAAGAAGGCAGAGTAGCTGCCCAAAGACCAGAAACTACTGTGTCCCCGGCCCAATGCTTGTCCTGCCCTCTGGCCCTCTGCACTGGGTGGGGTATCTGAGAGTGCCCAGTTCACCTGCGCCTCTCTGGGTCAGATCGCCTTGGAGGCCTAGGACTGATGATTACAAAGCAGCTTCTCCGGGGGGCAGGGAGAAAAATAGAGGATCATATGTGAGTCTTTTCCCAGAAACAAAATTTGAGAAATACATTTTTTTGTTGTTGTTGTTGTTCTGGAAACAAGATCCTTCTACCCTTGGGATGGAGGCATGAAGGAATGACATCTCCACAGAAGCACAGGAGGAACTGGGCTGGTAAGACACCAAGGGAGTTTAGCCTTAGCAGTTCCTCATGCCCTCCTCTACCCTAACACTTGCACGAGTGCAGTTTCAAAGAGAAGAGAAGGAAAATTGGACAGAAACAAATGTTCCAGGGCACAGTGACAGAGAATTTTCAAATGTGACAAAAAAACATCAAATTTCAGATGCAGGAAGTGCAATGAATCACAAGTATAACTAACAACAAAGAAAAGCAAATGTAGGGACAACATAATAAAATTGCACATGTAGGGACAACATAATAAAATTGCACACATGCACACGAACCATAACTTATCAATAAAGTTTGACACATGTATACATCCATGTGGCTATTTTAATCAGCTTTTTCACTGCCCGTGACTAAAAGACCTGACAGGAACAATTTTAGTGGAGGAAAAGTTTACTTGGGAGCTCAAAGTTTCAGAGCTCCTAGATGGATGACTCCATTCCTTGGGGCTCAAGGTGAGGCAGAACATCATGGTGGAAGCAAGTGGCAGAGGGAAGCAGCTCACATGAGGAACAGGAAGTAGAGAGAGACTCCACTCCCCAGATACAAAATATATACCCCAAAACCAGGCCCTGATGACCAACTTCCTCCAGCCACACCCCTCCTGCCTTCAGTCACCACTCAGTTAATACCATCAGAGATTAATTAACTGATTGGATTAAGACTTTCATAATCCCATTATTTCAACTCTAAACCTCATGTTTTTTGACACTTGAGATTTTGGGATACACCTCACATCCAAACCATAACAGTGGTCAATACCCAGAACAAAATAGGAGGGATTTCCATGACCCTAGAAGGTTCCTTCAGGCCCATATCTAGTCAATCTCCCAACACAGCAGCAAACTCTGTTCATCTTCTAGTACCATAGATAATTCTTGCCTATTCCTAAACTGCAGGTTGAGCATTCCTAATCCAAAACTCCAAAATTCTACAAAATGTGAAACTTTTTTTTGCAGTGCTGAGGATTGAACCCAGGGCCTTATGCTTGAGAGGTAAGCACTCTACAACTGAGCTATATCCCCACCCCAAAAATATGAAACTTTTTGAGCATTGACATTACACCACAATTGGAAATTTCCACTTCTGAGTCCATAAGACAGGTTGCAATCAAAATACATGTGCATTAAAAATATCATATACAATTGTCTTCAAGCTGTGCATGTAAGGTGTAAATGAAACATGAATGAATCAGTGTTCAGACTTGGGTTCCATCCCTAAGACTTCTCATCTCTTAGGTTAAGGGAAGATGGAGACACTTCTTTCTTCCATAGACAGGGGAGGGGACTTGCCACCCTGCTCCAGTCATTCTTTCCACAGAAATTCTCCCTTCAGATCTCTCAGCCTCACTCCCTTCTGCAAGCTGGAGCTGTGTACTCAGCTGGCTTTGGGGAAGATGTAGCTACTTGGCATCTACCCTATGGTTTGGGGTCAAAGTCAAAACTGAATTAAAATGGATTTCATTTTAATACTCTTACATGAAGCCTTGATGGAACTAGATGATGGTTTAGACATCCACTTTATTATTTTCTATATTTTTTTCTGTTTTCAATATGTCCATTAAAAAGACGAGGGGTGGTTATGAGATCAAACAAGGCCTCTCCAGGGAGGTAATACTTTGGCAAGGAACTAAAAGAACGAGAGGGAGGAAGTTTGCCACAGGCCCAGGGGATCGCAAGTGCAAAGGCCTCATGTTATTAATGAGGCCAGCATGTTGGAGAAACAGAAAGAAGGTCTGTAGGAGCAGTGTGAGTGACTGAAAGGCAGAGTAAGAGGAGAAGGGATCAAAGCAGTTGGCAGGGGCCAGGTCCTGCAAGTCCTTGCTGGCTACGGGGAGGAGTCTAGATTCCATCATAGGTCTGTAGGAAGAGTTGAAAGATTCTGGAAGATTCTTCAAGAGACAAGAACATAATTTACGCTTTGGAAAGATCCCTCAGGCCACTGTGTGGAAATGTCAACCCTGGGGTAAGTGGGAGTGCAGGTTACATGCAGTGGTCTGAGGGAGAAATGGTGGACAACAGACTGCCTGGATCTTCTTCCCTGGCTGCCAATGGGCTGGCATTAGGTGTGGCCACTGACTTCTGTTTTGTTTTGATGTTGTTTGTTTGTTTGCCAATGAAATCTGTCAAGAAGTGGTGTCTCTCTCTCTCTGTGGCCAAGGTGGTCTGGAAGCAGCCTGCCCTTTCTTCCTTCTCCTTGCCCATCCACTGTAAGCAGTGAACTTTAAAGAATTAAGGGATTAGAATGGCTTGAGTCCACAAAGTCCCATGGAGGGAAGATTGTCATCATTGTTAAGCACCTGCGTTATATTCTAATATGAGGGGAAATCAGTGGTTATTGTGTTAAGTCACTGAAATCAAGAGATTTGTTTGTTTTGGCAGTCAACATTCACCTGACCAGAAAAAGATGTTACAAAGGAGATGTGGAGAAGTGATCAAATTTAGAATATACCATGTTTTGAAAGTAGGTACCATCCAAAATTGGCACCAGAGACTGCACCAGACAATAGAATATTTTGGCTCTAATCTTCACAAGACCCCTGAAAATAAGGTAGTATTATCCTGATTTTACAATTGATAAAATGAGGTCCAGAGAAGTTCAATAACTCACACAAGGTCACCCAGCTAATAGCGGTAGAGCCAGGATTAGAATTTCAGGACTATTTCTCTCTCATGCTATTCCATTGCCCATTATGTTGGAGTAAGGTTTGCTTATAAAAAGAAAATGAAATGCAGAGATTAAAGTGCTCCAGATATGCCAGTTGTTATTATAATTATGGAAATGGAAACAAGGAAATTGGAAAAGTGAACTTCTTGTATATGTGACCCCTGGATGATGCTCATACATTTTCGACTGGGCTTCTGCTGGGATGTAGATGTGGATCATGTATCTACCTTGCCCTGCTGAGTTTGAGCCCTTCATGTCAGGGTCTGGGGCTCACTCTCCTCCAAATTCACAGACAAGGGCCCTAGTGCAGCCCCATGAGTCCCACTCACCATGTGCTCATGAAATGGTAATACTAGATATGGGATCAAAGTTTGTTTGGCGACAACATGCCCAATGCTGATGGAGTCCCACCCATCACAAAAGGGTGGGGCTGGTTACAGATACCAAGCCCCCTCACCCTGCTCTGAATGTGGGCCCACTCAGAGCTCCTTCAGTAATAGCAGATGCTGTGTGTCCCAGCCGTAGGTCCTCCTCTTCCCCTTCTGGAGGTCCGCATCCCTGAAACAGTGGTCAGGAGAACTCATTCTGACAATATTCTTCCTCTCATTGAAACCCTTGCAAGTTTCTGGCTTCCCTGAACTACAGTCAGTTTCTCCATGGGGGTCCTTACAAGTGGTCCCTTTTCTTCTCTCTGTGGTCAGTCACCTTGCAGGTGTCCTTCTTGCTGAAGAGAAGCGTGAGTGTGTCGGCCCATGCCAAGCTGAGTGATAGGCATGCCAAGCACTCTGGAAGGTGCTGAGATTTATGGCTGCCTCTCCTTGTTTGCATTTATATTGCGTGGTTCCTGAAGAAGAGACCCTTTCCTCTGAGACATGTACATTGCTGGGGCAGAAGACGGAGGAGAGGAAGAGTTTGCAAGAGACAGAGATAGCGATGAAAGTGCCAGGGTGGGAACAGTCACAGACTAGAAGACAAGCACCTGACCGGTCAATGGAGGTTGACTGAACCTTTAGAGTTGAAGCTCAGGAGCTCTGTAACTGTGAGAGGGATGATAATACCCCTCTGGTAAGCTATTGCGTGTTGACAACTGTCTACTCCCTATAGGGAAGCAAGAAATATACACTTCCCCACCCCACTGATTTTAGACTTAACCCAGAGATGCTCTTAGAGGAAATCAGAGTGCAGATGTGATATATAAATTGTATCTGGACAGAAGTTTTAAAATATGTTGTGGGATTTGGCTCTGACATTTTTGTTCCAACCCTCCACAATGAGACAGCATGAACCCAGAGAAGAGCTACTCCTTCAGTTTGGACAAAGGGTCCAGTTCAGTCCAGCCTAAACCAGTTTGGACAGAGGGTCCAGTTCAGTCCAGCCCAGCCCAGTAAACCTTCCCTAATCTGAAGCCCTCCTGTAATGAAAGTAAGAAATAGTGGTTGATGGTTATAAGCCATTGGGGCTATTTGTTATGACAAGAAAAGCTAACTGATACAAATAGGATCCCTCCTGTAAGTAATGAGAGCTTTCCTGAACATAACCTTCCTGAGAAAAAGCTTGTGTGTGTGTGTGTGTGTGTGTGTGTGTGTGTGTGTGTGTGTGTTGTAGAGGAAGAGGAGGAGGAAGAAGGCCTATTACAGATAGGCTTCATTTTTCTCATGATCAAATTCCGAGTCTGAGATTGGGAGTATTAGGTGGTGGGTTTCATGTTACACGGAATTCCAAGCCAGCCCTCAGCATTATAAACACAAAGTTCCCCTTGTTCCTCACAGCTTCCTTGTCACACCAAGCCTGTCTCATCCTCTAGTTGACATGCAGTCCCCTGGGAATCTGGCTAACAAGGTAGATTCCCATCCCCCATCTTGAGCCCTGAGCCCCTTCACCACTGGGGATGAGTCCCTGGCAACCACAGTCTTAGGAGATGATGAAAAGCTCCAGGAGAGACTCTGGTCTGTCAATCAAAAACACCCATGTCAGCCTCACCTCTGCTCCTCATTAGCTGTGACCGTGAGGCAAGTCACTTAACCTTTTATCAAAAATTGCAATAAGAATATTTGAACTCTCTTCTTTCAGAGTTCTTGTAAGAACTAAATGAAGTAATTAATAGGTGTGAACGTGCATTGCCTGTGGCAAGGTACCTTTAAAAGGGGAGCAACTGTGTGCATCTTGGACCTTTAGAAGGCTGAGAAGCAATCACTAGGACTCTCCCTTCAAGGTCAGTGCCCCACAGTGACTCACTCCGGGGGTGTCTGCAGCCTGAGCACCACCACCATCTCTGATTAGTGCTGAGTGTGGGCTGGGCCCCAGAACAGCTCCCAGCCACCTAGGGAGTTAAAGTAGGCAGGATGAGGGCCATGTCAAGGGGAATTAAATGGAAGGCTGGAAAAGACCCACACAAAGTCATCCCGAATAATAGTCTGAAGGTGCCAGACCAGCCCTACAGGTTACACAATCATTAACCTGGAAGGCTGAAAGAGATTTATCTCACAGTTCCATTGCTAACCATTTCATTACCCTCTTTGGCGTTCAAGAAGCCCTCTGTGCAGGAGTAGAGGGAGAGCATCTTGAGGAGGAGATTCTACTCCTGCTCCTCTGGGATGGAGAGCAAGGTAGGCATCATGTGGTCCACTGCCCTGATATTGCAGGTGGAGAGTCTTTGTCCTCTGTGAGGTAAAGGACTTACCCAAGGTCACCCAGCTAACCAAACCTCATTCCTAGTCCAGTGGCCTCACTATTTCCATTCAGCCAAATACCCTACCTTCTAATCACACTTCGGAGAAGGTGGTATATATGCATATGTGTATATAAGGGTGTGTGTGTGTGTGTGTGTGTGTATGTTTATTTGGTTGGTTTTTTTTTTTTTTTTTTTTTGCTGCTGTGACTGAAAGATCTGACCAGGACAATTGTTGAGGAGGAAGTTTATTTGGGGAGTTATTGTTTCAGAGGTCTTGAAATATTCCTTGGGGCTTGAGGTGAGGCTGAACATCATGGTGGCAGAGTGTGGCCAGGGAAGCAGCTCACATGGTGATCAAGGAGCAGAGAGAGACTCCACTTGCCAGGTACCAAATCTATGCCCCAAAGGCATGCCTCTGATGCCCACCTCCTCCAGCCACACCCTACCCACCTTCAGCTACCACTCAGCTGATCCCTATCAGGGGATTAATTCACTGATTGGAGTACTGTTCTCACAATCCAATCATTTCTCCTCTGAACCTTCTTGCATTGTCTCACATGTGAGCTTTTGGGGGATACATCACATCCAAACCATAAAAGAGTGTGTGTGTGTGAGAGTGCAGTGTGGTTGTGAGTGGGTATAAGCAGAGGTGGGAGGGTATGAGTGTGCACATGTATCTGTGCACATAAACAGAGATGAGGGGGTGAGTGTGTGTCTTTTGTATGCAGAGGTGTGAGTGTGTGTGTCATAGGACTGATGAATGAGGGTCTTGGGGAAGAGGAAGCACAGGGTCAGGACATACACCCTTGGCAGAGGTGCCACACTGTCCTCATGGACAGCACTAAGGAGTCACTGTCCTCCTCTTCTTTCTCAGTACCTTCATCCTCCAAGCTTCTTTGGTGCTGCGGAAGGAGCTCCTCATTTCCGTCCACAGCTGCACCCTCCTCCCATCTCCGTCCTCTCCAACGTTAGCACTTTATTAAAATAATGCAGACCATTGTGAGCTTGTCCTGACCATTCCTTGCCCTCGAGTGATGAACAAAGGTGACATGGACAAAGGGGAGAAGAAACAAATGTCCTAGAAGCCACATAGTTCGCTCCTCGACAGTCCTCACCCATGTAGAAAATGTAAGGTTTTTGACATATTTTCAAATTATTCTTTCTAATCTTACAAGCCTAAAATGGAAATGTTGGCAGGTCCCAGAAAATTAGTAACTTGGATATAGGAAAACTACTATGTAGCTCTGCTTAACACATGCTCTGGCATATTTAAGCTGTATTTTAAATTTTGGAAAGGCCAAAAGAGTTTGGCTTCTTTAAGAAAAGGGTTGGGAGAAGAAGGTTGTGCAGTCTATACACCGCAGGCCCTGGAGCCTGGTCTTTAGTGTCTCTCAGGGTCTATTCATCAGAAAAGAAGGGGCAGAGGAGTGGCGGGAGCCAGGCAGGGCGGGCAGGGTGCAGAGAGCAGAAACTTCCTGTGTCAGTGACTCAGTCCTCAGGTGACCAGAACCTGATTGGAAGGGAACTAGACTGTGAGCCACGGGGGCTTTTCATTCTCTTTGTGCTCTGACCACAAAAAGAAAGGAAACAGAAAGTCAATTGTCTCTTCAAGGGACTTGGAAAGAGACAAAGAGATTCCCAAGCAAAAGCCAAGCCAGAAGGAACATGGGCCAGAGGCTCCTGCACAGGCCCAAGCTGGAGAGAGTGTTAAAAGGATTCTTGGAGGATAAGAGGAAAACCCTGGGTCAAGCAGCAATTAACAACAGCTTGTATTCAAAGACACCAACCCCTGCCTTGCCATCCTGTTTCCTTCTAGGCCCCATTGAAACCTTAAACTTGTTAACCTTCTATGGGGTGAAGTTAATTAATGCATATCATTATTCCTTAAAAAAATTTTTCTTTTTATAGAAGAATCTTGACTGACTAGATCATGAGCAATATCAGAGATATCACCTGGAGAGGAGGCACCAGTCCCCAGGTGATCCCAAACTCAGCCTTCCTGTGTAATCCTTGCCAGTTGCCAACTCAACTCAGTGGTTTAAGTGGAAGGCCATGTAGAATTTCCTTCCAAAACTGAAAATACACCCCCTTCTCTGCCACTGGTTAAAAAAAAAATAGTAACATTCAAATATGAATAAGCGAGAGCTCTAGTATTATAGAAATGATTTCAAAACTATTTTGGGGGAAAAAATGCATGAATTACTTTAGTTATTACAGGTGAAGATCCCATATCCTTGTGTTTTGACACCCAGCCAAAAACTATAGTCTTAGAAATTTCATATGGAAAAATAAGAGGCCCAGAATAGCCAAAGCAATCCTTAATAAGAAAAGTGAAGCAGGAAACAATCCCTAATGAGACAAGTGAAGCAGGAAGCATCACAATACCAGATGTGAAATTAGACTACAGAGCTATAATAACAAAAACAGCATGGTATCGATACCAAACCAGGCATAAAGACCAATGGAACAGAATAGAAGACACAGAAACAAACCCACATAAGTACAGTTATCTGATAATAGACAAAGGTGCCAAAAACATATGTTGGAGAAAGGATAGATAGTCTTCTTAACAAATGGTGCTGAAAAAACTGGGACTCTACATGTCACAGAACAAAGCTAGACCTCTACCTCTCACACTGCACAAAAATCAACTCAAAGTGGATTAAAAACCTGGGAATTAGACCAGAAACTCTGCAACCACTAGAAGAAAATGTAGGCCCAGTGCTTCATCATATAAACACAGTAAACATCTTCTTTAACAAGACCATTAAAACTCAAGAAATAAAAATAAAAATAAATAAGTGGGATGCCATCAAACTAAAACGCTTCTGCATAGCAAAGGGAAGAATTAAGAGCATGAAGAGCAAACCTGCAGGATGGGAGAATGTCATTGCCACCTGCTCCTCAGGGCATTAATATCCAGAATATATAAACAACTCAAAAAACTTAACACCACAAAAGCAAATAACCCAATAAATAAATGGCCAAAAAATTAAACGGATACTTCTTAATAGAAGAAATACAAATGGCCAACAAATATATGAAAAAATGTTCAACATCTCTAACAATTAGGAAAATGCAAATCGAAGCTACATTGAGATTTCCTCTCACTCCAGTCAGAATGCAATTATCAAGAATACAAAGTGTTGGTGAGGATGTGGGGAAAAGGTACACTTATACATTGTGGGTGGGACTGCAAATTAGCGCAACCACTGTGGAAGGTAACATGGAGATTCCTCAGAAAACTAGAAGTGGAACCACCTAATGACCCAGCTATCCCACTCTTCTGTCAAAAAGTTCTAAAATCAACATACTGTAGGGACACAGTTACATCAATGTTTATAGCATCACAATTCACAATAGACAGACTATGGAACCAACCTAAGTGTCCTTCAACAGATGAATGGATAAAGAAAATGTGGTATATATACATAATGGAGTCTTACTCAGGCATGAAAAAGAAAAAAATTATGTCATTTGCTGCTAAGTGATTGGAACTGGAGACCATAATGCTAAGTGAAATAAGTCAGACTCAGAAAGTCAAGGATCAAATGTTTTCTCTGACATGCAGAAGCTAGTCTCAAATCAGGGGAGAAGAGAGAGAAAAGAAACTGTTGGGGTGGGGATTCTATGAAAATAAAAGAAAGATCAGGGGAGTAGAAGAAAGGGATTGACAGGGAGGGAGGATGGATGGGATAAGGAAAAAATGATGGAATGAGTCTGACCTCACTTTCCTATGTACCTGTGTGAATATACATCAGTGAATCTCATCATTATGTATATCCACAAGACACTAATTTTTTAACATGTCAACAAATAGATCAGTAGAGTCAAGGGCAGGGAACAGGGGGAGGGAAAGGGTGAGTACTGGGGACCCAGTTGGAGCAAACTACTTCATGCATTTACATCAAAATAAATCCTAATGTTATATATAACTATTACAAACCAATAAAATTTTGTTTTTTTTTTTAAAGAATAAAAGCCATGTTCGAAAAAAGAGAAAGAAATAAGAAATACATATTGGGCAAAATGGGGTAGGTAGGGAAGCTTCCAGAACTCCAGGCCCTGTTGTAATCTCAACTCCATGTCCTAAAGATAGAAGTATGGGGATGTCTCTGGGATCCCTTTCCAATTAGTCTCAAGGACACTTTGACAAGCTCCCAAGCAGGAGCGAAATCCTAGTTCTATTATTTTGCTTGGATCCTGTTCATTGTGTAGGTTCTCTAACTCACAAAACACTTCCGCTGCTCATTTGGATTATTCTTCATTTCAAAACTACAGCAAAACCTGTTCTCTTCATACCACCATCAGGACAATTATCCAGGTGCTAGAACCATTTTTATTTACTTGTTTACTTAATTTGCTTGTTTTTTTGCAGTATCAGGGATTGAACCCAGGGCCTGCACATGCTAGGAAAGTGCTCTAATTCAGAGCTAAATACCCAGACCCTTTTCAAATTTTATTTTGAGACATGGTCTCACCAAGTTACTGAGGCAGTCTTTGAATTTACAATCCTTCTGACTCAACCTTCCAAGTTGCTGTGATTACAGGCATGTGCCACTAGTCCCTAAAGATACAAGGGACTTTTGAAAAGTTCTTTATTTTTAGTAATTATGAGAAAGCACACCACACCCTATTCCCCATTCACCAGCCATGATTACAGTAGCATATCTGTCACTAACGTTCTAGTTTTCCCATAGACTAATTTAGAACAAATATTATAGAAGATGTTCATTAGTTTCATGTTCTGCAGCTGTTCTACTACTGTTCTATGGAATTGTCAATGAACATTTTAATTATTGTCTAACTTATCTTTCTCTCTTTCTCTCTCTCCCTTGCCCAGATGATGAGCCCTTTGAAGAATGGGGTCATGTCATGATCATCTTGTATACTTTTCACCAAAAGACTTGCATATAGAAATTGATCAGTTAATGTTTATTTTGGTTGGATAGATGGGTGGATGTATACCTGTGCATTATAATTATGACATCATCCGCTTCCTAAAACACACAGATAGAATCTGCTTCCTATAATGAGAAAGGCCCTGTTACAACCAAAACTGTACATTCTTCCCCACTGCGAAGTCAGCTTTTGGCCACGGTGATCAAAATACCTGACAAGAACAACTTATTTTCACTTGTGGTTTCAGAGGTCTCAGTCCATGGTCAACCAGTTCCAAGGCAGAAGCACCATGGCAGAAGAGCATGGCAGGGGAAAGCTGCTCACTTCATGGCAGCCAGGAAGTAAAGAGAGAAAGAAGACAGGGACAGAAATAGATATAATCCTCCAAAGCATGCCCCCAGTGACCTACTTCCTCCCACCATGTCCCACCTACCTATAGTTTATACCATCTCCCAGTAATCCATTCAAATTATTAATCCATCAAATGGATTAATCCACTTGATGGGGTCAGAGCCCTCAATATCGAATCATTTCACCTCTGAACATTGCTTCATTACCTAATACATGAGTTTTTGATGAACATTACAGATCCAAGCCATATCACCCTTCCAATTAGAATGTCTACAGCTATGGGATCAGCAGCCACCAGCCTAGAAATGGTTTTTATTGGAACAGACTGTGGTCCTTTTGTGTTGTCCAGAATCCTAATCCACGACCAGATCTCTTCCACTCTAGTCCAGCCAAGGAGTTGGGAATCCTTGAACCCACCCCATGGTGCTCCCATGAGCTGTTATGAGCCAGTGGGGACCCCACCTGCCTGATCACAGCTTTCCTGGTTCATGGAGCCAATTGCCCTCTCTTAGTTCATGAAATTGACTGTGATGACATTTTCTAGACTTAGCCATTCCTGCTCACTCCAGATGCCTTTTAGTTGTCCAGGACAAAAAGTATTCTCTGTAAAAGACTGAGAAACTCATTTATACAAAGGAGTTAAATGAATCACAGGGTTTGATGTACTGCTCCTCCTCAGAACCTTTGCAACTTAAAGGGAACACCATCTTAAGTCCAAGAAATGAAACTCAAGTTGTGGTATTTCAGGCAAAGTACACCCTTGATTCTTTGCAACTGGACATACAGCCCTTTACCTGGCTACTGGCCACACTGCCCTCTTCCCCTGATGAGTGCTGCCTTCTTCCTATTATCCTTATTCATCCACACCTTCAGCCCCTGAATCACATGACTCCAGGGTCCACATGGGTGACCATCCAACACTCTGGTCCCTGTCACCTTCTTTTCTACATTGGTCACTTACTCTAAAGACACCTAACTTTTGCTTCATGATTCATTTTGTGAGTAGGTCCCACACCATCTCCAATCAGTCTGGTCAACTTCCCTACAGTTGGATATCAAACCTCACTGGCACCTCGAGTTGACGAACCCCATTTACTCTGTCCATCCATCCCAGCAAGTGCCTTTCTCCATTTCCTCCTTATCAAACTTTGATAGCATGGTCCATCACTCCATTGTTTTCAGAACCCTAAACTGTCATTCTGTGACATTCTGTCACACCCATCTTGGGGGGATAAAAATACCAACTCTGAATAAACCACTCTCCTCTTGCTCTGAGGTTGACCCAGGCTGCTGAGTTTTACTGAGAAGGGGCTGCCACGGGACACTGGCGTTCACTATGAATTCCTGATAAGGATTCTCAGATGGACTTGCAGCACTGCCTAGCAAACCTGCCACCTTCCGCTCTTGATGTCAGCAGCACACTTTGGTCCTAATCTTCCTTCTGCAAACCTCTGACTCTCCCAGCTCTTTCCTTAGTGTTGGCTCATGAGCCTGCCTCCTACTTCACAGGGAACACTGAGTCCATTGCACAGAACTCTCTTGCCCTCCTACCATCAAGCGCACCAGCCCACCCACCTCCCTCCTGTTCCCTGGCCTTTTCTCCCTCCCACCAACCAAGGCTGGTTTCTCCCCATGGCTTAAGATCCAACTTCTCCTGCTTTCTCAGGAAGCATACATTATCCAGTTATTTTTTTCTCCAGTTCCTTCTCAAGTGGATTTCTCCCAGTGAGATTCAAATATCCATAAGTCTTTTCTACTTAAGTATTGCCTCTTCTTAACCTTGAATACCCCTATTGTCCTTTCAACCAAACTTCCTGGAAAAGTTGCTTCATACTTCCTGCTTACAATTCCTCTCTCTTCTCACTCGGCTGCTCTAGACCCATCGCTCTAGACCCCAGTTCTTACTTGCATCACCAGAGAACACCATATCCCAAGTCCAGTGCACACATTCCAGCCCTCACTCACTGCCACTGCAGGTACACGGGCCCTATTGGACATACCTCCTTGAGACTCACTCTCTTTCCTTTGTTCCTAGTGACACAACACTGCCCCAGTCCTAGATTTCTCAACAACCTCTCTTTGTATCATTTACCAGTTCCTCTTTTTTACTGATTACTTATTGTTGGATTTTCTCCAGATTCAGTCCCAGACCCCTCAGATCCCACACTCTAAACTCTCTCCCTCAAAGATCATATCAGTCTCTGGATTCCAGATTCCACTTTTACTCAGAGGAACTGTGACATCCATCACTTGGCCTCCAGTTCTTTCCATTCCTTCACTGTCTTTCTTCAGCCAGGCTATCAAGTATCTTCCTGAAAAACCTGGTTAGAGTCTCCAGAGGGTATGATACTCATATCCTCATGCAGTTGTGCCTGAGAATCAGAGTGCCTGAGAATTCCCAAACCAGTTCACCCAGCATCCAGCAATCCTGACTCCAAGCTGTAACCGCCCATTCACTCCACCCTCAGAGCATGCAGGCAGAGGGTAGGGACTACTGATGGACTTTGGTAGAGTCTAGCAGACTGTGGTTAAAACCCTGGCTCCGTGATTTCTCCATCATATGACCAATAAAGGCTTTGTTATTTAGTGAGGTTATGTTATTCGATTTCTCAAAGCCTCAAGTCCCTCATAAATAAGGTGGAGATAATGTCTAACAATTACATTAATTACATAAATTATTAACTTGTAGGCATAGAGCAGTGCCTGCCATTTAGGATGCAATCGTGATGGGACATTCATTATCATTGTACTTTAATTCAATCTGGATGATTTCTTGCTGCATCCCTTTCTGTACTGTCCTAAAACATCCTATTATTTCTATTCTACCCAAGTCCCTAAGGGGCAGACCTTAACTTCTCTGAATGCTTTGCCAATAAAATCAAGGCCATCCATTGCATGCTTCCCTGGCATCCTCCCCAGGGCTTCTGGTGTCCCTCTGTAGGCAGCCATGCAGCGCTCCACCATCACAGGACCAGGAAAGTTACCCATTTCCTTTCAGAGCCAGTCCCTTTTCTTTGGTGTGTTCTGTCTGTCATAAGCTAGACCATCTCCCTCCATCAGTTCTATCTTTCTTATTCTCAGTCCCTTGCCCTATGCCTCTGGTCTTCTCAAGGGTTTCCCATCCCTATAAGCCAATCACCCTCCCATCTTAACCCAGATGACCACTTGCTCCTTTTGTGCTGACCCTTCTTTTTAAGAGGCTATGGTTTTTGACCTCCATATCCAACTCCTCCAGCGCAGTCTCCATCATTATCTCCTCTCATTAAGTAGAGTTACAGTGGGTCCAAATGTCTGTCCATAGATTCAACTCTTCAAGAATTAGCTCACTGCTGTGTTTCCTACTAGTCAACTAGATCTCAACTCTGAGCTCCTATCCTCCTGAGTTGGGAAGATATTCAACCTCGGTCATTCTCAGGGATGTCTCTTCCTCTGTCCCCATGAGGGACAATGCCATGATCCAGAGGCAGGACACAGGGCTAGGGCCTGGGGGAGGCCCTTGTGATAGCATTGAGTCTGTGCCCTGCCTGGATCAGGGAAGGAGAACACAGAGAAAAATAATGAATTAGTATCTCAAAAAAGTACCCTTTCACCCTGAACTGGTGAAATGGTTTGCAGGCAGTTGGGGGAGGGGTAGCATTGTGAAATTTTATCTTTCTTTTTTTAGCATAACAGACATGACCAATATATTCATGATGATGGGAATATGAGATTGTGCTATATTTTCTTTGCTTGCTACTGCATTTTAAAGTCTCAAAATGAATAACAAAATTTAAAATCGCCAATAAAACTTTATCTTCCAAATAGGCATTTTCCAATTTATGTCCCCACACGATCTTCCTTGATGATTCACCTGTTCTCATAGCCTTCCCTTTTCCCATAGCACAGGTGATTCTGAAATTGATCTCACTGCCTCCATACCATTTCCTACATGTTGGAACATCATATCCAAGCAATCCTGGATCTCTCATTTGCATATCTGACAGGTGCTCAAGCTCAGCCGCCACCCCTGACACAGAGCACCCTGCTGCCTCCCCACAAATCCATCATCAAGCCCAGTCAACTCAACCTCAAAACCTCTCAAATCATCCCACTCCTTCTTCCAACCCCTAATCCAAGCACCCCACCCCTCATCTGGATGATGACAGGTGTTGAAGAATGTTTCCCTGCACATCCTTCCCTAATCCATGTTCCACACAGCAGCCCAAAGGAGATTTTTTAATGCCTCATATCAGAAGGGGTCACTCCCTGCTTAAAGCAGGAGATAGCATCAGTCCACCAGCCCTGACACGGTACCAGTGCGATTGACCCTCCCCACCACCCACACCACAGCCACATGGACTTCTTTCAGCTCCTCTAACATGGGAAAGCAATTCCCATTGCCAGGACCACCCCTCTGCCTAAATATCATTCTCCAATAAAAAAGCTTTTCCCACCCTCCCACACTGCCTGTCTAAAATCCCTTCTTCATCAGCAATGTTCCAAACTACTCAGCCAAGTATGGCAGCCTCATGATTAACACTCCTTAATACTTCCCATTTCTTTCATGATGAGATTCCAAAGGCTGAGCACGGCCCACAACATCCTGCAGGATCTGGCTCACGCAGGCCTCAGCACCTCCACTGAGCAAGGCTTTTTTCCACTTTCGGGCCTTGGCTCACAGCTCTTCCATGAACCAAGTGTGGAATGCCTTCCCCTCACCCTCACTGGGCATCTGCTACTCATCCGGGGGTTTGCTGAAATGGAGGTCTGCAGAGAACATGCTCCTGACTTCCTACCCATATCTTGGGGCTTCCATCTTCCCAGGGCCCTCATGACAACTTGTAGTGATGCTTTTAATTCCATGATCATTTGTCAATGTCTGACTTCTCCACTGAAGAAGGGTAGAGATCTCCATATACCCTACCCCTGACCTAATTCCCTTGTGGATTAGTTCAACATTGAACATACAATGGGCACTCAGTGAATGTTGGTTGGATGAACAAATGGCAAATGTCCAGGTTTACTGCCACCAAGCCCCTCCTCTCCCACCTGGCCTACAACATCTGTTGTGCTTCCTCTCCCTAGCACGGGCACTCAGAAACACCCCGTCCCTAAAGGTTTAAAGTTCTGATATTACCTTTGACTCCTGGCTCCTTCTCACTCCTTCTATCCAATATGTAGTCAAAATATGTCACCTACCTCTAAATAGGTCTAACACACATCTCCTCTTTTCCATTCCCAGACCCAGGTTACCTTTCCTTGGGATTATTAAAATTGCTTCCTAACTGCCCTCTCCCTGCCTCCTTCCAATCCATCCTTCCTAGATCCCACAGAATTCTTTTGCTAAAGTTCAGATAGACGTCTTTCTCTAAATGGCCTACCCTTTCACACAAATGAAACCTGAAGGAAGCATTATGCAGCAATTAGAAGCAACAGATTCGATTTAAACATAGCAACATGAGTGAGTCTTAACAACATATTGTTTAGTGAGAAGGGTAAGAAATAGAATGAGATTACATAACACAACGCCATTTACATACATTAAAATACATTCAGCGAAACAGTAAACATTTTGTAGAAACACAGACAAGCAAAAAGATAGACATCAACTGTAGTAATGCAATTGCCTATGGGGAGAAGGGAATAGGAAAGTGGTGGAGGAATAAAAGGGAAATAAATAAATAAAGGAAGAGAATGGCTTGGCATGCCCCAATGATGATAAACGGGACACAAATTAAAGAGGAGGCAGACTCCATCTACCACAACAAGATCCACAAAGAGCTAAGAAACAATAAAACACTTTGTATCTCAGACAAGCAAGATTGAATTCATTTTTGCATCTCTTTTCACATTGCTTAGGACATTTCCTTGCACATCGCTGAGACATCAATAGATGTGCAAAAATACATTTGTTTGAACCAGGCAAACTCCAAGACATGCCTTAGCACTGAGAAAATAAACCATCCATGTCCTCATCTTACCCAGCCAGATACAAACTCCCAGGTCCTGGCTTTTCTACCAGATCCTTGTTGTGACTGATCTCTCAAGCACAATAATTCACTTAATAATTTGAGCTCACTGCACTGCTTAAAAAAAATCTGATAGACAACTCCAAGCCTTTACGCTAGATCTGAAGCGTATTAAAGATATACCCTAGTTTGATGGGGTATAGTCACCTATATTGTACAGCCACATTTTTCAAACAAATTAAAAATTATATTGTTTTCTTCAGAAATGGTGGAATCCAGAAATGGTGGAAATGGTGGAATCTAAAATGAGAGTGCAATCTCTGAATCCACGAGGTCACCTGGAGATCAGCTTTACTGGGGGAAGACAGGTTTCAAGGAGAATAAATATTGTGAACTGACTGGTCCAGTCATCCCCACTTGTTTCCTCCCAGCCTGCCCAAACTGAAAAGGATAGATAGTTGATTGTGATTTCCCAACTCCATCTGGGTCTGGGAGACACTGAGAACACTTCCTTGCCTTGAGATGAACATGAAATGTTTTCATAAACTTTTATTTAAAATCTACAGATGAAATCAATCTTAGTAGGGAACCCAAGCCTCTCACAGCCCTTGAATCTGGCTAATGAAAGTGTTAATGGTTCCAGTAGACATTGTAAAATAAATACTCATAAAAGTTTGCACAGCACAACGTTATACAGCCCCATAAAATCCACAAGGCAATTACCAAGTTATGAGCTCCTTTCCCACCTCCCCAGGCACCAAGGTTAGCTCAAATGGAGGTGACAGAGGAGCCCAGCAAAGAAGAGGAGCAGCACACAGCACTGACCTGGGGGACGCCAAAGTTCTCCCTCTGGTCTCAGCTTCTTTATCTGTAAAATGGGCATTAGGGGTCCAGTCCAATGCCCCCTCTGTATCCTCACTTCTCTGTGCTTTGCACCAGATGTTACGGTTTGGTTGTGCGACTTCTCCAGAAAGGCTCAGGTGTTAGGCAATGCGGGAGTGTTCAGAGGTGAAATAATTCAACTATGAGAGCTGAAACCTCATCAGGGGATCAATCCACTTAATGGATTGGTAATTTAAATAGACTACTGGGTGGTAACTAGGCAGGCAGGGTAGGTCACTAGGAGCATGTCCTGGAGGATTGTGTATTGTCCCTAGTTCCTCTCTGTCTCTCCCCTCACCTCTGCTTCCCAGTTGCCATGACTTAAACAGATGTTCTCCTCCACAACCTTCCACCATGATGTTCTGCATCACCTCCAGCCCACAGCACCAGAGTCAACCGACCTTGGACTGGGCCTTTTAAACTGTGAACCCAAAATAAACTTTTCCTCCTCTAAATTGTTCTTATCAGGTAATTTGGCCACAGCAATGGACAGATGCATACCACACCAGACAAGAACGTGGGTATGCAAAGTGCAAGCCTGTGTAAGGCTTGCCCCCTTTCCATTTCTCATGGCCAAGGTGACCTCAAAAATGTCACCAAACCCAGAGCCCTTTTAGCCACACCCATGGCCAGCATTGATTCAGTGCTCCTGGTGGGCCAGGCATGGTGCTGAACACTGTGCATTTGACATATCCTTTAATCCTCACATTAGCCTAAGAACCATCATTATTGCCTTTATACAGATGAAGAAACTGATTCCAGAGCCTGAGCATTGAACCTCTGCAACATACAGGTTCATACTGGGAAGAATGCTCAGTGCTGGACGCATAGAAACTGCTAACTCTCTGCCTATGTCTGTGCTATTCATCACTACCACTGCTTCACAAGAGGAAAGAACAAACATCCCATAATTCTGTAGCCCTGCAATACAAGTGAGAATGGAAAACGAGAACCAAAGGCATCATTTGCAGTATGATGTATTAATTGCCCTTGTTCCCAATGTTCCTCACCTGCCTCTGGCCCCTCTCAGTCCACCTGCTGCTCCTGGTGGGTGGGGGGTGTCTCTGAATGTACGAAGTTCAGTCCCTGGAGTGGTGCCCTGTTCAGGTACGTATCTCACCAGCAAGGACCTCATCACTGCCCGGACTTCAGGAATCTCTCATGTTAGTTTGATTCTCTGTAAGTTACAAAACACTTGAATAGATTACTGCCAGAAATACAATAAAATGCTTAAATAATATTAGGGAAGACAGGAAATGAAGTTCAGCTTGTTTATTTTTTTTCCTCTGAAGTTTTCTCTGAGTAAATTTCAACTGTGTCTTTGTAGGAATGCCAAGGAGTGATGGTGTATCCAGCTCAGTGCATCCCATCAAGGGGCACCTGATGTTGATTTCTTCCATTGCTCAGGATGATGATGTGATCACCAGATGAGGTGGGGCCCACCAGCTCTCGTCCTCTTTCTCCTATACAGTTAAAGTTCCTCTTGTCTCTATACAATTGAGGGACATATTTTGAGGCTCTATAGATATTTTATTTCTCAGCATTCTTTCAGTCACGAATTTAGCATCCATTGACAAATCTGATCTGAAACAAAGCTACTATAGTAAGAAAGATGGGTAAATAGAGACAGAATTACAAAGTAAGTATGTTTAGATTTTGGGAATCTGAGAAAAGGGTTTATGGAAATTCTTCACAGTGTTTTTGCAATATTTGCCAAGTGTGAGATGGTTTCAAGATGTTTTTCAAAGGATATTAGGTAGCTCACAGAATTGGCAGAAGGGCTGAAGAGACACTTAGCACTGTCTGGCTGAGAGCAATAATCAAAATGGGCTCAAAATTGCACCGCGGAACAGGCCACCGCGGACCCACGGCCGTCCTCAAACCCGGATGCTGCCAACATCCCTCTCCTCCCCAGCTGGTCAGGCCACCAGCACTGCAGCTGCCAGTGCAGCTTCCTCACAGTGTCACTCTGCTAGCACCTGTGGCATCAGGGCGGTGGAAGTGTGACCTGTGGAGTGTTTGTAACGGCCACAAGGCTCAGGGAAGCTGGAAAGGTGGCCACCTGCCTTTTCAGCTTCTCTCTCCTGAGCTCATAGGACGGGGAAGTGTTCAATATAAATGAGAGAATTCTGTTTGCCAAGTGCCCCCAAATAATAAAAATGTCTAGCATGTGCCAGAAAATATTTGTGCAATCAAACCTCACCGGGGCCCTCTCTGCCGCTTGGCAATGTGTTTATTCTTCTCTTATCACTGTCCTCTCTGTTGTTGTTCCTGATACTTTTTTCAGGTTTCCACACGCCAACGGCCATTCCACTGCTGACCCCTTGTCCTGGGGCCTGTCCTCCCTTCCTGCTTTACAGAACCTAGCACCCCTCCCTGGGAGAATTCAAACTGCCCCTATGAGCATACAGTGAGACTGATGTGGGTCCAAATCCTGATCCCATCATTTCTGATTGGGGACATCAAGCAAGTTACTGACTTTCCTGAAGCTCCCTCCCTATAAAAGGAGACTGGTGACATGGACCTGGCAGGGCGCTCTCTGGAAGTAAAGGAATATGTCAAGGTCATGTAGATGGGCACCCTGGTGTCATGATTTCTCTCTCCTCCCCTTGACCCCTTGTAGGGGTCACAGTGGTGTATTACCCAAACCAAGACTGAAGTCCCTCATTCCTCAGCTGAGGGATGTGCTGTTGGGGCTGCCAGCCCTCATGGGGAATTGTCCTTGACTGAAGAGTTGACTCAGGAGGTCTGCACCCACCCAGGAGCCAGTCCATGCAAAGGATAACCACCCAGCTCCCTTGTCCCAGGCCAAGGCAGCTCTGGACTGTCATCCCAGCTCCAGAGTTCCCCAGAGTAAGTGCCACTTGAGGTCCTTGTGACCACATCACAGTCCAACTCCTCCCTCTGTCCACTGTTGAGTCCCTCTCTTTTCCTTGTGTGGACTGATCCTGGGGGCACTGACTCCTATACAAGCAGCCAATGCATGCCAGTCTCTGTGTGAGGATCTGTTTCCTGAGCAACCCAACCCATGACAGCCCCTCCCCCTGCCTTGACTTCAGGTCTCACCTCTTAACTCCATACCTCATGGGACCAGGCTCTGTCTCCAATCATCTCAAAACAGTCTCTCCTGCCATATTGGATGTTACCTTCAACGACATGTTAACAGTCTTTTTCACACCCACAGCTGTGTTAGGAGATCCTCTTTATCCATCAAACCCATCTTAATGGTGCTTCTTCCAAGAAGTCTTCCTGGACTTGCCCCAGGGAAAGTATCTACTCCTTTCTCTGGATCTCTCATTATTTTATCACCTTCTCCTGATCTGGCACCATGCACAGTCTACTGAGTTGGTGTGCCAGTTATCGGTCAGTTAGCAGTCAGTTACTCTTTGCTTCCCACTCCTCTGCTCTGTAGCCCAGAGGTCTGACATGGAAAACTACATTTTGCAGGAACACTTGCCCACTGACTTCTGGGAAGGGCAGCCAGTGGAGGCATGGGTGAGAGTCCCTGAAGTCAGGAGCAAGGAGAATTAGAAGAATCCCTTCCCCCTCTCTTTGCTTTGAGGAAGGGACATTCTGGCAAGGGCTATGCCCACTCCAGGGTCAGCTCCCACCAGACAGCCCCAGCCCCAGGGTTCCAGTCACTCTCTCTTTTCCCTTTGTCTCACCAGACGTCTCTTATTAATCTCTGGGTCCTATGTTCAGTTCTTCCCAACCTTTCTCTAACTACTCTCCTGTAGCAAATTCCATCAATTAAACTGTCTGCTCTGGTTTCTGTTTTCCTGACTGGTACAGATGGTTGTTTCTGTATTTGTCTTAGCCTCTCTCACATGATGGGGAAGATTTCCTGAGCAAAAACTGAATCAAGGCCTGCAGCCAGCAAAACCAAAAGTGGCTCTTCTCCTTGTTGGTAACAAGTAGTGGGCAAACACAAGCATTTGCAAAAGATCAGGTGTGATCCTGACTCACCCTGGTACTTTTAAACAAAGACTCCCATGATGAAGCTCATCTCACCGTTTCACCCTCCAGTGTCATTTAAAAGAATCCAGAAATGCTTTGTCATTTTGTACCAAATCAGCCTTTGCCAGCTTAGCTAACATCACTAATGACTGGGAAAATCTGCCCTCTATAGTGTCCCCTGATATGAAAGCTTACAAACTTTTAATGTTGAAACAAAATGTGTTTTACCCAGCTGATGTCTCAAAGCGTTATCTCCAGATCTTGCTTGTGGTTTTGAAGATAAACACTAATAGTAAAGCTGTTAGTAAATATTTTGAACAGATGCTAAGTCTTTAATTATTTTTTGCATTAAAAATTGACAACGATCGATATTCCCCACTGATGAGCTACCAACACCGTGTGCGTGTGCATGGGCATATATTCTTTTTAATAGCAATTATTGCTCTGTGATGACTAGGGAAATTGCTCTGAGGTTTGAAAGCGTATTTGTAGCTATACTCAGGGGATTGTGGAAAGTAATGCCTACTGTATCATCCACCTTATTTAAAATTTGCAATAGGAAACACAATTCAATCTAGCACATTTCTAAAGGCCAATGGGAAATAGATTGGACAGCAGAGTCAGGAAATGCAAATCCAATGCTAAACTCCATCTGCCTAGATTTTATTTTCTTTTTTTTCTTCCCCAAGGCCAGTGGAGCTGACTCAGTAGTGCATTAAACACAAATGTGTGGGTTCAGCCCTGACCAGCCATTAATCAATGTGCAGCCACAAAGGCAGCATCCATGGACTAGCAATCTACTGCAAGATGCCAGGCTCCTGCAGGGAGAAATTAAATGAAGCTTTTAGAGGTAGACAGGGCACAAGCCATTTCCTATGCTTAAAGGTCCTAGTTGATTGAAAAGAAAAAAACATTGATGCCAAAACAGAGCCATGAATATACGGTATATTTGAAAGGTGTACATTTAACAAGTCGATTTGTGTAATGCTGGGGAGAGAAAGAGAGAGAAAAGCAATGATTGAAAATTTAGCCTCATTTGGAAATAATATCAGAAGTCAACATTTGAGACCTTTTGGGAATAGGAGGCCTGAATAAAAGGCCCCCTGTACCTGCTTCTATGTCCCAGAGGCCTTGGGACAAACAGCTCAGATTTAAGGCTGCAGCCATCTCCAACACAAGTTCAATGTGCAGAGATGATCCACCTGAGAGCCTTGGACACCCTGCTAATAGAAATAACTTTCCTGTGGGGAGCCTCAGGAGGAGAGGGCTGGCCTTCAGCTCTTCATCCTGATTTTCCCCTCTCGGATTAGGGGCCTAGAGCCGTTCAGCTTGGAAGACAGATGCTTTCGCCTCAGATGCAGCCTGTCCTTGAACAAGGGCAGCCTCCTGCAGAAAGCAAGGAACTCCTCCTGGGTCCATGGAGGATGCAGGATGTGAGCTCCATTCTCAGGGAGAACGCAGCCAGCTGCAGCGGAAGGGAAGGCTCAGAGATGATTCCTCCCTGGGAGTCTCTCACGGCAGCAACTGCCCTCTTTCCATCCCCTCCCCACCTCTTTAATCTCACTGGCAGGAATCACATGATGTGATTCACAGCTCCAGCCCCACCTGGGGGGGGTGTGCAAAATGCCCCCCTGCTCTCTCTCTCACACTCTCCAACATGAGAGACGCCAGAGTGTTGCTTTTATTAAGGGGAATCATAAGCCCCAACCTGCTGGTCCCCTGCCCCTAATGTCACAAGGGGGAGGCGGGGCACCTCAAGCATGGAAGTCAGAGGAACCTGGAGCAACAGTAACCTAGCAACAGTGTCTCAGGATTTGAATGTAATTATACCCCGAGCGTGATAAATACTCGGAAGGGCTCCTTATGTGCAGATCATACTAAACAAGTCTTTGAAATTACCCTCATCAAATATTGATAGAAGAAAAGTTTTTTGAAAAGAAAAAAAAAATCCTGACATGCATAGACGACCTTTCCCACCAAGTGCCCTGGGCAGCAAGAAAACACCAGTCAGGGCAGCTCAGACAGCCTCACAGACTCTCTTACAGGCAACCTGAAAGTCTGGAAGAGAAGATGGAATGAGAGACAAGAGTTTTCTTGCAGATGAGGTCCAGCATCTGGGTGTCAAGGACTGTGGTTCGGTCATGAGGTCAGAGAACTGACCTAGAACTTTTTACTTCCTTTGCTCATCTTTAAGATGAGCATTTTGAGCAAGATGTGCTCTCAATACTGTTGTAGCTGAGCCCAGAAGAAGGAGCAGAAGCCCAAGTAGAAGCGGGATGAGGTGGGGGTTCAGGGAAAAAAATTAGACACAGGGAACAGCCAGATGTGCATGGTCAGAATAGGTCTGTAACTGTGCTTAGAAGATCACCAATGGGCAGGCCTAGAGCTTAGGACCTTTCCAGAGACTGACGGAAGTAAGGGCTGTCAGAGAAGGGGGTGATGCAGGAGCAATGGTCAGGAGTAGCTTCATGGCACACAGCTGGGCTTGAAGAGTCTTTATTCGGGTGCATTTCTCAGATCTCCAGGAGAAGTCCAGAGCTGTCACTCTCTATGCAATGGGCTGCATCCTACAGATGCAAAAGAGGACCCCAAGCAGCTAGAGTGATAGCACTCAGTGTTTTAGACAGCTTTTTGGTCACGGTACCCAAAAGACCTGACAAGAATAATTATAGAGGAGGAAAAGTTTATTTAGGGTTCATGGTTTCAGAGGTCTCAGTTCATAGACCACAAACTCCATTACTCTGGTCCCAAGGTGAGGCAGAACATCATGGCAGAAGAATGTGGTGGAGGAAAGCAGCTTAGTTTGCAGTCACGAGGAAGCAGAGAGACTCCCCTCACCTCACCATGGACAAAATATGTACTACAAAGGCCTGCCCCCAATGACCCACCTCCTCCACCCTCCCGGTACCTTACCTGCCTGCAGTTACCACCCAGTTAATCTGCATCAGTGGATTAAAGTATTGTGATGAGGTTACAGCCCTCATAACCCAATCATTTCATCTCTAACTTTCTTGCACTGTCTCACACGTGAGCTTTTGGGGGACACCTCATATCTAAACCATAAACCCAGTGGTCAGAGCAAGCTCTGATCAAGATGAGTCTGGAGCAAGGAACTTTGGAGCAGGGAAAAAAGGAGAGCAGGGGTTTTCCCAACCAGAGGGAGGACATCAGGTCTCTGTCCTACATGGGGGTATCAGAGGTGCAGGGTTCTGTACAAATAGAGACTACAGCTGGAGACCAGGAACAAGGGAGAAATGTCTTTCACAGAAATTCAACATAGGTCTTTATGAAAAGAGCCCTGCCAGTTTGACCTACTATGTGATCTGTGTCCATTCCTTTCCTTGGGACAGAGTGTTGACCAGGCTGTCTCATCAGGCTCCCAGCCTGAGTCTAGGGGACACACCTCCAGCCACAGTGCTTCCAGGTCTGCTTCCTTCTCATTCCATCTCCAAATGCCTTCATCACAGGGGAGAGCCCCCTTCTCTGATGCCTCTCTCCAGGCCTGCCGTGCATGTGTCTTCCTGCTTGTTAGAGGAAATCCTCCTTCTTTAGATGCTGGATCTTTAAAGAGCCTCAGATCTCTCCTCTGTGAGCTCTCTTCTCTGGGCTGAGCTCCCTTGGCAGCACTGCTGGTGCCTCCTGAGCAAGCGAAGGTGGGGAGGCGGGAGGCAGAAGGATGAAAGGCCTCCCTGTCCTGCTATGGGATTCTAGGCTGGAGTAGGACCCAATTACACCCACCCCACTCATCCGGGTCAGTGCTCTTCCCAAACAACAATGCATTGCATTCGATACCTCCATGCTGGGTAATAATTGCTGGGTGGACCCTGCTTTAAGGAAAGGGTTCTGTTTATAGAAACCCCCTTGAACAAAGTAGCTAGAGGAAAACAGACTATTTGATTTTCAAAAGACCCTTCCCTGAGATCGCTGTAAACCCCAACAGCCCCAGGACATTTCTAGAGCACCAGGTACTGTATGATGGGCCGAAAGGGTAAAGGCTAGAGAAATCACTTGTGCCAAAATATCAAGGGCACTTCCTTTTAAAGTCAGTGAAAACGGAAGCACAGTTGACACTGGACAGAGAACAGCTGCAGTGGGAGAGAGACATCAGCGTCAGGGCAGAGCTCTCCAGGGGTCCCCAGATGGTCAGCCAGCAGGAAGAGGGCTGGAGAAAGGGTCTGACCTGTTACTCAGATTCAGTCTCCTGATTTTGGAGAACATCTGTCTTCACTGTTTGTTTTCTGAGTGAAGAAGGGAATTCCAACAGACAGACAGACAGACAGACAGATGTGTATTTACTAGACACAGTCAGATTGTTTGACAATTCTCCAGGGTGAAGTTTCTCCCTTGGGAGTTGGGGAGCTTTCTGCCATCCTACCAGCGCTGAGACCCTATGGTGCCAGGAATAAGACGGACACAACCTGTGGTGGCAGTGCCCACAGGAGACCACGCACGAGCAGGGGGACCAGGTATAAAGTGCTGGAAAGAGACAGTGCACAGCCTGCAGCTGCCACCAGCAGAGTAGTTCCCACGCTGTAAGTCAAAGAGAGAAAAAAGTCAACCAAATGGCTGAGACAGAGGATCACACAGGACAAGTCACCTTGAGGGGAGCAGCCAGCCCAGGGAGTCTCACGGGGAGGGG
Organism: Glaucomys volans; assembly: GCA_020662805.1. Classification (NCBI taxonomy): domain Eukaryota; kingdom Metazoa; phylum Chordata; class Mammalia; order Rodentia; family Sciuridae; genus Glaucomys; species Glaucomys volans. The sequence continues at coordinate 103,008 of JAJEJO010053635.1, forward strand.
CAATGAGCTCCTCTACCCCACTGATGTCCTGCCAGGGTCCCCATTAGTCAAACCCAAGAGGCCATGGAGGCCCAACCATGCAGTTCATACAAGAAAGAGGTCAAAGAAGCGACTTCTGTGCTGAGTGTGGGAGCCCAGGACCAAGCGGAGGCCAGGGCTGCTAAGAGAAAGAGGAGAATTGCAAACGCTGGCATTATGGACTGATTGCTTTCCTTATTTTCTCTATAAGAAACCATAATTTGGTGTCAGCCAGGACCCAGGAAGAACTTGCGTTGCTCAGGTTCTGCACTTAAGCACCTAAGAGCATTTAACTTATTTAATCTTCACAAGAAACCCCCGGGTGGAAACCGTCAAGAGAGAGGTGGGCAGCTTGGAATCCAGGTACAAACCCAAGCTACCAGGCTCAAAGCTGCCCAGTTTCTACCAAGAATGATCCCTTGGGTTAATATCATTCCTGCCCAAGGACAGGAAATGGGACCTCTTAGCCCAGCAGCCTTCTCTTCCTGCTAATTCCTTGGTTTTAGGACCAGATACTCTACCACAGGGAGCACCCTGCCATGCCTTTGTTTAAGTTATAAAATATTGTACACATAAAGAAAAGCATAGATAATAAGATGATGAACATTGATGTATACACCAACCAACTTTACCAAATTTGAGTATGTTCAAGTATTTGCTTCAGATCACTTTTCAATTAAATATAGCAGCGTAAAGGCAAAATGGACTTCACCACAATTCTATTCCTTTTTCACCTTTGCAGAGTTAATAATTAGCATAAATTTGGGGCTTATCACTTGATCTGTGTCTTAATACTGTATATTTGGCTGGGTGTGGTGGCACACACCTGCAATCCCAGAAGCTCAGGAGGCTGAGGCAGGAGGATCGCAAGTTCAAAGCCAGCCTCAGCAAAAAAGAGGCAGTAAGCAACTCAGTGAGACCCTGTCTCTAGATAAAATACAAAATAGGGCTGGAGATGTGGCTCAGTGATTGAGTGCCCCTGAGTTCAATTCCTGGTACCCCCCCAAAAAATTGTATATTTGAATACTATAAATATAGACAAGTTAATAGTTTTTTGCATTTTTTACATATATATGTATATGTGTGTATACATATACACATATGTGCATGTATATGTATACATACCTACATATATGGATGACAACATATATTGTATTGCCAATTGCCATCATCACTCAAAATTATGGTTTTGAAATTTATTCATGTATATACATGTAGATTTATATCATCCAACTATTATAGAGCATTCCATTATATAATAACATCACAAATTATTTCCCAATTTTCCTGTTGATTAACTTAAAATTATATTCATTTTTCTCTGTTACAAAAATGATGCTAGAAAGATTCTTCTATGTATGCTTTCTGGTGCAAAAATGGAATTACCAGATATACACATTTAGTAGCTATTGCCAAATTGTTTTCACTAACAACTTTTGATGGATATCATTTATTTACATCTTTATAATATTGGTGCTGTCAGATTTAAGATTGTCAGTCTAAAAAATGTGGATGGCGCCAGGTGTGGTGGTAATCCTTAGGAGACTGAGGCTGGAGGATCACAAGTTTGAGGCCAGCCTCAGCAATTTAGTGATGCCCTAAGCAACTTAATGAGACCCTGACTCAAAGGGGATTGGCAATCCCCAGAACCAAAATACTACTACTACTAATAATAATAAATGTAGATGGTATAGCATTAGGGTTTTAACTTTCATGTTCCTGATATTTAGTGAGGTTGAGTACCCTTTCGTTTATTGACTACTCAAATATCTTCGCCCAAACAAAAATTTACTAAAATTTACTAAAATTTACTGAATTTCCTAATTTTCCTTTTTTCTTATTGTTATTCCCCATTTACATCTAATATGCATTCTTCCCCAGATATATTCATTGCTTTATCTTCTTCCAGTCTATAACTTGACTTTTCACCATACTGTGCAACAAGGGCCTGGCTTATTACTTGGATTTGGTCTTCTGACTAAAAAGTATCTGTTTTATATGTATTTGTTCTTTTGTTAACATGCTTTCAATTTTAATTTTACTGTGGTAATATTACATACTTGTTTTTAAAATTTTTTAAGATGTTGATAGACCTTTATTTAATTCATTTATTTTTATGTGGTGCTGAGAATCAAACCCAGTGCCTCACACATGCTAGGCAAGTGCTCTACCACTGAGCCACAACCCCAGCCCAATATTACATACTTACTTGCTTGCACTTTCTAGGACTTGTTCAAAGTAATCTTTACTCAAGGTCATAATGTTGTTCAACCTATTTCATTTTAAACAATGGCAGGATTTTGCTTCTCATATCTAGGGCATGAAGTAAGGAATGAATCTAATTTTTAATAGCTAGAAAATTATATTACTCATTGAATAAGTTTGGGGGCTGCATGTTTTTATTCATTAATTTTTGTAGAGTTAACAGGTGAGAATTTAAAAATAGAGTTTGTAACTGATACACCAGATAGTAAAAAGTTACATTAAAAAGGAGGGATTAGACTGTGGCTCAGTGGTAGAGCATTTGCCTGGCATGTGTGAGCCACCGGGTTCGATCCTCAGCACCACATAAGAATAAATAAATAAAATAAAATGTTTTATTTTAATGTTTTAAAATAAAATAAAACAAAACAAAAAAATGTTTGTTTTTTTAAAAGTGAGGCACTAAGCAATTCAGTTAGACCCTGTCTGTAAATAAAATACAAAATAAGTCTGGGGATGTGGCTCAGTGTTGAGTGCCCCTGAGTTCAGTCCCCAGTACCCACTCCCCGCCAAAATGGAGGGATTAAGGCCATCATACAAAGTAATAATATAAAGGCAACTCCTGGAATAAAAACACAAACCTTTCTAGATACCAAAAGAAATTTAGAAAAGACAAAAAGAATATAGCAAACTCAGCAAGTAAAATAATGAATGTAGCAAAAATATGAAATACAGAGTAATTCAAATACAAAATAATATGACTACACTGAGACCAAACATAATAGTCATATCAATAAATGGGAGCCATTTAACTTACATATTAAAAGAAAAAGACTTTTTTGAATTGGCTCATCAAGCAAAATCAAACTCTATAAAAGAAACACAGCTAAAGCACAGTGATTCAAGAAGACTAAATAATAAAGGGATGGACAAATTCTTGCCAAACACATAGAAGCAATGAGAAAACAGGAATTGCAACTGCGGTGCCAGCTAAGTAGAAATCAATCCAAAAAGCATATGCAAAGCACATTTCTTTTTAAAGTAGCACTTGACAAAGTCAAAGACGCATTCCACAACGAGGGGCTAACAGTTACAAATCTATATTCATGAAATAACACAGCCATTACCTGTGTAAAACATAAACAAGAGATTTCCGGAAAACAGGTAGAAACACACTATTCATAGGAGACTTTAATGCACCACTCTTCCTGTATAAGTGAGGTCAAGGGGACAGAGGGAGAGAGAACATAAAATACGTAAGCAATCTAATCAATGCAATAGCTCACACACACACACACACACATACACATTAAAAGAAAAAGATTTTTTTTAATAGGCTCATCAAGGAAAATCAAACTCTGTAAAAGAACTACAACTAGCTGGGCACGGTGGCACATGCCTGTAATCCCAGCACTTGGGAGGCTGAGGCAGGAGGATTGTGAGTTCAAAGCCAGCCTCAGCAATTTAGCGAGGCCCTAAGCAACTCAGTGACACCCTGTCTTTAAATAAAATACAAAATAGGGCTGGGGATGTGACTCAGTGGTGGAGTGCCCCTGGGTTCAATCCCTAGTACCAAGAGAAAAAAAAAAAAGAATTACAACTAAAGTGCAGTCATTCACAAAGACTAAATAATAAAAGAATGGACAAATACTTGCCAAGCACATAGAAGCAATGGAATTACATAATATACATGTATGTGTGTGTGTGTGTGTACATGTGTGTGTTTGTGTGTGTAGGTAGATATGTACATACATGCATGTGTGCTTTCACAACAGCCTGATAATAGAGAATATGCCTTCTATAATAGAGCACGTGGAACATTTATAAAAATTAATCAACATTGTGTTCCATTGGTTATTTGTCTCTTCCTGAACTAAAAGCACACTGTGTTATCCATAAACTTTGACACCTAGCAAGGCAAACCTGTCCACCTTTTTTGTTTTGCAAAATTGTCTTGATTTACAGTCCAAAGTGTTCAAGAAAGCCTAAGCACAAGAAATGAAGAAAATGACACCAAGTTAAATTGTAATCAGGCTGCTTAAAACCAGTGATCAAAAGAACTATTTTAAAAAGTCAGAGGGAAAAAGTATGTATAGAGAAAAAACCTAAGAATAACCACAGACCTCTAGGTAGAAACAATGTAAGCCAGGAGACATTAGAGCAATATCCTAAAGGTCTCAAAAGCAAAAACCTACCAACCTAGAATTACATACCTGGAGAAAGTGTCTTCCAAAAACAAAGGCAAAATAAAGACTTTCCAGACACACCAAGCTGAAAGAATTCTTCACCAGTAGACTTGCACGTAAGAAATGTTAAAGAGAAAGCTATTCTTTATGACTCAGTACTACTCCATTTTGTATATATATACACAATTTTTTATACATTAATCTGTTGAAGGACATCTAGGTTGATTCCAGATCTTAGCTATTTTGAATTGTGCTGCTACAAACACTGAAGTGGCTGTGTCACTGTAGTACGCTGATTTTAAAAATGAATGGTTGGATCTGGAGACTATCATCTTAAGTGAAATAAGTCAATTCCCCCAAAAACAAAGGTCAAATGTTTTCGCTGATATTTGGGAGCTAAACCACATAAAGGAGGGAGGGGAAGAAGAGAAGTTCAGTCAATTAGACAAAGGGGAACTAAAGGAAGCTAGAAAGGATACGAATAGGAAAGAGTAGAATAAATCTAACAATTTTCTCATGTCCACATATGAAAATACCTAAGCGAATCCCACCATAGAGCCCACCCACAAGAATGGGATCCTAATTAAATAAGATATGTATCATGCTTGAATGATTTTATCGAAACGAGTTCTACTGTCATGCATAACTAAGAACCAATTGAAAAATAATCAAAATAGGGGAAGCTATTAAACCAATTAAGATATAATAAAATCATAAAACATTTAACATTTAAAATTTTTAATTATTATAATCAAACTTATCCAATATTACTAGCTAACCACCTTTAAAGAAAGTTGTGTAGAGTTGACTTTAATTCCTCTATATGATTTTCTGTAATTAATTGGTCCTATTTCCCCACTACATGGCTTATCATCTCTTGGGTCCTACTCCTTACCTTCCTTCGTGACTCACATTCCTTCCCTTGGACGAGTCCCATTAAAATTTTTGTCTGTGAATTTGCTGTCTTTTTGTTTTTTTATTTGTTTTTTTACTTGTAGAGCCATGTATTTGGAAAACTTTCTCCTTGTTTTGTGTCTCCTTCTGTGTTCTGCTCAGGTGTGCGGCGAGTTTGGTACTTAACACTCCAGCTCTCCCTTTTCTCTCCAGTGATTCTAAGGTGGTTTTCTATGCTGGATGTATTTCATGTGATGTATCTCAGAGTGGATTCAATTTAATTATTTTTTTTCACTCCACCAAAGGTAGTTTTTTTTTTTTTTTTTTGCGGTGCTGGGGATTGAACCCAGGGCCTTGTGCTTGGGAGGCAGGCACTCTACCAACTGAGCTATATCCCCAGTCCATGCTTGTTTTTATTATATGCATCTGTTCTTGTTTAATTTTGCTTTGTTCCATAATTAATAATTTTAATAGAAATTATCTAATTATCTCAGATTTTAGATCTGATTTTTAAATCTTTTTTTTTTTTCAGATTCTTAAATGCATCCCACCTTGAGTGATTTTTTATTCTGATAGATATTCTTAGCAGTCAGTCTTTCTTGGCTTTAGATTTCTTTAAGAGACTCAAAATTCTGAATCCTTAGGCCTACTTTAAGAATGAAGATTTGTTTTAACTTATTTTGTTCCTCTCTCTTTTCTCTGTACTCACTCACTCTGTCCAGCAGGTTTGTGACTGCCTTCATGGGAGGAAGGCGGTGGTTATCCAGAAGCAACAGGTCTCATGCTGGCAGCTCAGAGTCCCAGAATGACGTCTGACTTAGAAAAGACCTGTCCTGATGGCGACAGGGCCTCCATCCCTTCTGGCCTTGACGCTGAGTCTGCACTTGAGCCCCCACCTCTCAAGCTCATGCTCTTGACAGTGGAACCTGGCAGTTCTTTCTTCAGGATCTTTCATGAGCTGGGATCCTTCCCCAGGCCTTAGTATCAACGTGCTTTTCCCGAGTGCCCATCTTTCATGGGACTCTTTCGTCCCATCACTCAGTGGGTTACTTGCCCCTGGAGATACTTACTCTCTCTACTTTCTTACCTGCTTTTTGTTTTGTCTTTTTTTTGTTTGTTTTTTGTTTTAAGGTGACACATAGTAATTCTATATTTTTATGGGATACAATCTAATATTTCAATACATGTACACAATGTGTAATGATCAAACCATCCATCACCTCAAACATTTATCATTTCTTGGTGCTGGGAATATTCAAAACCCTCCTTTGTAGTTTTTTTGAAGTATTTACTAAATCCTTGTAAACCATAGGCATCCCACTGTGGTACAGAAATTTTGAATTTATTCCTCCTTTCCAAGTGCATTTGCTACCTGTTTTCAAATTCTCTCTCCTCTCTCCCCTGCTCCCGTCCTAGCCTCTGGTGATGGCCTGCTGCTCTCTAATCCTACAAGACCAATTTCTGGAGCTCCCACACTGGAGTTTCTCTCTACACCTTCTGACAGACACAGCTGTGCAGGTCCAGGCCCTCAGTTTCGCTCATTTCGCTGACTATTTCATTCAAGGCTCACAGGGAACCCAGCTGGGGCAACTTGTGTTTGAGTCCATTGGTATTCTCCTTTCTTTTCTTTTTAGTTTATCATTGCTATTCACTTGCAGCTTTGGAAACATCAAAAAATGTGACATGGTTGAAGTCTTGACGGAAGACCCAGATGTGGCTTCATTTTTTGTTGTTGTTCTAATTCGTTATACATGACAGTAGAAGGCATGCTGACACACGTACATAGATGGAGTATAACTTCTCATTCTTCTGGTTGTGCATGATGTAAAATCACAACAGATGTATAGTCATATATGCACATAGGGTAATAATGTCTGATTCATTCTACTGTCCTTCCTACCTCCATACTCCCTCCCCTCCCTCCCTTCACTCCCTTCTGTCTAATTCAAAGTACCTCTGTTCTTTCCTAATCCCCATCCCACCCCACTGTTGAATAATATTAACATTTGACCTTCTGAAACTGAGAAATGATTATTAAATCCTCAACTTTTTTTTTATTTACTTATTGATTCATTGAAGACAAATTGAGTACAGATATTGTTTCACTGGTTGTACACAAAGTAGAGTCACACCATCTGTGCATTCATGCATGTACACAGGGCAATGGTATCTGTCACACATTCTGTTATTATTTTTACCCCCCACCCCGCCCCCACCCCTCCCTTCCCTCTATGCTATCTATCCTTCTTCCATTCTTTCCACCCTTCCCTCCCCCATTATGCATCATCATTCACTTATCAGTGAGACCATCCTGCCTTTGGATTTTGGGGATTGGCTAATCTCACTTAGCATAACAGTCTCCAACATCATCCATTTACCTACAAATGCCATAATTTTATTCTTCTTTATGGCTGAGTAATATTCCATTGTGTATATATACCACAGTTTCTTTAGCCATTCATCTACTGAAGGGCATCTAGGTTGGTTCCACAATCTAGCTATTGTGAATTGAGCAGCTATGATGTGGCTGCATCACTGTAGCAATCTGATTTTAAGTCCTTTGGGTATAAGCCAAGGAGTGGGATAGCAGGGTCAAATGGTGGATCCATTCCAAGTTTTCTAAGGAATCTCCACACTGCTTTCCAGAGTGGCTGCACCAACTTGCACTCTCACCAGCAATGTATGAGTGTACCCTTTTCCCCACATCCTCGCCAACACCTGTTGTTGCCTGTGTTCTTAATAATAGACATTCTAATTGGGGTTAAATCCTCAACTTTATGCCATTTGGATGCAAGGATCTGGAGCTAACAGGTTTAGAACCACTGGCATAAATTATGCAATCTGAGAAATTTAGAATGGTCCTTCCCAAAACATCTTCTCCCCAGCCTGGAACAACTGCACTGACTTTGGCGTAAATTGAACACACAGTGGGACTGCTAACCATGTGAAATGTGGGAAGATCTCACCTGAGACCCTGAAACTATCCATCCATTAGCACCTAACAGGAGAGTTTAATTTGCCACTCTGAGTTTCAGCACTGGACCCAGCAGCATCCTGGGGATGGAGAGCTAAGACAAGCTGAGTCAGCAAAGCTATCAAGCAGGGGCCGTGAGGGACCAGGCACTGATTCATGGTCATGGACTCTAGTACATCTCTGTACTATGGAAATGGAAAATAACCAATGGCAGAGGGATGGTGTGTGGTTTGGGCATGTCAGAGATGTGGTCCAGTTGGCATTTTAAGGTACTTGCTCTCTCTGTAAGCACCTGATGATTTGTGGGGATTTCTTGTGCTGGATCAAGAAGTCTGCCAACGACATCAAGTAATGATGTTTTGCTTCTTCCTCCCCAAAAGATTAAGTTAATGGGTGCAAAACTTTAAATTCTTTTGCCATCACTTTTTCTTAAACTTTGGGGCTTGCCATTCCTCTCGTCACCCTTCGCTAGTAGAAGATAAGGTGTCCAGCTGTCATCCAGCATCGTGTTGGATCATTGGGTTTATGTTTATTACTTTTATTCTGCCAAAGTGTGATTTCTAAAAATGTCTTCTTTATGTTTGATAAAGGCAAGACCCACTTTCAAACAGTGTAGTTCTCCATTTCCTAAATAAATTTTCACGGAGTGTTAATTCTGTTGGCTGTTCATTGCCATTACCTAGAAAAAGAATTTCTGTTTTTAAAAAAATTGGGGCAAAATGCTAAATTAAACAACGCTGAGATTTTCACATTTTTATTTTAGGAATTGTTGGCTCCTTTCATACTATTATGTACAGTATGATTCTTCAAGTGATGGATCCCATATTTCATCTTTCTAGCCTCATCTGATCTTTTCCAGAGCACACTTTCAGGAGTTTCTGTTCTGCAGAATCCTCTGTGGGAAATGCTGATGAAGTCCAACAAAAGGGATCCGAAGTTGTACAACATTATTAAGAGGAACAATATTTCATGGTGGTTGGCACAGATGAAAGTACTTATTTCCAGGTGCACTGCAACCTCAGAGGTTTTCAGAACCAATTGTTAGTTTTTAAAATACCCACTGTGGAGTACAGACTGAAGCAGAGCTGCCTTGCAGGGTTTCCCGGATGGTAGATGTTGCTGTGGAGGAACGTTGCAGTCTGCATTATGAAAGAACAGAGGGCTCAAGAAGGGGGTGTGGATTTCCAGACAGAACAGAAAGAACCTGTGTCTGATTGGATGAATGGTGATGGCGAGGGGGCACCAAGGATTCCTTCATTCATTCATTCAAGAACTGTTTATTGAGCACCTGTTATGTGCCAGGTCCTGTTGCTCTAGGATGTTTCTTGTGCTCAAGGGTGACAGGTGGGAGGCTGTGCATGAAGAGAGAGAACACCTTACGAGAAGCAGACTTGATGGGCAGTGTCAGGGGACTCTGGCACCCTGGAGCTCGTTGTCCAGGTGAAGAAGTGGATGAGAAAGTGTGAAATGCAGTCTGGAGCTTAGTGAGAGATCTGGGTGGCTGCAAAATTCACATATCTAGGTGAGAATTGAATCCATGATGATAGCATTTACAATATCCAAGAGAGTTCGTGGAGAATATGTGCAAAGCGTTGAAAAGCTCTCAGTAGAGAGTAGAGAAGCGGCCAGGAAGCACAAAGTAGTTTTTCAATAAATAACCTAGTGAATAAAAATAAATGAGACTCAGCCTGAGAGATAGACAATAAGCCAGAGAGACTAGCACCAGGAAGACGATAGGAAAGAGTTTCAAATGGAGGGGGAGGATGTCAAATGCAGCAGCATAAAGTGGATGAAGGTCTGTGGCAAAAAGTAACCAGAGGCATGTCTTTCTGTTCTAATTACTGGCTTTCCTTGAGCTCTCTTGGGGATTCTCCAGAAACCCAAAATTATATTCCCATAGACTTAACTTCTCCATAGTCACTCTATCCACTTTCTCCTTCAACTGCAGTCTGCATCTCTGCCTTCACTCCCAGCTTCTTGCAAGAATACAGCTTCCTGGAAGTTTCATCCAAGGGAGGGGACCCTTTCTCCATCCCAACCTTCCTTGGATCCAGAGATGGTCTTATCTCTCCTGGGCTGTCCACTGACCTGACAGTCACTATAATATTGATATTTGACTTCTGCTTTGAATTTTCACTTCAAGTTCCATCACCCTGGGGATTCCAATGCACCCTTGGCCTCAAAGTTCCACTTTCTCCCTGAGGATTATCACATCATTCACCCCCAGTCCACTCCTGCAGGCCATTCTGTGGCCCCACCCTGGATTGTACGGTCATGGAGAGCTCTCCCATTTATTGTCTCCTAAACTCAGCCCTGGATCCACAGTCTCCTGCCCTCTCAGCTGTTTTCCCCCTCAGAAGGATGTACCCCAGAGTAGAGGCTGACAGTCCCCGTTCTGAGGTTCAGCACAATCCTGCTGGAATCTGGCCCCTTGCACTTTTAGTGGTCTACAGACCCTACAATTCATCTTTCACATTGACCCATTTTAAAATCTGCTAAAATATTAATTTGATGATAGCAGGGCTCTGTTAATATCCATTTGATGTTTTTTCATCCCCCATGGAGAAAATGCAAATCAAACAGCAAGGACATAGAAGACCCTTCAAGATCTGGTCCCCACCTGTTCCTGTGGCCTTCCGCCTTCCACGCCCCTCCCGCTCTGTGCCCCAAACACACCACAGGGCACCCTCTCCCACCCCATCTACCTTCCTGACCCTATAGCCTTTCCAGTTGGAAAACACCTACTCAGAACTCAAAACCCAGTTTCTGGCTTCAATATCTGTGCCTGGATCAACAGTTAAAATCCACTGGCCTGATCTCAGTACTGTGTATCCACCATCCCCCTGACAGGCCTCAATCACAGCTCCTATGAGATTATCACACATTTCAGTGTCTCCTTCTCTGTCACTCACTAGATGTCAATCTTATTGAGAACAGATCTGTGCCTGGTCAGTGTGAAAGTTATCAATAAATGTTCAACAAAGGAATGAAATTTAGAAAAAAAAAAGCTATGAGGGAAAAAAGCAGCTATTAAAGAATCTTACTAAAGCTTCTAAGCATCTTGGAATCAAGAAACACAGGTTCAAATCCCCCTTCCACCACTTACTATTATATGACTGGGGACAAGTCATCTGTAATAATGCTGGTTGAGTATCCCTTTTCCAAAATGCTTGGGATCTAGAGTTTATCAGATTTTAGAATTTTTCAGATTTTGGAATATTCACATAGACTTTTCCAGTTGAAAGTGTCTGATCAGAAAATTCAAAATCCAAAATGCTCCAAAATCCAAAACTTAAAAATTTGGGATTTTGGAGCATTGTGAATTTTAGATGTTTGGATTAGAGATGCTTAATCTGAGGTTTCATTCATTGGGTGCTTATCATGTTAGGCACTGTCTCATTCAAGCTTGATTATAATTCTGCTATCATCCCATTTTATGGAGGAAGACAGGGTGGCCTTACATAACTGACTAACTTGCCCCAAATCACACATATAATAGGGAGGAGCTGGCATTCAAACCTAAGCTAATGTCCAGAACCTGTGGGTTCCCAGTATGTTGTGGCCACGATGTTCTAATCCGACTCTAGCAACAGCTTCCAGTTGACTTTAGGGGGCTGATCTGAGTATAAAACAAGTTAATCTGTATCACAGCAAAGTGCTGCTCAAATGTGAGCTCTTATTACATGGTAAGTCACTAATTTCATCCCTCCTGCCATCCACCAAAAAGCTAATCATTTGAACATCTTCAACAGCTTAAAAGTAACTATCAGATAGAATTCAGAATCCAACATGGGATTGAAGCCAATTACAGTTAATCTGTTCTAATTCATTATTATTACGATTGTCATTATTGTTATTATCAAACAAGAGTTAAAAATTGTTTCTATCTCAGATATAGAAGGAGCAAACTATTCCTGAGCCCAGGACACACAGTCAATGGCCCAGAGGTGGCATAATAAAGAGCTCCTGGATGATCTTCTCTGAGTTGCATTGTTAAAGGTCTCCTAAGGGACACCCGGGGCTGTAATTGCTCTAGTCTGACTTGGCCTGTCGAGCTATCTGAATTAAGTGGGAGAATTGGAATTTTCTGTGGAACCATCTGGGAAATAACCTTTAACCCTCTGCAGCCCTCAGCCCAGCCCACTGCTCATTACAATGGAGACCCCTTCACTCTACCACTTCTGCTTAGGAGTGTGCAGGAGTCTTCCTCCCTGCCAGAACCTGGCAGAGCTTTTACTGAATGGGGGTGCAGGAAGCAGGCACCCCCACTCTGCCCTGAGCACTGGGACTCAAGCCCAGCCTTTACTATCAACCTGCCTGGGGTGGGGGCCAAGATTGGAATGAACCATCCTTGGACTCCAGGGAAAAAGCCAGACTTTCATCCCCCCTATTTTTCAATTTACTAGTTCTATGGAATTTACCAAATCTAGTTGGATTTCCAGTTTCTTCACCTGATCTGGTTAATACACAGTGAAAAAGCCAAAGAGCAGGATTGGAGAAAGAAAAGATGAGGAAGAGTAAGGTGTGGGGTCAATCCAGTGTCAATCTCATGCAAGGAATCCCTTTCTTAAGTCACTCCACAAACATTTACCATGTGCTGAGCACATGGTCAGTGCTGTGTTAGGTGAAAGGAAGAGGAAGAGGAATAAAATACTCTTTCATCCCTTGGGAACTCATAGTGTAGAGGGAGACAGATGAGAATGGGGAAATACAATGGGTCAGTAAGTAGACAAGAAGTAGGACCTATGTGAACATCAACCTAGTCAGATGGGGGAGGGGACTGGGGAGGCTTCTGAAAGGGGGATGCCAGACTTAGGACTGAAAAGAAAAATTGGAATTTGGGAGAGGGGCATGATGGTGTCCCTGAAGAGTGGGTGGGTGGCCAGAGAGGCTGAGTGAAGGTCTAACAGGTGTGTGAAGTCTACTGAGGAGCTGGAGTTGCTGTGTGTGGGTAAAGAGAAGACCCTGGAGGGACCTCCTGTGGACAGCCCTGCGCTCCCCAGGCTGTCCAGGTGGAGGTGCACACCTGGAGGCCAGAGACAACTCGATGGGCCTCTGTGTTAATTGATGTACGAGATGAGGACCCAAGTGGTAGCAGAGACATTGGAGCTAACCTTCTTTTACATTAGTAAAATAGAGGTAGGCAACAGAAATAAAAGCATTAAAGAAAGAAAACAAAGGGGGGAGGGGAACTATCCACCAAACAGTCCCAACGGTCTTTGGTATCAACAAGTTGGTCCCTTTAGAAGCCTGTCAGTGAGTATCTTTGCGGCTTGATCCAAACAGACTTCTTAATATCTTGGTATTACCCTGAGGTCAATGGTTATATTTGCCCCTCACTTCAGTTGAAATGAATGTTCTTACATCAGACTGGCACCAATTAGTGACTTAGTATTAAACCCCTTTGGTATGCTCCCAATTGGCCTCCTATGGGCAACTCCTGGGTAATGTAACACACACACACGTATGCACACACAAACACACATGGGCATACATCCACACGTGTGGATACATAAGTACACACACACCCAGATACAGATGTGTATGCTGCAATCCACACACACTTACACATGTGCAAACCCACACCACACATCAATCCACTAATACTCTCAATATCCTCACTGTGCAATTAAGAAAAGTCCAGAAGTTAAGTGCTCTACGTGTCTAACATCCATGGAAAATCACCTCCAGAGACAAAATCACAACACAAAAAATACCTGAAAAAGAACAAAACCATTTTTTTGTGTGTGTCCAGAAACAAAAAACATCTGCAAAAGAAGAAAAACCACTCTGGTCATGAATATTCTCTCTGAAATCAATATGAACTGAAAACATGGAAATGAAAAGAAGTAATCATTCGTGTCTAGAATTTTGATAGAAGTTTCTAATTCAATATTGCTATACATAGTCAATTTGTCTTTCAAGTGTAAAATCTAAACAAAGATATTCCAGCTCTGTAAGTACCCATCCTGAAAGTCTTATTGGAAGTGTTACTTTAAAAATAAAGGGAAGAAAACAAAGAGTTCAAAAATTATAAAGTCCAGATGTAAGTGGACTAGTGATTACTAAAATGAGTTATCATAGAAAAGGTCTAAAGAGTTCTTGTGAATGTATACAAAACTCAAAACCAAGATCAATCGTCATTAAAAAAAAATTTCTAACATATAAAATAATAATTAAATCTTATTATTTTAAAACAGATTATATATACTACAGATCAATTTGTGTTCAGTTGATCAAGGGAAGCGGAAGAAGTGTAAAAAGTTTATCAATTTTAAAGTAAAAATTCAAAAGATAACATTTGATCCCCAGAATAAATTGAGGGATGTGTTGAAAAACATAATGGTAATTACAAAATAAAGAACTGAATAAATTCCTGCCCAACCTCAGGATAAGATAAAAGTGAAGGGCTGGGAATATAGCTCAGTTGGTAGAGTGCTTGCCTTGCAAGCCCAAGGCCCTGGGTTCAATCCCCAGCACCGCAATAAAAAAAAAAAAAAAAAAGATAAAAGTGAAGACGTCCTCCCACCTTGAAGTAAAGGATGGAATCAAGCACAAACAGACATTAGAAGTTCAGCTGACCACAAGCATCAAAAATGACGTCAAAAATAAGACTATGGGCATTCATTATAAATGTAAATGGATCACATTCTCTATAATTACCCAAAACATTAGGAGTGTTAATATGATAAACCTTAAGTAATATTTTGAATCCTATCTATGAAACGAAAGATACAAAAAGTCGAAAAGCAGCAAAATGGGCAAAAATATGTAAACAAATGTATATCTTAAATATGTACTTTAATATTAATAGTCGAAAAGATAGAAATCATGGCTAAAAAAGCTTTAAAAGGATGAAAATGGATGAATTGAGCAACAGTGGTGAAAATTTGATTAAAAAATAAGAATTTAATATTGAGAAACTGATCATTCACAGTGAAAAGATAGTAGTCATGACCCTCTGTGGACTGAAGAATATCACATCAAAATACAGAAAGAAAGAATTATTAGAATATAATTTGTAGAAAAAGAAATTCACAAAAACATGATAGTGGTGGGAAATCGAACATACCTTTGCAGATACTGGACATATCAAATAAGCAACAAGGAAAGGATATTTTAATGGGAATAATTTATTATGAGGGAATATTAATTGCACATTATTTATGCACATTCACTTATGCAAATATGTACATCTACATTTAGTTTGACATCTACTCCAAGAGCAAAGAGTACACAATTGCTTTCTATGGGCCATGCCACAATTACAGAAATTCTGATCAGATATCATATATAAGCCCACAAAAAAGAACTGGATAAAAATTGTACATGTGATAGTATATACATGAAAATTTAATTCCACAATTTATATTGAAATGTCCCAACCACTATCAACGATTTTAAAATCCACTCTCCTAAATAATTCTTAGATCAAAAAGAAATAAAAATTTCATTTGCATAGGACTTAGAAAACTATGATAATATTAAGACTCTGGGTTAATACATATTGGATAAGTCTAAAACTAATCTCAAAGAAAATCTAATGAATTTTAAATGCTTTGCACATTAAACACAAATGAATGAAAACAACTGAATCCTACCTTATAACTAGAGAATTTAAAAGAGACATCCTTAATAAATATACGAAAAAACATAACTATGGAAGTTAAAAAGAAATAATGAAACAAAATCTGTAGAATGATTTAAAAATAAGTCTGAAGGCCAATTATACACCAATAAAAGTTAATAAGAAAATACATAAAATTCAGCATGAAAAAGGTGCAAAATCAAAGAGAGTAGAGTTTTTGTTTGTTTGTTTTTGATCTTATGAAAGCTAGCGTGGTGGCACACACCTATAATCCCAGCAATTTGGGAGGCTAAGGCAGGAGGATTGCAAGATCTAGGCCTCAGCAACTTAGCGAGACTCTGTCTTAAAATAAAAAAGGGCTGGTGGTGTAGCTCAGTGGTAAAGCAGCCCTAAGTTAAATCCCCACTGATACACACACACACACACACACACACACACACACACAATGAAAAGGTCCATACTTGAGTTTTCAAAAGGCTGGAAAAAAACAATGATTTCCTAGAAAAAATATGTATCATCAAAACTGACTCAAGATAGAGAAAAACCTAAGTCGATAAATAACTTGGGAATACAGGAAAGCTGAATGGACACCTTCAATAACAGCACCAGACCCAGAGATTTTAAAGGCCACCAAATTCAACTTTGAAAAGTTAGAAAACTTTCATGTCATATAAAATTATATAAATATGTGTACATATACATAGATGTATATGACAATTTTTTACATATATTTATATGTCATATATAGTATACATGAAATCACAGATATAAAAAGATATAAAAGATATAAATATATATATATATAAAGATTTCTGATACATTTTAAGAAGCAAGAAGAAATCTGCTTCTGAAAAAATTCCTAACAAAATTAACCTCTAAGGCAAACCATAAACCAAGCTTCCTTTTGAATATAGATGCAAGAAGTATTTTAAGTATAGTTAAAAGGACTATTTTAATAATGTAATTGAACTTATTTCAAGATTAGAATCTATCATATTATTTCACTGAAGGATAAAACTCGCATTTGATGGAGGATAATAAAATATTTGATAAAATTCAATGGAACATATAAGAATGTTATTTTAACATAATGAGTGCATCTCTTAGGCGGAATGGGTTAAGTTGCTTGCCAAACATGTAAAATCTTTAGCCTCACCCAAGGTCTCTAGACTCCGTAAATGAATTCTCATATTCTGTATTTTAAACAAAAATATAACAATTCCTATGAATGCCAAAGTCTGAGAACCACCAATCTCAATTAAACTAGCTAATAGCATAGTTAACACTGAAAGAATATGGCTTTCCTCATTAAATTCAAGGAAGATATAGGGGTATCTGCCATCAGCCCAGTTAGTTATCTCAGCTCTGAAAAGAAAAGATATAAATATTTGAAAATAAGTTCTTGCATGATTATTATTTGAATGATTATCATGATTACCATCCTGGTAAGCTTCAATGAACTAAGTATCCTTCATGATGGATAAGAGCATTCAATAAGTTGGCTGGATAAAGCTGGGCATACAAAAATGGATAACTTTCTTATATGGTAGCAATAACTGGTTAGAAAAACAAAGGGAAGTATTCAATTTACAAACGAAAAAAACAGATGTGTAGGAATAAACTTATCAAAAATTATTTAGTGGCTTTATAAAGAAGACCTTAAAACTTTACAAGGACACATAAAAGTACATTTGAATAAATGGAAAGGAGTAACATTTTCTTAGAAAGTTAAGGCTTAATATCACAAAGGTATCAATTAAATCATGAATGATTTAAAATTTAGCCATCAAATTGTTTTACGCAAACACCACTGTCTGAAAGTATATCTAGAAAAGTAAACAAGGTGTCTAGATAAGAAAATTATGAGAACTAATGACAGGGACTTATTCTACCTGATATTAAAATCTATCATAAAGCTATAGGAATTAAAATGATTTATCGCTGGTACAGGAAGAGTTAGAAAAGGCAGACACCGAAGACGGTTACAGAAGAGGAGGACCATGGAGCGTGCTTGGTCCACAATGGCCATCTGCAGCTGGAGAGCCTGAAGAACCAGCAGCAGCGCAGTCCACGAGGTGGAAGCCCCAGAACAAGAAGGATCAATAGTGCTACCCTAGTCCAAGACCAAGGTTTCTGGAAACCAGCTGGAGAATCACTGGCTGAATCCGCTTTGAAGAATAAAGAAGCAAAAGTGCAATATCTTCAGATGATGGAAGCAGCAATCAAGAACCTGCTCAAGAAGAGTCAAGCTTGCATCTGCATCTGCTTCCTTGTTCTTCCAACTTTTATTCCACCCAAACCACCATCCTATTGGGTGGTGCTGCCCACACTTAGGGAGGGAGGGCCTCCACTTCAGTTTCCTATCCCACATTCCAATCATTCCTCGATACACCCTTATTGACACACCCAGAAGCCTCTTAATCATTGCATCTCTTAATCCAATCAAGTTGAAAATTCAAATTAAACATTATACCACTGAATGACTTTGACTTTTGTATCAAAAATGTCAGTCTAAAACCAAACTCAATGTCCCCACCCTAGCTGCTCCTCCTTTTGCTTCCCAATCTTCCACTTGTTCTCATAAAAACCCATCAGATGATGGACACTGGGGTTGGACACATAGGTTGCTTCCATTTCCCAGTTCTTGTGAATACTGCTGAAATAAGACGGGAGTGAAGAATGGGTAAAGAAAATGTAGTATATCTACACAGTGAAATACTATTCAGCCATTACAAATGACAAAGTCTGGTCAAACACAAATGGAACTGAAGATCATTATAGTAAGTGAGGTAAGCCAGGCACAGAAATAAAGTACCACGTGGTCACACTCATGTGGAATCTGAAAAATAGCTCATGGAAGAGGAGAAATGGTGACTGTGAGAGGCTGGGAAAAGGTGGAGGAAAGGAAGGATGCAGAGAGGTTGATCAACAGGTACTAAATTATGGTCAGGAGGAAGAAGTTCCAGAGGGCTATTGCAGTAGGGTGACCATACATTTTAATAGGGTACTGTATGTTTTTAAAAGCAAGAAGAAAAGACATTGGATATGTTTACCATGAAGAAATGATACATGTGCTGGGCACGCCTGTAATCCTAGTGGCTCAGGAGGCTGAGGCAGGAGGATCACAAGTTCAAAGCCAGCAGCAACTTAGTGGGGCCCTAAGCAACTCAATGAAACCCTGTCTTAAAATAAAATATAAAAAAGGGCTGGGGATGTGGCTCAGTGGTTTAGTGCCCCTGGGTTCAATTACTGATACCAAAAAGGAAAAAGAAAGAATAAATGTTTGAGGAGGCCGATGTTTAGACTGATTTAAACAGTACACAATGTATATGTATAACAAAACATTACCAAGTACCCCATAAATGCTTTTAATTTTCTTATTTTATTTAATAAAATAAAAATTGATTTTAGGTTGGACATGGTGGCACATGCCTGTAATCCCAGCAAATCAGGAGCCTGAAGCAGGAGAATTGCAAGTTCAAGACCAGCTTCAGCAACATAGAGAGGCCCTGAGCAACTTAGAAAGATTCTGTCTCAAAATAAAAAAATGAAAAAGACTGGGGTTGTGACTCTGTGGTTAAGTGCCTCTGGATTTAGTCCCTATACAAAAAAAATAAATAAATAAATAAAAATCAATTTTAAATTCTAAAAAGCCCTACAGAGACATTGTTGATTCCTCTATTCCTCCCTAATCCCAGTCCTTTAGGAAAGTCTGTGGATGACATCTTCAAAATCTATCTTGAACACAGCCATTTTCACCACCTACTCTGCTGACCCAACCACCCCTGTTGTTCCAGGGTAGGTCACTGCAAGATCCTCTTCTAGGTCTGGGTGCATCCCCTGGGACCTCCTTCCATCAACTTTCTGTATGGCAGCCAGAATTATTCTATAAACCTGATACCTGGTCATATCCCTCCTCTGCTCAGAACCACCAATAGCTTCCAATCACACTTGGAATGAATATCCAAATGCTTGGTCCACAAAGGCCCCATGTGTTCTGGCCCTGGTTCTAGTGCTATGTTGGCAAATGTTCAACAGCTGTTCAAAAATAAAGCATGCCCATTTACACATGTGTAAGTTTACTATAAATCTTACCGATACAAAAGATGCATAGCACACAATTTGCAAACAGCAATAAACTATATGGCATTCTTTGTTGTACATTCTGTAAAGCCAATTAATTCTCACGCACATTTGCACTGTGTTGCGCCAGACTTGTAACCTTAGCAAACCTATGGCTGCATTGATGAGTGAGTATAGTTCCAAAGCAAATGCTGGCTGAAATATTTCTTTATATTAAAGAATAAGAAGAAAGTGAGAAAATGAAAACATATGTTGGAACCTTCTTTGTTCATCAGTGCTGAAAACACTGTTTCTGAGCATGGGACAACTCTTTAAAGAAAATTATGTCCTCAATTTTTCGTGCTATTCACAATGTAACTGCTAGAGATGACATGCTCTTAATTTAATCTATGTTATTAATATCACTTTAAGTCCACATGATCAACAAAACAATTAAAGAAACCCCGGGTTTTACAATTTGCAGATTTCCATGGTGTAAGTATTCTCACCCTGGCTAACTTCTAGCTACCCATGCGCTATCCCCGGGTGCAGAGTTGTGAAGATATAGTGCATGGTTATATAGAGTTTCCACCATACAAATAAAATAGATGCAATGAACCCCAACAGCAGAGATAATAATCAAATGGAGTAAATATTAAGAAGTGAAGAACTTTGAGTATTTATTCCCCTTATTTCTTAATATACTTTAGTTCTATACACTTTAAGTTTTGATAATACCTACGTTCAACAACTAGATGGCACAATTCCGAAAAATTCTCCAAGCAGCTCAGCCTCCAGCACACCTGCCTACCTCTTTCCCGCCACTCCTCTCCCACCTCTCTCTGCTCCAGCAACCCTGGGCTGCTCGCTGCCTCCACACACTGAGCCTTCTTGTACCCTCAGGCGTTAGCCCTTCCTGATCCCATGAAACACTCCAGCCCCCGACACCTGTCCAAATGCCCACAGCTCAGCCCCGTTCATGCAGGTACCTGCTTGGGTGCCATCCCCCGTGGCTGCCCCGGCTCCTGCAGCAACCCAGGCTGACTCTAGCCCCTGGGTGCTGCCTAGCACTTCTGGTTCTCCGACATGCTGCATCCTGTGTCAACCATGTGACTTCCACCCCAATCCGCGAGAAATTCAGTTCTACCACAGAGGCCATTGCCTCCTGAATCCCTGCCATCTCCCCAGTGTTGTTTTTGTTAAATAAATTTAGGAATGGACATGATGCTATCAAAAATAGGATTTGGCATGTCAAAAAAAACCTAGAAAGAAAAATCACTAAACGAAATATAGGAGCAATATTGTGAATATATAAGGAGCTCTTCCAAAGCAACTAATAAGGAAAACGTGAATATAGGAATTGCAAAGCCAAAGGATAGGAATATGCATGACTCCAAAGATGAGGAACAGAACCTTTTCGAACTTTCAATGCCTTGTTAACAAAGAAATACGAATTTTAACAATAAGATTCCAGAGAATTTTCTAGTATATCTCTCTCTTTCTTTCTTTCTCTCTCTCTCTCTCTCTCTCTCACACACACACACAGACACACACACACACACACAGATAAAACTTTTGCACAACGAACTCTTATGCATTGCAGGCAGAGATACAAATTAATCTAGCCATTCTGAAAGATAATTTGGTGTTTTTTAAACAGAATTTTCATGTACTATGATCCAGTATTTTTACTGTTATGAATTTATACTCAGAACATAATCAAGGATTTGTTTAAAAAAATAGGGTTTACTTAAGGCTGTTTAAAATATTAAAACTGGAGGAGGAGGGGAGAGTGGAGAACACAAAGAGAGAGATGAAGACCTTAATATTTAACAACCAGACATTAGAAAAATGAGTTATGCTACCTCTATGAAGGAATATGAGACAGCCATGAAAAGGAGTTATAGTCTTGACAGCCTGGAGGTGCCCTACTAAATAAGCTTGCCCACAAAGTGGGGGCAATCTCGAATCTGGGGTCAATGCATGCACTTTAGAGAAGGACTCCCCTTGCTGAGCTGCACAGTCCCAATCACGTGACCTGAGCCACGGGGGATTTTCGATTGACCATGACACCATGCTTGCCTGCATCTCTGGCTGATCACCCTTGCCTCCAAGCCAGAACAGCCTTAAATCATCCTTTTCTCCTGCCTGGTAGGCCCAGTCAACAAATCCATGCAGTTTCCAATCAGTTTTTAACCAAGATGCTGGCATATTAGTGATAAAAAGCTCAGAAGGCATTTTTTTTAAATGCCAGAGAACTTGAATGAATGTGCAGAAAGGACGGCAGCAGCAGGTGCAGCATGTGCCAGGGCAGGGACAATGGCTCAAACTGGGCCATCTGCTGTGATGCTCTGCAGGGGGCTGGAAAGAAGTAGGATTGGGCTGTCCCTGACTCCTGGGAAGACCCAGAAAGCACAGGAAGACTCTCCCTTGAGAAGACCCCTCCTCCAAGGCAGAAGGAGGCCTGGGATAGAATTACAAATGGCTGTCCTGTGGTCAGAGGCCTGGGTTCAAGCATACTTGCTATAAGCAGGATTCCTCCCAATTAATGAGTAATCGTTTAACCCCTTGGCAGTTGTCTAAACTCTGAAATATCAGGGATTGGAGGATTGCCAAAGATGTCATTCAATTATGTGAGAAAAGGAAATGCATTCAGAGGAAGTGCATTCAAAGAAAGACCCTAGCAAATTCAGGGATCGAGAATACAGTAGACTTCTGAATGAACAGAGGGTTCCACTGCAGTGACTAACACAGTGATGTACCCCAAAACTCTTGAGATCCATAAACCAATTGCCAGGCTGGGGATCCCCACTATAAGAAGACACCTACATTTGGGTGACAACAGAACAATAAATGACTTTCTGTCTCAGCAGATTTTCTGCAGAAGTTTAAAGATTAGTCTGGTGCCTGGGACAAAGTGGTGAACCCCATAAAATCCAAATATGGGAGCTTGAGATGTGAAAGGAATGGGTTGTTCAATAAAATAAGAACAGTAAGCAGTGGCCATTAAAACCCATTAATTTAGTTCCCTTTTTTCCAAGATCCTATTGGAATGTTCAAGAAAAAGGGAAACAATAAGGAGGGGAAAATATCCTTGAAAGAAAATAGGGAAGATCTGTGAAGAAATTTTATCATTTTAATGGCAGATGAGACCAAATGAAAGAACAGGTCGCCAATTTCTGTTCCAACACCAATAAAGGAAAAGCTCCCTGGAAAGTGAAGGCAGGTAAGATTCTCTCGCTGAACCTCCCAGCTGATAGAAGTAGAGTGTGGAACTGAGAACAAGCTCGGAGCAGACAGTGAAGGAACTCCCTGCTGGAATCACCTGAGGGCAGCTCCAGAGCTTCCCCAGGGAAATCTTCCTAGAAAGGAGTGGATGCAAAGACCATTGGCCCAAGTGCCCACGGGGTTGTCCTGGGACTCTGAGGTCAGGTCCTGATTCCAGGAAGATGCAGATCACACCCGCTCACCTGCACCATATTTCTTTCATGGAGTGGCATGAAAATGAACCATCTGAATAGTGCTGACATGCTGACTCCTGGTGTCTCACTCTCATTGGACACACGAGTTCAGGTCCCTGGACCACCACTGCTCCTTGGGCTTGGCTGTAAGTGGGTGAGTATGGATTGGTGCTCACCTATCGACGTCTACCTGTGTGCCTCCATCTACTGCAGCAGAAAGCGGTGGTGGGATGGAGACAGTGGTCCTGTACCCTGTGTGCTCACCACCAGGGGGGTGGAGCCAGCCTCTTTGCAGGTTCTGACCCCATCTCATGAAGTCCTCTAGGGATGACCAGATCAAGTTCTTCAAAAGGCTTTTGAGATCATTATTCTCCATTGGCTAAAGGCCTTTCCAAGGTCCTCTTTTGCCCCCAACAGATGTGGTGACATCATGCTCTGCATCAGCCTTAAACTACGCAGGATGCAGACATTCTTCCTACTCCGCCCATTGACCCTTCTACTGTTCCCTGTGCTGGCTGCTGGGTTGCTGTCGCCGATGAAAGAGATTACTTGCAAGGAATGTCATGATTGCAACTTTGGTTCAGGAGAAGACACAGCTGAAAGATATGCCATTCTACATTCATGCTATAATAATTCTAGGTGTAAACTTAATGTAAGCAGGAAACGAATGATCAGTCACCATTACCTTCACCCTCTGAGGAAGACTTTCATTTGTGGGCAATGAAAATAAAGAACAAAAACAGCGTTTGAGAGTCTGTAGAAACCAGTATTCAGACGAGCTTTGGATGAAGCAGTGTCAGGAGTAACAATGGAAGCTGCCTTAAACAAAGGCATTAGGAACTCCAGAGTCAAGAAGATCTACATTGCCTCATACAGTCAGGTTGAGAAGAGGCATTGTGTGTACTAACAAAATCACAACTTTGTCTCCTAGTGAGACACCTGAAATTAGCCAGAGTCTGTGCATTTGGCAATAGACAGAGCACTAAAAAAGGACAGGAAGAGATGATTCCAGAGCCTAAACAGGAACAAAGAATGTTTAGACGCTA
The DNA here is from genome assembly GCA_020662805.1 of Glaucomys volans. Lineage (NCBI taxonomy): Eukaryota > Metazoa > Chordata > Mammalia > Rodentia > Sciuridae > Glaucomys > Glaucomys volans. The sequence goes on from JAJEJO010053635.1 coordinate 127,439, forward strand.
CAGTCTTCACATGCACTGATTCGACAGCAAGGACAAGTACCTCTTCTTCACCTGTGAGTCTAAATCTACATTAATAAATTGGTAGACCTCAGAGGGCCCCTGAGTTTTATGATACAAATTTTAGTCCAATTGTTATATAGACAATATTTTTAAATGGACAATATTGCTTAGGACCCTGGACATCATGGGGATAGTAAGGTGGAGATTGCATGAAGGTGGCTTTTGGAAAAGACTTTAGTGAACAAGGCTGGTAAGATAGTGAAGGAAACAGAAATAGACGGAGGGAAAAGCTGAATGGAGGTATAGTTGGGACAGGTGACCTAGCCCATCCCGTGGGGAGCCACAAATCCACAGCCTTGAGAGATGGCCTAAACTGTGGTCAGTGACCAGCACTCCGGGGTCCTAAATGCTTCTGGGAAGAGGGAGCAAACTTGGACATGGACAATGCCTGGGAGGACCCTGCTATGAGTGGTCAGTAGCAACCCTCCAGCAGCAGAAGGAAAGGGGGCCTCAGATCTGAAGGAGAAAATCGGGAATAGTCCACAGCATCCACTCTAAAAAATGCTAACATTGGTGAGCAGATAAATCTAGTAAAATTTAGAAAGTATGTCTAAACAAAAAAGATATCATTACAAAACTTATTGCAAATTTAAAAAGTAATTCTTGAAACAGAAAATAAATAAAATAAGTAAAAATTAAAGCACTTAACTTCAGGCCAGATGATTACATGAAGATGTAGAGCATGGCAGTGATTGGAGCAACAGTATAGATAAATATCTCTTGTCTTACACAAAAGAGAATCAATATATTTAGAGAAACATGCATTATTAAAGTAAATTCCAACAATGCAAGAAAGGGTGAAGCAATTTTGAAAAAAGTTAGAAAAGAAAAACAAGAAAATCTAAAAACATTCTTTGTAAAATATTAGGAGTATAACTAAATAGATCAGATATAGTTCTAAATGCATTAAAGTAAGACATCTCAAATGCAAATGACTGCTGTTTAACAAAAGATACACCTGAAATAAAATGACATAAGACATTTAAAATAAAGGGCTGATTAGACTTCTATTTCTAGTCTATTTAAGATTAGATAAGTAGAGAAATGTTCCTGTACCAAATACATGAATCACAGTCTCCTCTATTTAAAAAAATTTAAATGCCTGGCTAAATAGTATTCATGTATTTTTAACCAAAATAAATACACAAAGCACAAGAAGAAGAATGCTCCCATAAGCACAAAACAAAACCTACAAAATGATATCATCAACTATTAGAATAATCAGAGATAGAATAAAATATACATTTTAATATCTATGTAAAAAACTGAAAAGTAATAAGGAACAAAAAACTATGGAAAATTTTTGCTTGAAATAATACCAAATAAGACTTCTACAAATACAAAATGAAATTAAAAACACATAGAGGTTAAGTTGAAAATTAGACACAACTAAAGAGATAATTGTGAACTAGGTAATAGAAAGAAATCATTTCCCAAAATATTGCAAAAAAACAAAGAAAATATACAAAGTTAAAAATCATGGAATAGTAAGTAAAAAGTTCCAACATACGTCTAATTGTAGTTTATGAGAGACATTAAAAGATGAAAAGGAAAGGCATTATTAAAATAATGGATAAGTGTTCTCCAAACTGATGAAAGACACCTATCCTCAGATTCTGGAAATCCAACTACTCCCAACAGGAAGAACTAGAAAACTAGGAAAATGCATTGTATCTTCAAAACAAAAAGAAAAAGAACATAATAAAAGCAGCCAAAAAGAACATATATTACCTGTAATAGAATGACTGCTGATTTCACGAGGGAAAAGGAAAGTTGAAAAACAAATCATATTTTCAAAGTTCTGGGAGAAAATAAGTGCTAACTGAGGATTGTGTGTGTGTGTGTGTGTGTGTGTGTGTGTGTGTGTAAGGGATTGAACCCAGGGTCACTTAACCACTGAACCATATCGCAGACCTTTTTATTATAATAATTATTTATTTTTTTTTATTTTGAGGCACGGTTTCACTAAGTTGCTTAGGGCCTCATTATGCTGCTGAGGTTGTCATTGAACTTGTGATCCTCCTGCCTCAGCCTCCTGGGTCACTGGGATTACATGTGTGCACCACCGTGGAAGTAATCTTTTAATGTTTGGTGCAATTCACTGGTGAAGCCATCTTAATGGTTATTGCATGTTGACAAAAGTTTTACTTCATAAGGGAGATAAAACTGTTTAAGCAGGGCTGGGTTTGTGACTCAGTGGTAGAGTACTTGCCTTGCATGTGTGAGGCACTGGGTTTGATTCTCAGCACCACATCTAAATAAGTAAATAAAATTAAGGTGCATAAAAAAAAAACTAAGCACATAAAAATAAAAATTACAAAAACCAAAAAAATTGAGTAATACAATAAATTAACAAAACACTAAAACTTTGGAGCATTAAAAAATAACTCTTTTTTGAGGCAGTAATAAAAAGTCTCCCAACAAAGGAAAACTCACTTCTGAGTTTTATTATAAAGTAAAAATAAAATGAACTCTTCCAAATTCATTCTACAAAGCCAGTATTACCCTGCTACCAAAACCTGGCAAGGACACTATAAAAAAGAAAACTATAGAGCAATGTCCTTGAAAAATATAGACACAAAAATTCTCAATAAAAATGCTTGTAAATTGAAAATTCTCAATAAAATACTCACAACTTGAAGTCAACAATACATAAAAAATAATCACATACCACAATCCAGTTGATTTCAATCCAGGAATACTAGGAGTAGCATAATTAAAGGAATTAAATATTAATTAATTGATCAATATAGCATATAAATGGAATCAAGGATAAAAATCACATGATCATCTCAACAGATGCAGAAGAAGCCTTTGATAAAATTGAGCATCCCATCAAGGTGATAATCTTGGAGAACTTTGGTATAAAAAGGAACATACCCCAACATAGAGGCTATGTATAACCAATCTATAGCCACCATCATACCAACTGGGGAAACATTTTCTCTAAAATAAGGAACAAAACAAGTGTGTCCACTCTCACCTCTCCTATTCAATATAGGTCTTGAAATTTTAGCCAGAGAAATCAGTCAAGAGAAAAAAATAAAAGGGATACAAATAGGCAAAGAAGAAGTCAAATTATCCCGGTTTGAAGATGACATAATCCTATACTTAGAAGGTCCTAAAGACTCCACAAAAAGCTTTTAAAACTGATAAACAAATTCAACCAATTAGCAGGATACGAAATCAACATGCAAAAAACCTGTAGCTTTTCTATACACCAATAATGAAATTGCTGAGAAAGCAATCCCATTCACTATAACCTCAAAAAAGAAAATACTAAGAATAGACCTAAGGAGGTGAATGACCTCTACAATGAAAATTATAAAAATTGAATAAAGAAATCAAAGATACTAGAAGATGGAAAGCTCTTTTACGTTCCTGTGTAGACAGAATTTATATTGTTAAAATGGCCATATTGCCAAAAGCAATCTACAGGTTCAATGCAATCCCCATCAAAATATCCATGACATTGTTCACAGAACTAGAAAAAACAATTCTAAAAGTTGTATGGAAGCACAAAAGACTGTGAATAGCCAAGAAATAAATATTCAGTGAAAAGAGAATTCTAGAGTCATCACAATACCTGATTTTGAAATATACTGCAGAGCCATAGCAACAAAACAGCACGGCATTCACATAAAAACCGGCACAGCACCGGTCCAATGGAAGAACAGAGGACCCAGAAACAAACCCTCACATCTACAGCCAACCGATCCTCAACAACAGCTTATGTTGGAGAAAGGCAGGCTCTTCAACAAATGGTGCTGGGAAAACTGTACCTGCAGAAAATTTAAACTAGAGTTAAGCATCCAATTTAAGAGATCAGAAAAAAAGAACCACAAGATAATCATAAAAGCCTTAGGAAAAAAATAAAATATGTGATCAGAAATTAATGAAATAGAAAAAATGTAATAGATTATTTTAATCATCTCAAAAATTGGTTCTTCGGAAAGACTAATAAAAACAAATTTCTGGAAGGGTGATTATTATTATTATAGAAATTCTTCATCAAAAATGTTTTCTTAACTCATTTTGTGAGGTTAGTATAAGCTCAATTATCATTTCCAGACCAGGATAGTCTGAGAAAGAAAACTTGGTGCTATATCACTCAGAACTTAAATATAAAAGCAAATCTAAACAAAATATTAATAATGCTATTACAGAAATGCAAAGAAAGGAGAATTGCATTATGAATGAGTTGAATTATAGGGATGCAGTTTTGGTAAGAAAATAGAGGAAGGATGTGTGGTCATCTCAGTGCAAAGAGAAAGCATTTGATAAAATTCAATAAACTTCACTGACTAAATAAATAAATGAGTTGTTAGAAAAAAGGAATAGAAGGATCAAATTTCACCTGGACAAGTCATCTGCTAGTATTATTACTAACATCAGACTTGCAAATGAGCTTTAATGTTCATAAGTGGCCTCCCCAAAGGAGATGTGGCACCCTTTGATCTCTTTGAGAAATCTATGTCAACTATGAAGAACACTCTGGGACAAGGCCTTCAGCTAAGCTTTCCTTTCACCTGCTACTAGGAGCCTTTGGCTCTTACCAGATCCTGTTGACACTTTGAAATATCATCACTAGGGTCAGCACTGTGTTTGGTGATCTTGTCCACAAAGTTAATACTGGTAAGAAGAAGCATTATGTCTTACATCTGGAACTCTGCAGCCGGTGGTCACTGAGAAGACTGCTCCTCAGTGTCTCTTCAGACACATTCATGCCTGTCAGCAGTAGTTACATTCATCTCTGACTATATTCCCAGGGGCCTGGACTACCTGGAACACAAGATTCTCCTCCATGTCCCCAAGGCAGCAACTTCCTTTTCATAGAAAAGGAATTGATACAATTGATACAATTATATCTTGCTCCCAAGTGAGAGAAGACTTCTGGCTTATCACAAGAGCTAAACATGAATGTTGCTTGAATAGGAATATGGAAAAAGCTTTGGACAGGACTCAATGTCTTCCTGGTGATAGAATCAATACTCCATTTACTCTACAAGGTCTAGGCCACCACACAGGAGTCCTGAGTTTTGCAGAGAGGGCCCCTTCGAGGGTGAAATGAACAAGCAGAATGCAGACTCTCTATTCCTCATCAGCACATGTTTTGGTGTGTCCCTCTGTCTATAGATAGATATCCCTTGGTAGATATTCATCAGTGGATCTTGCCTGCAGCAATTACTACCATGGCGATTAAGTGATTTTCTATTTCTCTCATTCTGAATCACATTTCTTGTATTAAAGCAATCTTATTTTCCAAATCAGAAAGGGACTTGACTTTTTTTTCTGAAAATAGCCTGAACTAGATAACCTGAAAACCTTTCACAAATGCTGGCTATAATATTTATATGCATCCTAAGACATGCATAGCCGTGGTCCCAAGAAAGGAAATTCCCAGATGTCAAAAACAAAGAGAAAACTAAAACCAAAAGAACCTGAGCTAATCCTGTAGCAGCCCTAGGGGTACCTTTTGGTCTTGGTAACTAAGGGATATTGTTTTTAATGACCTCACATGAAATGAAGTGAAATGAAATGAAGTCTTGATACTGCTTATGATGAGAAATAGAACCGAGGCCATCCACATAAAAGCGAGGGTCCTGAAAGGTTCACATTCAGTAAAAGGGTAGATTCGAAAATATCCAAGACAAAAGCATAGAGAAAACAAAAGGAAGTTTGCTTGTCCTGGTCTGACCTCTCAGTGGGAAAAAAGTGTCTTGTGACCCTCTGCTTATATGATTTGGGGGATCAAATTTAAGCTTTCTGCAGGACCTCTCCACATCACAAACATACATTAAAAAATGGTCCCAACCTAGTGACAGACTTGGATCATATGGCAGATGCAAAAACATAAATCAATTTATAGCAATCTAACTTCAATCCAAGCTGCAAAAGTTTCCTACAGATAAAATCCCTGAAAAGTGAGCTCACAATAAAAGTTTTTAAAACATGAAAAAAAATATTTAACTTCATGAGATCAGCAAATGCAATAAACAATAGGATTGGGTATTCAAGAACATTAGATAAGGAAATTATAAGATAGAAATGACAGACGGTGTATGATTAAAACATAAAAATTATGAAAAACAAGCAGAAAAAATTAAACCACCAACTAAAATAACAAAACACCACCTAGCAACAGAGTCCCAAAATTTAGGAAGCAAAAACTGACAGAATCGAAGAGACAAATAGACAAGGCAAGAATGTTAGTGAATGTTAGTGACCTCAGTGACAAACTTCCAACAATGGATTGAACCAGAAGGCAGAAGATCAACAAGGAAGTAGAAGACTTGAACAATATTATAAATCAACTACACCTAACAGACATCAATAGCACACTCCTCCAATAACAGCAGAATGCAGTTTCTTCTCAAGCAAGCACGGAAGACTCTCCAGGGAAGAACATGCCTTGTCCATAAAACAAGCTTCGATCAATTTGAAAGAACCAAAATCATACCAAAGCATATTATCCAACCATAATTAAATTAAATAGTAATTACAGAAGCAAATTTGTTTTAAATTCACATGTGAAAATTAAGGAACACACTCGTAAATAACCAGTGGATGAAAGAAGAAATTGCAAAGTAAAGTAGAAGATATCTTGAGATGAATGAAAGCAAGAACACACAGCACACGAAAACTCAGGAGATGCTTCTAAAGCAGTGTGCAGAGGGAGATTTATAACAATAAGTTCTGATTTTAAACTAACTTGTAAGTGAAAATTGCTTGTAAAAAAAAAAGGAGGGTATGAAATCAATATCCTAATATTCCACCATAAGAAATTAGAAAAAAGGACTTATAAAACCACAAAGCAAACATAAGGAAGAAAACAGGAGCAGAAAATAATGAAATAGACAATAGAAAAGGATAAAGAAAATCAATGAAACTAAAAGTTGGCTCTTTGAAACAATCAACCATATTGACAAACCAATAGCTAGACAAGCAAGAAAAGAAAGAGAAAGTTCAATAACTAAAATCCAGACTGAATGAGGGGAAAGGACTACTTAAATGAAAAGAAACATGAAAGATGGTAAGAGAATTCTGTGAACACGACACCAACAAGTTAGATGAGAGGAAACAGTCAAACTCCTAGAAAGACACACAAAACTGACTAAATTAAGAATTCAATAATCTGAACAGACATATGCCAGGTGAAGTTACTGACTTAGTCATTTGAAAACTAGCCACAAAGCTCAGTGCCAGATAGATTTAATGATGAATTTAACCAAATATTTAAAGGACAATTAGTACCAATCCTTCACCAACTCTTCAAAATAAATAAATAAGAATGGGGTATACATTCTCAACATGCTTTATGAGGCTAATATTACCTGATACCAAAACAAGACAAAGTAATCACACAAAAAAACTAAAGACTGATATCTCTTATAAATATAAATACAAATTTCTCAACAACATATTAGCAAACTGAATCCAGTAATTTGCACAAAGGATTACACATCATGATCAAGTGGGAATTATCCCAGAAAGGCAAAGTTGGTTCAACCTAATTAATTAATTAATGTAAAATTTCATATTAATAGAAAAAAGGGAAAACAGCAATAATAAATACATGGAAAAGATGATTTACATTTTTACTAGCCAAGGAAATGCAAATCAAAACAACGGTGAGATAGAATTCAAAAGTCAGATAATAACATGCTGTGGCAGAGAGAATAAATCAAAATCTTTAGGCACTGCTGATCAAAATGCAAAATGGTGCAGAACTTTGGAAAACAGCTTTGCAGTTTCTCAAATAGTTAAACATAGACTTGCCATATGACCGAACAATTTCACTGCAAGACATTTGCTCAAGAGAAATGAAAATATACACCCACACAAAAGTGTGTATTCAAATTCTAATAGCACTATTCATAATAACCATAAGGTTAGACAGTCCACATGCCTATCAACTAATAAACAGATAAAACAGTATGTGGTGTGTCTGTGCAGTGGAATATTATTCAACAATAAAAAGAATAAGAGTTTCACCATAGAAGAAACTTGGAAATACTATGCTGATGGCATTAGACAGGAAGAGCATGTATTGTATGATTTCAAACCTATGAAAATTCCAGAGGGGCAATGCTATGAAGATAGGAAGTGGGTTAGTGGTTGCCTGGGATTGAGGGAAGGTACGAAACAAGCTCTGTCAATAGCAGCTGTCCACGTCAGGACTGGGGTGAAGTGTGCTGCACAGGATCAACACCAGAGGGCTTTGGGTGATGGAGCAGTTTCATGCCCTGATTGTGGGAAGGGTTACACATGTTAAAACCTGTAGACCTGTACACCAGAAAGGGAAGGGAAGAACCGAAGAGGAAGTCACTTTAATGTATATTAATTTCACAATAAAAGAAAAATGAAGACATTAAAAAAAAAAAAACCTAGAGTACGATGAAAAGAAAGCATGGAATTGTCACCAGACAACAGTCTTGGGAAGCACCTGTTGCAAATTCACCCCCCCCAACACCCACACACAGGTACAGGGTTCTGGATAATTTAGAGATGTGCTTTTCCTTTTATTTTAAAGGCAAATATTTCTACCAGTAAGAAAAGAAAATGGCAATTTGGAACTCAAGAATTAAAAATAAATGTATATGAAAGGACTAAGCTAAATGTAAATAAAATCATCTACGGCATTGCTTTGAATTTGGCATTTGCAGCCTTCTGTTCCGACGGGCACAGATTTGAAGACAGTTCTTTTTCTCTATGGATACAATCCCACCAAATGACTCCTAAGTAAATAATAGACTTAGTCCATAAGATAAGCAACATTTACATATTTTGAATCTTGGAATCCATCTAAACAAAATGTAGAAGGCTTAATTTTGTCCACACCATAAAACTTAAGGATGTAAAAATAACAGTGCATACAAAAGAAGTTGAGAAAGGAAGAGAAGAGGTAGAGAGAAAAAAAGGGTGTTGATTTCACCATTGTATATTCAAAAGGCAAGTGTGAGGTGCCCAACACCACACACACAAACATACACACACACACAAAAAAAATTCAAGCTACTAAGTAGATGAATCGATAAAGACAAAGATAACATTATTTGGAGATCCAAGATGGCGGACTAGAGGGAGGCTGGGTTCCTTGTCACTCCGTAACTCAGGATTCCAAAAGAGGAAAATCTGTTTCTCCGTGAAGCAGTCTTTACCCCTCATTGATCCCCTGCTGTTTACCACATCTGTCTACCTCGATCACCCACAGTCTACCAGCCTAGCGACTATAGTTGAGTGCAGACTGCTCACTGACTGCTGCCTATCATCCGCCACTTGCCTGTCTGCCTGCCTCTGGCCTGCCCATGGCTTGCCTTTCACCTATCCATCGCCCACCAACCGAGGTTCATCTGCCCATCGCCTACCATTAGCCTGCGGAGCCTGCAGACCATCAGTGGATCACCAGCTGCCTGCTATTGCCTCGAAGTTCACCATCACAGTACCTGCAGGTTTGGTTACACATGGCTGCTGCCATTTTGGGGAAAAAAAAAAAATGGAGCTGCAGGACTGCCAGCCTGAGTGACAGCACCCCGCCTCTAGGACCCACGGCTTGACTGACAGCACACCACCTCCAGGGGCCCAGCCTGACCCTCTGCACCCCACACAGCCTCGGTGCCCACGCCCTGCACTGCAGCTCACCATTTGCCAACACGTTTGGAAGCCAGTGCAGCCATCTTGGATTATCCGCGAAAACTGTCATTAGGTCGGGCAAATCCCATCCTGAGACGCCCACTGGAGACTGGAAGCACAATTTCAGGTACCTCTCATGCCTCGGGCTACTGAAGACTGGGAGGTTTGAATAGTATATGACCAGTATAGTGGAAATTTTTTTTTTTCTCCTTTGTGATAGTTTTTAAACTTTTATTTCTTTACTTTTCTTGCTCTCTACTTTCCTTTTCTTTACCTCTTTCCTCAAGGGCTTTTCTCACTTTTCTCATGCTAACAATGAACTTCTTTTGACTACACTTTCACTCTTCCTATGATCTAGAACTTCTTCATACTCTTTTCTTACACTGTTAACAGTTACATACTACACCCCTCCCCATCCTCTTTGTCCTCCATTAGAAACTGCAGTCCTCATTGCAAATCTGTTTCTTATACTGTAGATAATAATTGAACTCATCCTTTCTGATTATTATGACAAAATTGTAACAATATTGTAACAAAAAGACTACTGTAACAATACTCTTCATAGGGGCTATTTGGTTCACAGCTGCATATTATCTGTACTGGGTGTTGCTAATATTGATTCCCCCCCTTAAAGAAGAACTTTCAGATAACGATAGGGTCACTCTAAGCCTATAGGGCAGAAACTACAATACCCTAGATCTGCATTGCTAGAGGGGAAGATACATGAACAACATGAAAAAACAAGGGAGGAAAGTGTTCCAAACAAACCAAGATTCTACACTAATAAAATCCAATGACAGCATGGTAGAAGAAATGCCAGAAAAGGAGTTCAGAATATACATGATTAAAAAGTTCAGAGAAGCAAATGATGAGTTAAGAGAGCAAGTGCAGTCAATGATCGACCATTCCACTAACGAGCTGAAAGAGCAACTACGGGAAACAAAAGATCACCTCAACAAAGAGATAGAGATTCTGAAAAAGAACCAAACAGAAATCCTTGAAATGAAGGAAACAATAAACCAAATTAAACACTCAATGGAAAGCATCACCAACAGACTAGATCACTTAGAAGACAGAACCTCAGACAATGAAGACAAAATATTGAATCTTGAAAATAAAGTTACACAAACAGAGAAGATGGTAAGAAATCATGAATGGAACCTCCAAGAACTATGGGATATCATGAAAAGACCACATTTAAGAATTATCAGGATTGAGGAAGGCACAGAGATACAAACCAAAGGAATGAACAACCTAGTCAATGAAATAATATCAGAAAATTTCCCAAACCTGAAGAATGAAATGGAAACTCAACTGCAGGAGGCTTACAGAACACCAAATGCACAAAATTACAGCAGATCCACACCAAGACACATTATAATGAAAATGCCTGATGTACAAAATAAAGATAGGATTTTAAAGGCTATGAGAGAAAAGAAACAGATTACATATAGGGGGAAACCAATACAGATATCAGCAGATTTCTCAGCCCAGACCTAAAAGCTAGAAGGGCCTGGGACAATATATTTCAAGCTCTGAAAGAACATGGCTGCCAACCAAGAATCCTACATCCAGCAAAGCTAACCTTCAGATTTGAAGACGAAATAAAATCCTTCCATGACAAACAAAAGTTAAAGGAATTCACACATAGAAAGCCTGCCCTACAGAACATTCTCAGGAAGATATTCCATGAGGAAGAAACAAACAACAACAATGTAAGTCATCAAAGGGGGGAACTATCCTAAAAGAAAAGCCAATTAAAGGAGAAACCAAGTCACATTAAAAACCAAATCTAAGCCAAAATGACTGGGAATACAAATCATATCTCAATAATAACCCTGACTGTTAATGGCCTAAATTCATCAATCAAAAGACATAGACTGGTAGACTGGATCAAAAAGAAAGACCCAACAATATGTTGCCTTCAAGAGACTCATAGAAAAGGATATCCACAGACTAAAGGTGAAAGGATGGGAAAAAACCTATCATGCACACGGTCTTAGTAAAAAAGCAGGGGTTTCCATCCTTATATCAGATAAAGTGGACTTCAAGCCGAAGTTAGTCAGGAGGGATAAAGAAGCACATTACATACTGCTTAAGGGAACCATAAATCAAGAAGACATATGATCATAAATACTTATGCCCCAAACAATGGCCCATCCATGTACATCAAACAAATCCTTCTCAATTACAGGAATCAAATAGACCACAACACAATAATTCTGGGTGACTTTAACACACCACTGTCACCACCAGACAGATCTACCAAACAAAAACTAAACAAAGAAACCATAGAGCTCAATAACACAATGAATAACTTAGACTTAACAGACATATATAGAATATTCCATCCATCAATGAGTGAATACACTTTCTTCTCAGCAGCACATGGCTCCTTCTCTAAAATAGACCATATGTTATGCCACAAAGCAGCCCTTAGTAAATGCAAAAAAGTAGAGATACTACCTTGTATTCTATCGGATCATAATGGAATGAAATTAGAAATCAATGACAGAAGAAAAAACAAACTACTCCAACACCTGGAGACTAAGTCATGTGCTATTGAATGAAGCATGGATAACAGAAAACATCAGGGAGGAGATAAAAACATTCTTAGAGGTAAATGAGAATGACGATACAACATATCAAAATCTCTGGGACTCTATGAAAGCAGTACTAAGAGGAAAATTCATTGCATTGAGTGCATTCAAGAAAAGAATAAAAAGTCAACAACTCAACGACCTAACCTTGCATCTCAAAGCCCTAGAAAAAGAGGAACAGTTCATCACCAAAAGTAGTGGAAATAATCAAAATCAGAGCTGAAATCACTGAAATTGAAACAAAAGAAACAATGCAAAAAATTGACAAAACAAAAAGTTGGTTCTTTGAAAAAGTAAACAAAATAGATTAAACCCTTAGCCACACTAACAAAGAGAAGGAGAGAGAAAACTCAAGTTACTAAAATTTGTGATGAAAAAGGAAATATCACAACAGACACCATTGAAATACAAAACATAATTAGAAGGTACCTTGAAAACCTATACTCCAGTAAAATAGAAAATCTTGAAGACATCGACAAATTCCTAGAGACTTATGATCCTCCCAAACTGAACCAGGACATACACAATTTAAACAGATCAATTTCACACAATGAAATAGAAGAAGCCATCAAAAGCCTACCAACCAAGAAAAGCCCGAGACCAGATGGATTCCTAGCTGAGTTCTAAAAGACCTTCAGAGAAGAACTTATACCAATACTCCTGAAAGTATTTCATGAAATAGAAAAGGAGGGAACCCTTCCAAAATCATTCTATGAAGCTAGTATCGCTCTGATACCAAAACCAGACAAAGACACATCTAGAAAAGAAAACTTTAGGCCAATATCTCTGATGAATATAGATGCTAAAATCCTCAACAAAATTCTGGCAAATCGCATACAAAAACATATTAAGAAGATAGTGTACCCCGATCAAGTGCAAGGTTGGTTCAACATCCAGAAATCACTAAATATAATTCATCACATCAATAGACTTAAGGTTAAGAATCATATGATTATTTCGATAGATGCTGAGAAAGCATTTGACAAAATACAACACCCCTTCATGCTCAAAACACTAGAAAAAATAGGTATGGTAGGAATATACCTGAACATTATAAAGGCTTTTTATGCTAAACCCACTGCCAACATCATTCTTAATGGAGAAAAACTGAAAGCATTCCCTTTAAAAACTGGAACAAGACAGGGATGCCCACTGTCACCACTTCTATTCAACATTGTGCTGGAAATGCTAGCCAGAGCAATTAGACAGACCACAGAAATTAAAGGAATACGAATAGGAAAAGAAGAACTCAAGCTATCACTATTTGCTGATGACATGATCCTATATTTAAAGGATCCAAAAAACTCCACCAGAAAACTTTTAGACCTAATTAATGAATTTAGCAAAATAGCAGGATATAAAATAAACACACATAAATCAAATGCATTTATCTACAAGT